>OY821519.1:184970495-185453094 GCA_963682025.1 Cordilura impudica
AGGCCATGCTTAGACTAACACGACGGCTGCATCAACTGCATTATATGCCAAGCACCATCATGCCAAATAAAACAAGTCCCGACAAATCATTAGACAATACTGATGCATATAAATTTGGATTATCTTCTTTTTAGATCCAGAAACAACATCTGAAATAACAGGAGTAGATTTAAAATAATCCTAGAACAGATCACAAGATCTATCAGAGGAAGCTCAGGAAAAAAGGAATAAGGATTACCGATTTCATAGAGAGCACAATAATAGAAATATTTCACAAAATTCCACAAATGATCTATTTAATATATTATTGGTAATGTCAGAGCCGTTCATCTCCAGTATTCGAAATCAATGGAAAGTGGAATATCGGGATTTAGATGAAGAAGTCAAAAAACTACTAAAGAACAGAAATATCACAGAACAAAAAGGGAATATTTGCAATCAATATTTGAATCAAATGAATTATCCATTATAATGGCCTTTCATTGTAATTTAAGTACGTAAAACATAGTATTAGTAAAAAAATAATAATAAACAGAACCTCCCATTGTTGCAAAAGCTATTAAAATCTATTGCAGTTTTAATTTTTAAAGAGTTCTCTTACCCACATATATATGAAATGTTTTAAAAATATGAAAGATTCAAAAAATAAAAAACCATATTTTCATAAAAATTAAAAAAAAAAAAAACAAGTAAGAAATACCATGCGTTTAGAAACCCTATCTCTTAGACCCAACTAACTGGACATTGAAAATAAGCAAAAACCAAATTTGGGTGGGATTTTTATTAATTTTTTTGGCTGCAGATATGAAAAAGTTCATATCGGATGCTATATCTATAAAGGGACTAGGTCCAAAAATGGACCGATCCTGATCATGTTTGGTAAAGTCTCTTGTATTTTGCAAAAATTTTTACAAACAAAATTTGGGAAGAATCAATAGCGTTCATCCCATGGCCGATAAAAGCTTATATACCAAATTTCATCAATATATATTCATATTTGCGACCTGCAGTTTGATTACAAGCTTTACATGGACACACAGACGGACGGACGGACGGACGGACGGACGGACGGACATTGTTAAATGAACTCAGAAAGTGATTCTGATTCGATCGGTATAATTAAAGATGGGTCTAGGTCAAATATTTTTGGTTGTTACAAACAGCAGCACAAAGTCATTATACCCAAACCACATAGTGGTATAGGGTATAAAAATTTGTCAGCAAAAAATAATAGATTTTTCTGTACTAATAGCAAAATTTTTAGATAATATTACTGACATTTATTTAATTCTAAATATTCTTTGAGTGTAAACAAATTTGCAAACTTGACAGCAAACCTTTTTAATTTTTCAGCAATAATAGCAAAATTTCCAGTCGATTTTACAATTTATTTTGAGTATAAAAATTTTTTGAGTGTACACATTTAAAAAAAATTCCATTATTAAAAAAATTTTTTATAATAAATGTTATTATAATCCAAATATGACAATTTCTAATAAATAAAAAAAGTTTAAAAAAAATCAAAAGTTAAATTTTAACCTAGAATTCCTTAAAAACACTCAATCAATTTAAATGAAGTTAAAACTGAGTCAAGCTCAACTTAATATCTACCCACTAGAAAAAGAATTACTAAAATATTTTGATCGGTTCAAAAGTTACAGAAATTTTACCAATGAAAAACGATTTTCAGCCACTTTGCGTCGGTACAGTGAGTTTTTAGGATCAGGTTATAATGGTAATGTCACAAAACATCTCGCTTATAACGGCTAGTCCAAAGCAATTGCACACAACATTTCTTGTTCTCTATCTTTCAAATAACCAAGCTCCTCATCCTACAATGGAGTCAATTAAAATTGCCCCATTGGCTAGGTGTCCTTTTTATACACTCCACACCACTGTGCAGATGGTTTCGTTAGATTAAATTAGTATATGTATATCAGTTTATAATTCCGTTTGTGACACTCGAAATAAATTCCTTACACCCCAAAGTCATATATTTGCTGGGTACTTATAGTAACGGCATATGATTTTGCGATGATCGTCTGTCTGTGGAAATCCCAATGGTACCCTCAATAACTAAACCAGAAATATACCACATTTTTAATGAACCGTAGTTACTATGAATTTTATCATGAACTCCATTTTTGAATTTATTTTTTACGGTATAATGACTTTGTGCTGATGTTTGTAACTGCCAAAAATATTTGACCTTGATCCATCTTTTATTGTACCGATCGACTGTACGTCTGCATGTCCATGAAAACCTTATAATAAAACTACAGGTTGCAAATGTGAATATACTAGCTGCCCCGACAAACGTTGTTTTGTATATAATATATTTATATACATATCTGTATGGGAGGTGCCACGCCCACTGGTTTGATCCCGCCCATTTTTCACATAATTTCTCGCACGCATCATTCTTGAATTCAAACGTAGTTTTAAGACTGTGGGGGTTATAGTACTCCAGATAATTTTTTTTTGTATGGGAGGTGCTACGCCCACTAACCCAATCCTGCCCAGTTTTTTTTTTTTTTTTTTTTTTTGATAGATTTAAGTGGAGATCGGGAATCAGCTTGATATGGGGACCATGACTAAGAATTGTCCTATAGGGTTTATTTTTAGGCCACTGATAAATGAATGTAATAAATACGCACAAACCAAATTTAACGGAGATCTATGCGACAACGTCGATCTTATGGCAATTTATGTCGATTTCATAGGGGTAATTTGGATGGGGACTAGGTCTGAACATAAACCGATTTTCACCAATTTCAATAGCGTTCATCCTATGGCCGATAGAAGCTTACGTACTTAAAATATATTCATACTTGAGCCCTGTAGCGTGATTACAAAGCTTATATGGACACACATACAAACAGACAGACGGACGGACGGGCATAACTAAATTGACTCAGAAAGTGTTTCTGAGTCAGTCGGTATAATAAAAGGTCCAGTTCAAACATTTTTGTTAGTTACAAACATCAGTATAAAATCATTATACCCTCACCACATAATGGAATCTATAATAATAATAATAGGCAGGACGATTTCTTGTGACCTATATACAAATTGAGGTTAATAACTGATTCTGGCCAAACGTACCTCATTTGTATGATATTACGTTTCAGCTGCCCACGACATTTTCAGACTTGCACCGTCTGGAACATTTTTATTGGAAAAATGCGCATCTAAAATAGCTACTAACACATACATAAAACACATACTGTGTTGTGTGTTTTATTATAAATATCAAAAGCTATGTGTTGAATTGTGAATAGGCTAAAATTGATTAGCACACTTTTAGGCCCTTCTAAAATAATTTATTAACAAAACCATTAAATATGTTCAACAGATATTTATAAAAAAATTATTTATAAAGGGATCCATTTTGAATTGGCTAAAATTGATTAGCATACTTTTAGGCTCTTATAAAATAATTTACTAAATGAAAAAATGAAATTTCCTAGAATTTGCAGTCTATTTTCGAGGGCTGGGCTCTGGTACTTGGATATAAATATTCTACAATTTAATCAGAATTTTAGCGTAATTATAATCAGAATTGTAGAACAGTTTTCACGTGGAATAATTTTTTTACAGAGAATTTAGTAGACCCTATGCATCAGACTGCCAATAATTTATATTGTGGTCGTTTTATAAGCGATGGAGTTTTCTGTTGCAAATTTCATCGAAATGTAAGTAACATTTTAGATGGCAACACAGATGGATGGACGGATATCGTTAAATCAACTCGGATCGATATAATAGAAGGTTAAATAGTTTTGGTAGCTGAAAACACCAGTATAAACTCATTATGCCCTGACCACAGAGAAGCACAAGGTTTACATATATATTTGAGTTTTTTCTCACAGCCTCTATTCTTTTTGATGCGCGCAGGGCGTAAAAATAAAAAATACGAAATGAAAAATAAAAAATAAAAAAAAAATAAAATAAAACATGAAAAATAAAAAAAAACTAAATGAAAACTAAAAAATAAAAAATTAAAAATAAAAAATGAAAAAACAAAAAATTAAAACTGAAAAATGAAAATTAAAAACAAAAATGAAAATGAAAATCAAAAATGAAAATGAAAAATTAAACACGAAAAACGAAAGATGAAAAATGAAAAATTAAAAATGAAAATGAAAAACGAAAAATGAAAAACGAAAAATGAAAGATGAAAAATATAAAAAATTAAAAATGAAATACAAAAAAAAAAATGAAAAATCAAAAATGAAAAATTAAAAATGAAAATTGAAAAATTAACATGAAAAAGAAAAATTAAAAAATTTAAAACTATAAATTTCAAACGAAGATTGCAAAATTAAAAATAAAAATGAATAATTAAAAATAATAAATGAAAAAATAACAAGTAAGAGTGTTAAATTCGGCTGAGCCAAATCTTTGATACCCTCCACCTCGGTATGAGTATTCACATTAACAACCGATTGATGTGCAGAAAGTTTAAAGGTTGTGGCCACCGAAGTACTGTAGATATATGATGATATGTATTTACCATGTGTGGGAGGTTCCACGCCCACTGGTTTGATTACGCCCATTTTTAGCCCGACATCTCACACTTATCATATCTTTCGAACCGCACACAATCAGTATTTGTAAACGGTGTATGGTCAGATAGATTATCCCTTACTAGGGGAGTGCCTCAGGGCTCTATTTTAGGTCCAATTTTATTTTCCTTGTTCGCGAATGATTTGCCAAAACATCTCTCCAATTGTAAGATACATTCATACGCAGATGACGTGCAACTCACTTTAAGTAGCCCAGTTCATAATATTGCTTCAGGCATAACCTTTCTAAATGACAAATTAAACAGAATCTACCTTTGGGCTAATGCTAACGGACTCTGTTTGAATCCACAGAAATCTAAATGCATTGTTATACGAAAAAAAGTTTAAATCCCACCATTTCTGAAGACATTGCTTTAAATGGCCAGAAAATTGAAATTGTTAATACGGCGAAAAATCTAGGGATAACTTTCAATAGCAATTTGACATGGACTGATCATATAAATTCACTGGTTGATCAAACTATGCAAAACTACGAGCTGTCTGGTCCACACAATATTTCACCCCTTTAAGAACAAGGGCCTTACTTGCCAAGACGTATCTGATTCCTTCCTTGTTGTATGGGTGTGAGCTATTTGGAAGATGTGATGCACTTAATAATAGGAAACTAAATGTCTTTTTTCATAATGTATGTGCATGGATTGAGAAGATTTGATCATGTTTCCTCTGCTTCAAGTAATCTTTACGGGGTCTCTCTTGATAATCTGTTGAAAATTCGCACTCTTACATTTGTGCATAAAATAATAAACTGACAAACACCCAAATATATGTTTGACAAAATCCGTTTTTTCCAATCGCCAAGAAACCGAAATATTGTAATTCCAAGGCATCAATGCCTAGTATCTGAATGGCAGTTTTATGTACATGCCGCTCGTCTTTGGAACAAAAAGTTTCAAAACTTTTTTAATTGACTTTCTTAAATAGTCTATTTTTTTTTTATCAATATTGTTATATTATACTAAAAATGTTATGTTAATAATTAATTATATTGTAAAATGTTTTCTTTGTAACGCAATACGTTCCTGTACTTTAAATATAAGACTCTATCTTGTTGTACAGGAAATGGAATTAAATAAATAAATAAAATAAGTAAATAAAATGGGAGGAAACTATCCAAGAAACATAAAATTGTTTAATAAAAAAAAAATATGAGAAACAATTATGAGTTTAAATGCATTATTAACTTTTGTTTTATTTCGTGGCAGTGAAAAATCTATGTATTTATATAGGGTGTTAAAATCGCAACACCTTCTCCTGAATGGATCAACAAGAGCATAGTTTGATAAAAAATAAATTAACATTTAGTGGTTCGAAATGCCTTACAAAACGTTGAGGAACATTAAAACATATTTCATTTATTAGAAATTCAGAGCCGACTTCCACTTGAAATAGATTGAACAAAAACGGAACTTTGAGCATGATTCTACGACTTTTTAAAGTCGGAAATTTTATTAACGCAAGCCTATCCAAACGGAGAACAAGATTCCAGGGCACGCAAACAAAAAAGTAAAAATTGTTTCTGAACAGATTCAACATGTTGTTGATGAATTCTATAATAACGATCCCAAATTATGGATCCATATTACAGAATCGATCTTACTAGAGTCGTAAATAGCTGTTTCGTAGTATAAGGATCGCCAAATTACTTAGCCCAACGCTTGATGAAGGCGAGAACTCCTCTGGCCTTGTTGACAGTCAAGGTTACGTGTGGTACAAAACTAAGTTTTGGATCAAGTAGTATACCAAGATCAAGATATGTATCGACCAATTCTAGTTGGTATCCACCCAGTGATGTAGTTGTTCTTGAAAAGAGCATGCTTTTACAGACTTTTTAAATTAAGATCCATTATGTTCTGATTGCACCACAAAAAGAAGTTGCTGAAATTTGATCGAAGGTAGGCATGTTCAGCAGATTGATTGTAGCAGTAGAAAATTTCACATCATCCGCTTAAATAAGAATATTACTGAAGTTTATAACTTTGGGGAGATCATTTATAAGAAAAGAAAAAGAATTTAAATCGTACACTTTGCTTTCTATCCGTGAGGTGTGACTTTATCCAATTTAAACTGAGAGGTGATAATCCAACTGAATCTAATTTTAAAAGTAACATTCGATGGTTTACCTTGTGAAATGCCTGGCTAACATCTGTGTAAACTGTATCAGTTAGTTTTTCAAGAACAAAGCCGTTATTAATTAGTATTCTAAAATGAAGCACATTTGATGTAGTAGAACAGCCCTTCCGCATGGGTTATGAAGCAGCATACACAAAAGGGCTAAAGGATTAGTTGATGAAGCACAATTTCTCAGGATACAGCTAGTCAGGCCCACAATAGCATGAAACCTTTATTTTTTGAAGACTTTTCAGAATGTCATATATCAAAAAAAAATATAGCCTATTTTTCTTTCCCGATGCAAACTTACACTCTGTGAAAAATTTGAGATTATCGGTGCTATGGGTTAGCCACCCATTAATGTCAAACAAACCCACAAACAAACAAATTTCATGTCAAGTGCACCAACTTTTGAAACCGATGTCTTCCGATCGGGATGAAATTTGCACCAAGGTCCTATTGGATAGGAGTTTAGACACAATTTTTCAACAAGATCGGTCCAGATCTCTCTGAGGTAGAGGGGATCAAAATTTGACATTTTGGCCAAACAGGTGTTTTTCTCATCCATGTAACTTATTACCTATTGTTCTTAGAAAATTTTCTCCCAAAGAGTTTAGATAGCTATTTCTCCAATATTTCGGAAAAAAATACTTAAAAAAAAAAAAAAAAATTTGTAGACTTTTTTTTGCTAAATTAAAGCATTTTTTGCCTTTTTTTTCAAAAAGGGCATTTTTTTTTTTTTCACAAGAAAGCTTAGGATTTTTCCTTTAAGAGCTTTTTGGTCGCTAAGTGGGATGGGAGTGGGATATCTATCAAAATAAATGTTTTGTAACTCAAGACAACGGTTTTTCAATTTTTCACAAATGCACTATTTTGAATTTTTTCCTAATTGTGTGTAAAACCTTACAAATTAACCATATACTGAGAAACTAGACAAATTAACCTTTCCGCAGGTATGTAACATACCTTCATAACATAACAGAAGAGAATGGTTATCTGTAACCTGAAAGAGTTATTTGCAACACTTCAATCTGAACACTAGGATATTAGAATTGGCTTCACGAAATTAACCCAAATGAGGCCAAAACATTGCGTTTTGGCAGAAAGCAGCGGAACTTACACAGTATGCGTTTGCATTTACCATGAAAATGTTAAATTGATGTTGTAGGAAATCAACTTAAAGTACTTAACAGATGATTCGGCAGAAGATTTACACGATTACCGCGATTGCTTTAAATTGACTATGTGTCCTAATGCAACAACTTCTTGCCACTTAAGTGAATGTACCAATTGCCCGAAAACCACATTCATCAAAGAAAATTTAATCAACTCTTTAGATCGAGAATATATAGAGGAGGTCAAATTTGATTCTTGGATTCAGACTGACAGATGCACATTGAAAACAACCATTTTAAATGTGGATGATTTTGTGGAAGAAATGTGTACAGGATTGCTAAACTTGAGAAACCATGACTTTTTAGTCAAAGAGCAATGGTCATTCTTCAAGGATTTGAAGATACATTTGAAGTCTGGTGAATTCGTTATATCATATGATTTCGCAGAAAACTATAAATATGTTCTTCAGGATGCCATACAAGCATTCCACTTCAATAACGACCAAGCAACTCTATTCACAGTAGTTATTTACTACATGAAAGATGAAAAACTGGAACACAAAAGTATGGCAATCATATCCGACGATTTAAAACATGATACCGTTGCAGTTTATGAGTACCAGAAGAGAATACTAAAATTTCTAAAATCTAAATTTACAGTAAATAAGGTATACTACGTTTCGGACGGAGCTCGTCAACATTTTAAAAACAGAAGTAGCTTGGCAAATCTTATGGCCCATGAAAAAGATTTTGGAATGCCAGCTGAGTGGCATTTGCATCCTACTGCTCATGGTAAAGGAGCATGTGATGGTATTGTACCAAATCTTAAAAGAAATGCAGCGAAGTATAGCCTCCAGTGCTCTCATCAAGATCGCATCTTAGATGCGACTGCTTTATTCCATTGGGCAAAGAGTTATTGTAAAGAAACTAAAATAGTTTTTAGTAGCAAAGAGGATCATCAGGAAACATTGAAAACACTGAAGAGCAGATTCGATGCTGCGGTAACAATAAATGGCACCGCTCAATACCATGCTTTTATACCGCTTGTCGATGGAAGACCCAAGTTGAAAAAGTTTTCTGCCTCTATTCAATGCGATTTCTTTCCAAAGACAACAAATAAACCAGCAGCGAAATCAAAAGCTGAACCTAGTAACGCCAAGAAAGGATTGACAAAAAAACGCAGTAAATAAAGGCGACAAAAAAGCTGGATGAAAGACTGGGTATTTAAAAATTTACAAGACTTAAATACTTCATCAGCTACAATAAATTAAGTATAGAAATAGTTATGATATAAATGGATCTAATGCAATTAAGATTAAATTTTAATAAATCATTTATCTTTTTATTTTTAATATTATTATTATTATACATTAATTTAATTATTATTAAAAATAAATAAAAATAATAATTTTTCAACATTTCTATAGAAAAAAAGCGATTTTTTTCCTGCGGTTAACATATTCTGGGTATTACAGTATCGAGGGTATAAAATTTTAGTTAGCTATGTTATATACCTTCGGAAAGTTCAGTTTGTCTAGTTTCTCAGTATAAGTTTTATTTGTAAGGTTTTACACACAAATAGGAAAAAACACAAAATAGTGCATTTGTAAAAAATTGAAAAACCGTTGTCTTGAGTTACAAAACACATATTTTGATAGATATCCCACTACCATCCCACTAAGCGACCAAAAAGCTCTTAAAGGAAAAATCCTAAGCTTTCTTATGAAAAAAAAATGCCCTTTTTGAAAAAAAGGCAAAAAATGCTTTAATTTAGCAAAAAAAAGTCTACAAAAAAATTTTTTTTTTTAAGTATTTTTTTCCGAAATATTGGAGAAATAGCTATCTAAACTCTTTGGGAGAAAATTTTCTAAGAACAATAGGTAATAAATTAAATGTATGAGAAAAAACACCTGTTTGGCCAAAATGTCAAATTTTGATCCCCTCTAACTCAGAGAGATCTGGACCGATCTTGTTGAAAAATTGTGTCTAAGCTACTATCTAATAGGACTAACCTCGTCCCGATCGGAAGACATCGGTTTCAAAAATTGGTGCACTTGACATGAAATCCCACATATGTATAACCTGGATGAAAGACTGAATTTTTAAAAAGTGAGAAAACTTAGATACTTCATCATCTACAATAAATTAAGTAAAAAGAAATTATGATATAAATGGATTAAGATTATATTTTATTACATTACTTACGTATTTATTATTATTATTATTATTATTATTATTATTATTATTATTATTATTATTATTATTATTATTATTATTATTATTATTATTATTATTATTATTATTATTATTATTATTATTATTGACGTTAACATTGATATATTGAAAGAGAATGCATCAGCCAATCTTTATCTTGATATGGTATGCAAAGTATGATAAACTCTTGCACAAGAGAAGATTTAAATATAAACTCACAAACATGCATTGATCATCTCCTTGTTAGGTGTGAACACATACACACACATACATATGCATCGATAGTCAAAACAAAAATCTCTGATCATTTTGCTCTCATATATTGCGTCTCAGAGCATAATGAAATAATTGAAGTAAGCAAAGGTATTACCCAACAAACAAAAATATGTAACACTAAAGTTAATCGTCAAATAAGAAATACAAATTGGCAAGATATAATAAATTTGACAAACCCAAATGAAATATTCAATGCAATACATAATAAATTCAATAATATATATGAAAATTCAAAGTTAATTGCAACTAAAAAGAAAAACAGAATATCTAATCCGTGGATAAACGAAACATTAAAAACAAATTGTGAAATCAGGGATAAACTTTATAAGAAATGGTCTAATAATAAAAATAATAAAAAATATGAATATGAATACAAAAAATTTAGTAATTCATTAAATGAAAAACTAAACCATGCAAAAAATGAATATTATAAATCAAAATTTATAGAAAACAGATATAATATTCGTATTACGTGGCAAATTATAAATGAAATAATAGGCAAAAAGTCAAATAATATTGATGAAACTTTAATAAAAAACTTTAAAAACATGAATCTTGACGAAATTAGTAACAATTTTGCTCAAAACTTTAAACAAAATGTTAAAAATATTTTACATGAATGTGACATTAAAACATTAAATCACTCTCATATAGAGATAATTAATTCCTGTTATTTACGAAATACACACAATGAAGAAATTTTTAATATAATTAATAAACTTAACATCAAAAAAAGTGCGGGCTATGATGGCATCAGGCCAATAGACTTGAAAAATAATTCCGAAATTTTAACACCGGTAATAATAAATCTAATTAATGCTATTATTAATACAACAATAGTACCAGAAATTTTTAAAATTTCATACATTCGCCCAATATATAAGAATGGTTCCAAAGCGGACTTTAAAAATTATAGACCAATCGCCATTTTACCGGCAATTGAAAAGATAATGGAGGAAATATTATGCAGAAGAATTACCGAATACACAAGAAAACACAATATCATTAGTGAAAATCAATTTGGATTTCAAAAAGGGAAAAACATCAATAAGCTGCTTGGCAACTTTTCACATTTTATCAACGAACAACTGAGTAAAAATCATCATTGCCTAACTTTATTCGTCGATTTTAGCAAGGCGTTTGACACCCTTTCTCATGAGAAGTTACTCATAATGCTAGAGAGGATTGGTTTTAGAGGACATAGCCAAGATCTATTCAAGAGCTACCTTAGTCTACGAAAATACTGCGTGAAGATCTCTAATAACTTTAGTGACGAAACAAATCTAGATCATGGTGTTCCTCAAGGCTCAAAATTAGGTCCACTGTTGTATATAATATACTCAAATGAATTAATCAACACGCTGAAAATAGCCAAAACATTTGCATATGCAGATGACACAGCTATTGTAGTTACTCATAAAAACCTTAATAATGCAACTATACTACTTCAACATCAACTGGATACTGCAATACGATGGTGCCATGACTACGGCCTAATTATAAATTCATCCAAAACTAAATTGATGCATATAAAACCACGCCATTTTTTATATACTGATATTAAAATAAGATTCCACAGTACCGAATGTCTTCACAAAATTAGATTAAAAAACTTTAACTACAGTTCTGATAACTGTTCAACTATAATTGAGATTGTAAACACATACAAATACCTGGGAGTTATCGTCGACCAAAACTTCAAATGGAAATTCCACATAGATGAAATTCGCAAAAAACTACGTAAAGCTGCATATATTCAACATAGGCTAAGATACTGCTCTAATAATTTTGTACTGAGATAGGTATACTTTTCACTCGTCGAATCCCATATTCGTCATGGGATCACAGCCTGGGGCAACTCTACGCATTCCACAAAGCTTCAGCACACACAAAACCAACTACTAAAAATCATAAGAACAAACAATCATCGAACACAAATACACAATATAAATCATGAACAAAGTTACAACACTAGAAACTTCACTTCCGCAATATATAACTTGGATATTGGTAAAGACACACCCATGCTTAATGTTAAAAACATATTCAATATAACTTTAGCAATTGAATTTTTCAACGACTCAAGATTCTTACATAAAATTGACCACAATTATCAAACCAGAAGAAACCTAGAAGGAAGATACACTATTCCACAAAACAGCAATGAGTATGGAAAAAGCACATTATCAGTTATATTAAAGACTATATTCAACAACATTCCAACTGAGATCCTAAGGGAAGCAAACAGAAGGAAGAAAATTCTAAAATCCCACTTCATTAGCTAGCAATGAATACTCACTATTTCATTTTATTTTATTTTATCTAATCTGATTTTGTCTCATATTTGAAATTTATTTCACAAAAAAACAAAAACAAAACAAAAATATTTAAATGAATTATGTACAACATTTCTTACTATTCTTACCTGCAGACAAGCCGCACTGGCTTCGCGAGGTTAATTTAATAATGAAATGTATTTCTTTTTTTTTGAAAAGACTACTAAATTAAAAAAAAAAAAATTATTATTATTATTATTATTATTATTATTATTATTATTATTATTATTATTATTATTATTATTATTATTATTATTATTATTATTATTATTATTATTATTATTATTATTATTATTATTATTATTATTATTATTATTATTATTATTATTATTATTATTATTGTTATTATTATTATTATTATTATAATTATTTTTATTTTTATTTTTATTTTTATTATTATTATTATTATTATTATTATTATTATTATTATTATTATTATTATTATTATTATTACTATTATTATTATTATTATTATTATTATTATTATTATTATTATTATTATTATAATTATTATTATTATTATTATTATTATTACTATTATTATTATTATTATTATTATTATTATTATTATTATTATTATTATTATTATTATTGTACGTTTTATTTTTATGGTTTTAGAAACACTTACACACTAATAGGAAAAAATTCAAATTAGTGCATATGCTAAAAATTGAAAAACCGTTGTCTTGAGTTACAAAACATTTTTTTTTATAGATATCCCACTAGCATCCCACTAAGCGACTAAAAAGCTTTTAAAGCAAAAAACCTTAGCTTTCTTTTGACCAAAAAAAAAATTCATGTTTAAAAAAAAAGTCCAAAAAATTGTTGATTTTGCCAAAAAAGTAAACAAAAATTTTTATTTTTTTAAAAATTTTTATTTTTTTAAATTTTTTTTCCCACAAGAAGAAGAAATAGCTATTTGAACTATTTGGGACTATTTTGCTCAGAACAATAGGTAAAGAGTTACATGGATGAGAAAAAATATTCGACCCCTCTAACTTAGAGAGTGCTGGACCGATTTTGTTGAAAAATTTGGTGCAAATTTCATCCCGATCGGAAGACATCGGTTTGAAAAGTTGGATCACCTGACAAGAAACGCCCCATATAGATTTTTATGAAATTTGGTATATAAGCTCCTATCGACCATAGGACGAACACTGTTGAAATTGCCTTCAGATCCAAATTATTGTATAGATTTCGTTCAAATTGAATTTGTCTGTGTTGATTACATCCATTAATCAGTAATCCAAAAATAAACCCTACAGGATAATTCTCAGTCATAGCCCTCATATAAGCCTATCAAAAACAAAAATATTGCACAAATTTTTTGAAAATTTGTATATGTTTTTGCAAAGCAAGAAGTGACTTTTTCAATTATACTCAGGATCGGTCCATTTTACGAACTAGTCCTCATATAAATATAACATCCTATATAAACTTTTTCAAATCAGATTTGTGTTTGCTCATTTTTTATACCCAATTAGTTGGACCTAAGTCCAATTCTCTAAAGACATAGCATGGGATATCGCATAGTCGGTCTAGGCCGACGATAAATTTTCTAACTTGTTTTTTTAATATTATTTGTTAAGGAAAAGATAAAAAATTGTATACCCTATAGAGTATAATGAGTTTATGGCATAAACTTTATGCTGATGTCTGTAACTACCGAAATTATTTGACCAAGACCACTTTTATTATACCGATCGACTCAGAATCACTTTCTGACTGCACAGATATTCTTCAAATTGAGTTTGTACATGTTTTTTTTTTCGAAAAATAAATGACTTTACAAAATAATTTCATGATCGGTCCATTTGTTGTTGTTTTGGACCTATAGTCAACTCTCTTATGATAGCACAAAGTCTTATAGCTTTTGTAAGAAGTTGTTCATATGCATGTTGAGAAAAAATTATAAAAAATTTTCCAAAATTTTGATTTTTTAGAGAAAATCTATTAGAGCGATAAAGGGATAATAAACTAGGTAAATTTTATTGCATTTGCCGGTTCAGTAACACAGCATTCATTTACACTCTGGTGTTTGTCATACATGCAATTATTCTTACGATTTAAATACAATATTCGTGTCTTAACAGATTTTTTCTTTTTTTTTTTTCATTATTGTATCAATTACTCAGCCATTGAAAAGATTTAATTTTTCTTTAATTATTAGAAAACTAAATGCTGAAATTATGTGCAATACTAGTACGATCAATTTTTTACATCACTGTTTGTCTGTATTTACTTACCATGAAGTAATAAATAAGTAGTAATTATAAGTATATGATGCTATAAGTAAACACTTGCATTAAAAAGTTGGGATGATGTGCATATGTGTATAATAATAATGATTGAGCCCCTTGGGGATTTGTAATGCTATACATTCAAACATTAATAACGTTGATAATATTGGAACTAATTGTTCGATATATAGATGGGAAGATGACTGGATCGGTTGAATTAATGTCAAATTAATTTGTGATGGTTTGAATGCGTTTCGCTAGATTAAAATTTAATAATACTATACTCATAAATGTGTTTTCTTTTCAAATGTTAAAAACATTATAGTTATCAAAACATCACGAATCAAGGTAAATGCATATTTATGTTTTAATTAAAAAATTTCACAATTTACAAATTAATTAGTTTTGTTCGGTACGAGACCATATACATAATTATACCCTATACCACTATGTGGTTTGGGTATAATGACTTTGTGCTGCTGTGTGTAACAACCAAAAATATTTGACCTAGACTCATCTTTAATTATACCGATCGAATCAGAATCACCTTTTGAGTTGATTTAACAATGTCCGTCCGTCCGTCCGTCCGTCTGTGTGTCCATGTAAACCTTGTAATCAAACTGCAGGTCGCAAATATGAATATATTTTGATGAAATTTGGTATGTAAGCTTTTGTCGGCCATGGGATGAACGGTGTTGAAATTGGTGAGAATCGGTCCATGTTCAGACCTAGCCCCCATACAAATTACCCTATGAAATCGACATAAATTGCCATAAGATCCAAATTATCATATAAATCTTAGTCAAATTGGGTTTGTATGTGTTTATTATATCCATTAATCAGTAGTCCAAAAATGATCCCTATGGGACAATTCTTAGTCATAGGCCCCATATAGAGCTGCTTCCCGATCTTCACTTAAATCTATCAAAAAACAAAAATATTGCACTGATTCTTCTCAATTTTTTTTTGTATATATGTTTGCAAAATACAAGAGACTTTACCAAACATGGTCAGGACCGGTCCATTTTTGGGCCTAGTCTCCATATAGATATAGCATCCGATATGAACTTTTTCACATCTGCAGACAAAAAAATTTATAAAAATCCCACTCAAATTTGGTTTATGCTTATTTTCTATGTCCAGTTAGTTGGACCTATGGGGTAGGGTCTCTAAACGCATGGTATAGGGTATCCTATAGTCGGTCTAGACCGACTATAATTTTTTTACTTGTTTTTAATAATAGAAAAGATCAATTTTTGTAATCAATTTTGAGAAATATGGAAAAATTTTAATTATAACATATGTATGTTATGACACAAGAAGCACCTCTTAAAAGAGTATTTCGTCATAGTGTATTTTATAGAAAAGTTGCATCTACGTCGACAGAGAAATGTAGAAAAAACAGTAATAAAATTTACAATAGATTTATTTTCAAATTTAGTTTTTATTTTATGACAGTGTCTTTCTGTTTCGAAAAAGGTATTAAATTATTTGCTTGGTTTATTTCTTCATAACGATCTAATTTTTATTGCATTCCCATTTCGTGTAAAAGCTGTTGCCCCATGCAAAACTTAAATTGATAATAACATACCATCATACCATATCATGGCATATATGATAGTAGCTGTAATCCGATGCGCTTTGCTACACCCATCGTAACGAAAATAATTATCGATTTTCGTTATTCGGATTTTTGGTTTTGACAATTTTTGTTTTTATACCTTCCACCCCAGTGTGCAAAGGGTATATATAAATTTGTCATTCCGTATACAATAATTGGAAAACAAATTCTGGACCCCATAAAATATGTACTTGTGATCCTTATAACAAGCGGAGTTGATATAGCGATATCCGGCCTTCAATAGGTCAGCTAGGGTGCTCGTTTGTACTTAAAATGATTAACTGATGTCCTAAAAAGTTTTATATATAAACCTGTCAAATTCCCTTTAATATGTCCCGAGAATTGAATGAAGAAGTAAGAAAAGTTTTGCAAAAATATGATTTGTTTATGTTGTTCTTGTCACGATGACGCCCTCAATAAGATAGCTATGGTGCTCATTTTTAGTGAGAATGATTCACCAAGATCATGGGAAGATTTCTATTTCTAAAGACATTAATATCGGTGGAACAGGGCCCAAGAAATCTCTGAAAATTTAAAAAAATTAAAAATATGACGTTTCTATATTGTTTTTGTTATTGTTATTCTAAATTTTGTATTTTTGTCATAGCTGCACTTGTTATACCCTCCACTCCAGCTTGCAGAGGGTATATATAAGATTGTCATTCCGTTTGTAATAATTCGAAAAAAAATCTGGACCCCATAAAATATATATATTTGTGGTCCTTATAACAAGCGGAGTTGATATAGCGATGTCCGTCTGTCCGCCTCTCCGTCTGTGCGTCTGTGAAAATCACGAAGACGGCATCAGGCGGGCAGCTAGGGTACTCGTTGACATAAAAAATGATTCACTAACATCCTGAGAAGTTTGCTACTTAAAATCGTCAAAATCGGTCGATTAGGGCCCGAGATTTGAATGAAGAATTAAAAAAAGTCTTTAAAAAATATAATTTTCTATGTTGTCCTTGTCACGATCACGACCTCAATGGGATAGCTATGGTCATCATTTTTAGTGAGAATGATTCAACAAATTCGTGGGAAGATTTCTTTTTCAAAAATCATTAAAATCGGTGGAACAGGTCTAAGGAAATCTCTGAAAAAGTAAAAAAAAATGAAAAAATATGATGTTTCTATATTGTTCTTGTTGTATTTCTAAATGTTGTATTGTTGTCATAGCTGGACTTGTTGCTTTTGCAGTCGTTGTGGTAATAATATAATAAAAACTAACCCTTTGTATATTTTTTTTTATCAAATCTGGTAGAAAAATTTAAAAGTTTCCATTGTTTTGGCATCACTAAAAAAATTTACTAGATCATTTCCGTCATTGCCACGAGCCCGCCTGCAAAGTTTCAGATCGATTGGGTCACCGGAAAGGGGTTAAATCTATCCAAAATATTTTCGACAAGCAGAAAAGCAGACACTACGAGTTAATATAAGGGGAGTAAAAATTTATTAAATTTAGCAAAAAAAAATTTTATGTATTAATTTATTTAAAGAGAAAAACACAAAAATAACGTTTGATGTTGTATTTTTTGTGTGTAATATTTACATATACATACATACACATATTAAATATTACAAATAATATACATATATTCTATATATACATATATTCTATATATGTATATCCATAATAACTGCATGTTAGAAATAAATCGGTATATTATTTTATTTACATAAAATTCTGCAATATTTTGTTGTGGGGAAAATACATTTCTTTTGCATTAACGGAGTGTCACTTCATTTTGCTCAGCGTGATTATGCAGCAGTAGATGGCGCCACAATTTTTGTTCTAATTAGCTTTGCAATAGTTATTTTTATTTTAACATGAATGTTAATATTTTCAACTAGATATCATACAGAACAATGTTAAGAGTATACGCGGGCTGGTCTTTTATTTCATACGTATTTTCATTATTCTTTTACAAATATGAACATAAGTTTGGCATATTAACTTTTTGTTGTCTTTACAAAATAGAGTTACCGAGTTCATCAATAAGTTTTTTGCTTTCAAGACAGTTCTACATAGTTATATGGAACTATTATTCTGCTTTACCTACAAAATATCTGATTGCGATTACATATAATTTTTAAAAATTGTTTATAATTACTAAAGCATCATTATTCACATAAATACAAAATTGCACTTTTAAAATTTTCCATTCACATTTTAGAAAATCTTAATTCTAAAAACTGGAATTAAAATTTCAAATTATAAATTAGAACATATTAATTGAATTTCATTCATTCAGCTGTTGTTGTTATCTAAACGACATCCATTTGTGTGTTGTATATTTAATCGATAAAACCTTAAATTTTTAGGTTGAAATGTCGTCATACATTAATAAAAATCATAATATTAGTGAAAATATTTTGCTTCTATTAAAAAACTTTTTTATATAAAAAAAAAATTATATACAATATTCAATTCATTATTTCATTTTCAAATAAATAAACAGAAATATTAGTAACAAAATAGAGATATTGAACATAAACATAAAATCATCCTACCAAACAGGAAGTAATTTGTTTTTTCCATTCTTCTTTCGCTTATTTTGACAGAGATGCCACTCGTTTACAATTTAAATAAATAGAAAAATAGATTTGTCGTCTGTCGTTAAGATGTATGTACTTAGTGAATCGCTTAATCCTTAGTGCAAACAACAATATCTGTCGATATATTTTGCGATTGTCGGATCGTTGAAATTTACAGAATCGCACTACAGAAAACATTAATTTAAATTCAATGAATTTTAGAAAACCTCAAATGATATTTAAGAATTGCTAATATAAAAATTGTTACATAAATAAACGCAATTTGGTGAGAATGTTATTTTTTATATCAAATTTTCACAATTTTTTTTGGATGAATAATTAAAGTTTTTCAGAAAATGAAGATAACAAATTATTTTATTTAATATGTTTGGGACATTTGGTTTTTTGCGTTTGGCATCCCTTATTTGATTATTTATTATTATAAATTTAATCTCTATGTTTTCCAAATATGGCAATATTTTAATAAAAAAGTTGAGAGAGCTTTTTTTTGGTTATTATTTTGTTACTCCATCCGATCTATATGGCCGCAATGAAAAAATATTTCGCCAGTTAAAAGAAACTATACAGCCATCTCCAATTAGCACGATTTAATGCATATAGCCATCCTAGGCAACCATTACCTTTGCAGTGGAGGTTAGGGCGAGCTATTTAATTAGCAAAAACTAAATTAAACGAGAAGTTATGTCATATAACCGCATCGCATGCATATAGGTATATAACCTAAATAAATGCATGCCGATCAGCAACCACGATGACCAAAAAGCAAACACCGAAATAAATCCGAAATAATAGAAAGGACGAAAACCAACCCAAAGAATTTGATGAAGTAATTTGGTATTAAGTTTAACAAATTGTTTACTTTTTCCAATATTTTGTTTACATTTATTATCAATACTCAAACCGAGGTAGAAAGTATCAAAGATTCGACACAGCCGAATTTAACACTCTTACTTGTTTTTTTTTTTTGTGGTCGTTGTGGTAATAGTATAAAAATTTTGTTAAATTTGAAGTAATTTTTCAGACATATTGCAAGTAATACTGTAATTAATGTGCAACTTTTAATTTTATTTCAATGGTGCGTGGTAGAGAAGAAGAAAGCATATATTTAAAAAATTCGCATCTACACTGTAATCTTAATTGGACCAGTTTCTGGCATTTCAGCCTACATAAGCGATTTATTGATCATTGTGATAATTGTTATGTTATAATTGAATAAATTGTTTCTATATGAAATTTTACTACTTAGGGCGGCCGTGAGGTTTGAACCTGAACCTTCACATACACTGGTACTTGCACTTTTTGGTCAGCGCTTTAACACACTCATCTAAAGTCAGACCTACGAGCAGTGTGGTTATAATCAGTTTTCATACCATACACCAACATTAAAAGCAAATAATGCTAAACTACCTAGTTATTATAAAAAAAATAACAATGTAAATTTAACAAAAATTTTTTTCTTTAATTGCCTTATGTATTAATTTATTTAATATTTACTTATATATATATTTATTATAAAACAAAAAATACATGTATACCTATAATTAATATCAATATTCAGCGGTTTTTATAACATCGCAAAATGTTGCAATTTGATACATGCAGCTGTTGCAAATATCAAAATACTCTAAATAATAAACACATATTCTATATATGTATAATAGACATTGTGTATTCATAATAACCGAATGTTATAAATCAATCGGTATATTAGTTTATTTATATTATTTATCAATATTTTCATAGCATTCTAATTAATATATAAAAGATAAATGCTTTCATAACATTATAACATATATAAAAGGTTAATGTTTTCTAACAATCAGCTCAGAATAGTTTTCTCCTTACAAAGTACAACATTTTTCAGCTCATTGATTTGGGACTCAATTCTGAGAATTGCAGCTGAAAGTAGCCCGAAAAATAAGAACTTCTGCATCATCAGTTTTGTCAAGTTGGCTGCCATTATAATATAATGGTCATATGATTTTTTTTGCTCAAGGTGGACTTTTATAACTTTTTGTTTATTTTAACACGGTTATAACTCGGTAACGGTACGGATTATCTCTTTTGTGTCTGAAATAAAGTTGTAGATATTGGATAGGAGAAAAAAGCGGAATAAACGTACGCGAAGAAAGTAAATCCAGTGCCTTAAGAATAGCAAAAATGCCCATTTTCTCCCATTTTTCGCCCATTTTCACTTTTTTTGCTAAATAACTGGAATACATCTTTTGTGTCTGAAACACAGTTGTAGATATTGAATAGGAGAAAAAAAAGCAGTACAAGCTACCGGAAAAAGTGCATTCAGTGCCTTAAAAAACGCAGAAATGCCCATTTTCCGCCATTTTCATTTTTTTTGGTTAAATAACTGCATTACAAATCCACAAATATGCTGTTTTTTTTTTCTTTATAAACTTTATTTTGCATGAAAATAAAAATTCGGATTCATATTAAAGCTATTCTTACACAGAAAATATGAGATTTTTATTTGTTATCTATGTATGGAAACAAAATTTAGAATATTTTCAATTATTGTCAATATCCATCCTCGTTGAAGTTGACGCTTGTGGTTCTGATGATCTTGTTTTCTTCGTAGGTTATTCATATTCACGGTCTGAGTCTGCATCATCATCCGAGTTAGACATAATATTCAAGGGCATGTTTTCTTCAGTGTGTCCATCAATTTCAGTGTCATATTCATCTTCGGTGCTTTCATCTTCAATCTTCATAATTTTAGAATTCCACCGACAAACCTCCGCAAGCAATGGATCTAATTTTTTGCTGTTTATCAATGAATTGAGGATATTTGTTTTGTAGAAAATCTTTCAAAATAGGAAGTTAAAGTTTTAAGTATTTAATATTGAACACGTTCAAAAGCTATTCTCTAATATACATATGTCCACATCTGTGGTCACAAGCGATAACCGCCTAAGTCGACTTAAGAGTGATTTGAGTTGTGAAATCCCCATTTCTCTATCACTTTTTATTAAAAAGTTATTAATGAAAACATGCTGACCTAAGTCGTAGTGAAGTCTCATTACATTTATATAAAAAGTTATTTTTCTCGAAAGCATGATTTTCGACTTAGGCGGTTAATGCTTATGATCACAGATATATGAAATCCATACAAATTTATAACCGCAAATCTTAGAGTCCTTACTTTAAAACAGTTACACATATACTTATTCTTGAACTCTCATGTTATTGTTACTGACTCATTCAATAATTGGACGGGTAACTTGTGAATTGGATTTTATCAATTGATTTTTATTTCAGAAAATTGGTTGAACTAATTTTCAAAATAAATTATATTAATTTTATAAAGCATAGAAGCAACAATAAAATCGATACACCATTTTTTTTTGGATATCAGTTATAATAAATACTTTCTTTAAATTTCATATACACCAGTGTTTACCTTAAATTGTTCTTATTATAGTTACAAATTTATTATTTTTTTATAAAATATATATTCATCTTAGCATGTTAAGAAGAAAATTTTTGACAAAAAATATTTAATAAGTTTGTGTTGATGTTTGTAGCTATCAATAATACTTTACACAGGCACAGCTCTTATACTAAATTGACTTTAAGTCACGCCCAACAACTCGCATTAATAACTTATAAACTCAGCAAAGTTCAATGGCTATCTCTATTACAGTACTTTAGAAATATGACATTATATGAACATTTTTTCGCGACTCTTTAAATTAGTTTAATATGTCCATATACAAAGTTTCAGAACTCTTGCTGTTGTAGTACTACAGATATTATATGTTAAAATTAGATGTTAAAAATTCACTTTATATAGGAGGTGCCACACCCACTTGAAAAATTAAGATAAAATATAGCCTATATTTCCTTCCGGATACTGCAAAAATTTCACGTTCAACTAAGTGTTCAGAAAACGACTCGGCGTTATAAGAATAAGCCTTCAATTTTTAATGTATATTTGAAATGCTAAATATTAACACATGTTGAGTAATAATACCGGCTATGCGATAACCTATAACATGCGTTGCGAGATAGGATCTTCGATCGTCCTTTTCTGAACCAATAACAGAATATAGAAAATAAGCATAAACCAGATATGAAAAAGTTCATATCTTATGTTAATTTTATAAGGGGACTGGTGAAAAACATATGTATATAATCCGACTTGAAGGAAAGTCTATGTAAAAATAAAATTTTCAGATTTGTATTTAGTTTTTGTCTTAGAATTCGTTTAGCCAGTCTTTTTTATGATCAATTACCGGATAACTGTAGAAACATATCAAAATTTTAACGAACTGTAATAAGTGTGCCTTTTTTCAAAAGTACGAAAAACAACAGTTCCATTTTGAATATATACTCGTATATATAAAAGAAAGTTGTGTTAGTTGCACTATTTATAACTCAAGAATGGCCGAACCGATTTGGCTGAAGATAGGTGGGGAGGTAGCTTAGGATAGTTCGTACCGTTCGACCGCATTCCCGTGTGACGTGTGACATAAAACGTCTTTAGTTTAAGTGGCAACAATGTTTATTTTTTTACCTTTTCCGATTTTCCTTTTAATGTAATGAAAGAAATAGTGAACGTGTAAAAATTAACAATTTTAAGTAATTTTAAGTTTAGTTTAGATTATGTGGCAACAATTTTTACTTTTTAAGATTTTCGCATCTGACGTGGAATAACAAAACGCAATGATTCAACAATGCCGCGACCAAGACGATCGAACCTTTCTCGATAAAGCCGTAATGCAAGAAGGATACGAAACATTGCGAATGAAAGGACTGAAGAAGAGGATGCAGATGATCCCAACCGATATGCCGTTTGAGTTTAAAAGACTTCAATTTCCGATCCGTCTTGCATTCGCCATAACCATTAACAAATCACAAGGCCAACCCTTGAAAGTTTGTGGTTTGAATCTGGAATAACCATGTTTTCCCATGGGCATTTATGTGTGGCATGTTCACGGGTCGAAGCACTATCTGCGTTGTTTGTCTTGCGCCTGATAATAAAACAAAAAATGTCGTGTATCATAAGGTACTTAACTTAAGAGTGCAACCAATGCACCAAAATCCATGAACAATAAAGAATCATCAAAATACATTTTTTTATTTGTATTTTCTAATAAAAAATTTAATAATAAAATCCAAAATCTGCTTATTTATTGGCTCTAAGGCGGAACAGAGTTTGTCGGCTGAGCTAGTTTATTTATAAAAGTCATATTTGGAATATTATTTGTTAAAGAAAAGATAAAAGTTTTTATACCGTATGTGGTGAGTGTATGTGGTGCTGATATATGCAACTATCGAAAATATTTGATAAAGACTCACCCTTTATTATAACGATGTTTAAAAAGAAAAAGAACAAAAGTAGAGCCAATCTAAAATAATTGTTTTTCATGGATCCTTAGAAAACATTTTTTGATAATATTTTTTGCACTTATGGAGCTGTTGGCAATGTCATATATATAACTCTAGGGAGGCACATACTGAAAGAAATATCTGGGATATTGGACTTAGATCTTGTCTATTATCTAAATCTTTCTGACCGGACCTAGTACCTACTTAATCTTACTTTCCAGTGATGTGGTTATAAAAACACAGTTACTTGACTTTAATTTATACTCACAGGATGGAGGAGGCTTTCACTTAAACTAACTAATGTCTATGGGTTTTGTTTTAAACAACTTCCAAAGATGTCAAGATAAAATTATTATGAAACAAGTAAAGAAGTTATCGACTACACGATACTCTGTACCAAGAGCTCCCACAAAGGATCTGTAGTGCAACAGTGTAATTATACCCTATACCACTATGTGGTTTGGGTGTAATGACTTTGTGCTGCTGTTTGTAACAACCAAAAATATTTGACCTAGACCCATCTTTAATTATACCGATCGAATCAGAATCACTTTCTGAGTTGATTTAACAATGTCCGTCCGTCCGTCCGTCCGTCTGTGTGTCCATGTAAAGCTTGTAATCAAACTGCAGGTCGCAAATATGAATATATTTTGACGAAATTTGGTATATAAGCTTTTATCGGCCATGGAATAAACGCTATTGAAATTGGTGAGAATCGGTCCATGTTCAGACATACAAATTACCCATATGAAATCGACATAAATTGCCATAAGATCCAAATTGTCATATAGATCTTACTCAAATTGGGTTTGTATGCGTTCATTACGTCCACTAATGAGTAGTGCAAAAATGATCCCTTTGACTCCATATAGAGCTGCTTCCCGATCTTCAATTAAATCTATTAAAAAACAAAAATATTGCACTGATTCTTCTCAAATTTTGTTTGTACATATTTTTGCAAAATACAAGAGACTTTACCAAACATGATCAGGATCGGTCCACTTTTGGACCTAGTCCCTTTATAGATATAGCATCCGATATGAACTTTTTCATATCTGCAGCCAAAAAAATAAATAAAAATCCCACTCAAATTTGGTTTTTGCTTATTTTCAATGTCCAGTTAGTTGGGCCTAAGAGATATGGTTTCTAAACGCATGGTATAGGGTATCGTATAGTCGGTCTAGACCGACTATAATTTTCTTACTTCTTTTTATTCAATTATGGCCTGCACATATAAAAAAAGTTTTTCATATCGGATACTATTTTTGTATGGGGACTAAGTCGAAAAATTACCCCGTAATGACTATATTGTGTAAAGCCAATAATCTTTCTCAATAACAGAAATAAATAATTTTGGAAAAAATTCTGTGCAATATTTTTATTTTCTGATAGATTTTAATGAAAATTTGGAGGAAGCTGTGTAACGGGTGTTAAAGACACAAATAAACAAAATTCGATCATGATGCATATGATAATAATGATGTGTCATTTGTACGGAGACTAGGTCCGAACATGCACCGATTTTCGACAATTTTAACAGTGAATGTTAAAATATAAAAATATATGCGACCTGTAATTTGATTAAAAAATTTACATGGACACGCAAGCAGACAGACAATAGACAGACTGGTGGACGGACATCGATATCTCGACTCTGAGAGTTACTCTGAGTCAATCGGTGTAATAAAAGGTGGGTCTAGCTCAAATATGTTCGCTACATACAAACATCAGCACAAACGCACAAGGAAGTATAACAAATTGAAATAAAAATGTACATACATACAACATTTATATTAGAAAAAGGATAAATAAAATTCCACTGGGATGAACTAATTTTGAGTTAATAAAAATTTATATTAGGAACAATAAATTAAAAAAATAAATTGAAAAGTACCATGAAAAATGGTTTTAAAGGAATTTATGCAAAAAGTGATTTTCTAAGCAAACGCTCAAATGTAAATCAGGGGATCCATAATATACAACTTTCCCTCTAGAACAAGCCTATTAAATTCATGAATAATTACACAATTTTTCAGCACATGGATCACAAGAATAGCATGTGTTAAACTTCTGTGGATGCTATTTATTTGCAAGAGAGTACTGTCAAAAAACAAGAAAACTGCAATGTCTACCAGAAAATGCTCTTGTAGGATAAAAGATTTACTATCCATATGTTGCTCAAATAAAGTGAACCCATAACTAACGATACTGTTTGAGCTTCCCTCGGACATCACTAAAATTAATACTGCATGACAGTAGTTCTTACGGAAAAACTCATCACCGAAACGAAGAAAAGGTTTGACTGTACTTCTATTGTTAAGATCGCCAAATCCAGAAATCATCGATAAAATTTTTGGAAAGATATTATATGGGACTTTGAGAGTGCTTGAGGTGGAACAGGTTGTAGGCATCTCAACTGAATAGATACGTCATATTTGTTACGAGTATTTGGACATTTAACTGCTATCCGCGCGATGACTGCCGCGCGAGTTACATATATAAATACTACCAAAACTTTAGATAAATTCGACGAATTCTTAAATAACATTGGTAATGTTGTTGAACCACAAGTTAGTGAACCCTAATTATTGCATTGTCAAAAATTGCACTTTAATTTGATTTAATCCATAACTTTAATTTAATTTTGTTTATTCAACAGTCTAGTTTAAATTTTATTTAATAAACAGTTTTATATTGATTTCACAATATTAAAAATATTATTTTAATGACAATACAATAATTACATACTTTTAAGAAGTTAGTAAATAAAATAAAAATTGCTAATTATGCAAAAAGACATTTAGCAAATAAGTAAAAGAAAAGAATTGTAAAATCAGTCTGGTAGAACGCCTAATTGAGTTAAGTTGTTTTTTTTTGCTAATAAAATTATTTTCTTTTTTTAAATACTCGTTTTCGTTAATTAAAAATTAAATTCGCGTGCTCTAACTCGACCAAAAGCTCATCCATGTGAGCACTCCAAAGGAGTGGTTGGCGATGTTTAAGCGCAATACGTAGGAATTGTTGATCCGTTTCATAACCGTAGGAACAGTAAAAACAGTGGGCTTCTCCTGGTGAACGTGTATGAAGGAATTCCAAGTTAGGTTTGTCGGCATACAAACGATCATCGGCAAATATTATGCATAGCTGTTGGTTGATTTGAGGCAAAACCGATTGCATTTGGTGAAGAAAAAGAATTATTTCACCAAGACAACACACTGGTCCACACGTATGTAGTCACAATTGGAACAATTCATAAATTGCCCAACGAACTGTTACCCTATCCAGCATATTCTCCATATGTAGCCTACTACGACTATTTGCAGTTTCCAAACCTGAAGAAATGGCTCGGCAGTCATCACTGAAATAGTTGCCGGAGAAAACGTATTATTTTGAAATTTAAGAAACGCTGCAAAAATATATTTTATTCGAAAAGTCACTGAGTTATTAAACCGCCCTCGTAAGAAAATCCAACAGCTTAGCATCAATCTAACATAGATTCAAAAGCACAAATACTTCATGTGGAATTGTTATGCTGATTCTGATGGAATCCTTGGGAATTTTAATGTTCAAAAGCCATGTTACAACTGAGCATTTACCAAAC
Source organism: Cordilura impudica (assembly GCA_963682025.1). Taxonomy (NCBI): domain Eukaryota; kingdom Metazoa; phylum Arthropoda; class Insecta; order Diptera; family Scathophagidae; genus Cordilura; species Cordilura impudica. Next base: position 184,998,493 of record OY821519.1, read on the forward strand.
TGTTAAACAATAGTTACACACACCCCAATGTAGACAAGCATTACGTTAATTTTCAATAAGAAAAGCGACCTACAATTATCATTCCCATACATAATGAAGGGCAATCTTTTAAGTTGTTTACTTCAGTGGATATAAATAAGGAATTTACAATATATCACGGGAGCAATTGTGTGACTCCTTTAGAGAGAGTAAAGGATTAATATTTCTTACAACAGGAATATAGGTTGTTGTTGTGATTAATGGCGAAAAGTAAAATTGAACCAAAACCTTGTTGGCTAGTGTTAATTATTAATAACTGGCAGATTCCAGCCCTCGAAATTCGAGCGCAAATTCTAGGAAATTTAATTTTTTCATTAAATGAAGACCCCAAAAGTATTCTCATCAATTATAGCCAGTTCACAAATCAACACAAATATTAAAATCATTAACAAATTTAATAAACACACACATATCATTGTATAATTTTATGTATGCATTAGTTGCAAATTTAAATGCAATTTACTCAAAATAAAGGCAAAAATTTAATAATCTATAAATCTGCAAAACGGCTAAAAATAAATACCTTTCATATAATATACGTTTGGTCAAAATCGGGATAAAACGGTAGAACAAAACATCGGTCACAAGAAGTCGCCTAGCCTATTAATATTATAGATAATTATTAATTAATAATTATTAGCCTATTAATATTATAGATTATTATTATTAATTAATAATTATTATTGAAATGTGTATCAAAAGGATTAATCCTCCTTTCAACTGCATTCTATATGTACTATTGATTGCAATTTACAGGTACATACACTCATTCGCATTCGCCCTTATGCGAATGAACTTTATACATGTCAATCTGTCAAACCTTCAACATAGGAATGAGTGTTGCATTTGATTGCCAATCTCATAAACAACATTTTTATTGTTTCTGTGTCTTGTTGGAAACATGCAGGTTGTGTGCTGTTAGCTGGAATTAATTTGTTAGTTGTTGTTTTGGTACTTTGTATAATTAACACTACATTTACCATCATTTAGCATTGAGTAAGAAATAACTATATCACATGTTTGTACTTGAAAAGTTAAATACGTTTCAAATAAAGTAATTTCATGAATGAAAAGTCGTGCCGTTCCCCCTAAAAGCAAGATTGGAAAACAAGAGAAACATGCAATTTTTCAGCGTATTTTTAATCTTCCTTTCTGGACATCTTCCCTGTAAAAGTTAAAACATTATAACAAAAAAGTTTAGAAATGATATACATAGATTTTTGCTAAATGAAAAGAGGAGAAGATATGGAGATATGCAATGAACTTATGTCCACATTAGATATCGACACTACCTAAACATCTTAAACTGAAGAAATTATAAACTTCTTTGGCGAGCAAATCCAGCATACCACTTATAGGCAGATTTTTCTTACTGTTTGCAAAAAAAAAAATCTGAATTTAGCTGTAATAGTTTATTTATTGAAAACCTTACCTACGGGTAAGAATATTGTTAAAATGCATAGGTTAATTTGTTTTATTGCACTACTAAGTTACTCGTACAACATTGTAGCTGTATATCCATTTATATTTACATTTGGTGTGTGTTTAGAATTTAGAATTTAATATAAATTTCATGTTTTTTATGTTTAATGCGGGAGACACGTAACTCTCCAATTAATTTTTTGTTTTGCACAGGCAGGTGACAATTGATAGATGTATAGAAGACCAACCAAATAGACGTAAGTCATTTGTGAGGGTGCAAATGTGATGCGAATTTTTAAAAGCTTATTAATGGTCTAAAAAATGTGTAGCATTTTGCAAGTAAGTACAAAATAATCGAATATCAAGAAGTGTATCAGAACAGTGTGTTTTGAATTTCGCAATTTAAAATATCAGTTTATTTATTAAATTATTGTTTTATATTAACCAGGCGTCAGACATCTGAATGACATCAATAGTTTCGCAGCTCTTGAATTTTATTAATAATTGAATAAACAACTCGATCGTGTTACGAATGTCGGTGGGCATGTCATCTGCTTTACAATAAAAATATCGATTGGGCTTCAACATGGGAAAATTTCTCACAAAATAAAAAAAGCCCATCAATTAGTGATGCTAGTCTAACTTCGTGGTCATATGTAATAAAACTATGTAATATGTAATGAGCATGAGCTTAGTTTAGATCAGGGACGAACACTCTCAAATTTAGTAAAAATTGGTTGAGCTTAATTTCAAGGACGGTCTCCTAAGTATCTTCTTAGGATACGTTGCAATGCAGATATGTTATAAAAGTGACAGGACTAAAAGGTGATATATTTTACTTCTTTTTAAATTAATATAATTATAATTTTCAGTATCAAACTTTACATTGAATATGTATTAAACGCTACATACGACATGGAAAATTTTTTTTCTTACATACGACATCAAATTATTGGTGGTTTCTTATAGGACTGTACACAAATTTGATGCCAAATGCAAAATTGTTAATATGTGTTACAGTTAAACAAATAAATTTATTTATGGCTACACGCTACTGTACAGAGGATATATATCAGTTTATCAGCCCATCTATAACTCATCGATATAAAATTCCGGAGCCCCCTTCAACTACATATATTCTTGATCCTTACAAAAGGCTGCCTGGCTCTCTGTGTGGCTGTTTGTCTGTCTGTTGAAACCATTCTCCCGCCGGCAATAGCCCCAGGTATCTCCACTCATTAAGGGGGCTCCCATACGAAGTAATTGTAAAAAATGACCCCCCCCCCACCTACTGAGATACCCCTAGATGCGTCATTAGCATTCCACCTTCAACATTTTTTAGAACATATATACCTCTCTCGCTCCTATCATTAAGAGAGCTCCCATACAAAATTTACAGTACATAACATTTTCCTAAAATATACCTGCCCCTTATTTCCACCCCTTAAGGAGGCTCCCTTACAAATATGTTGGTTTTATGAAATTATTAATTTTGCCACCCTTATTTTTGTCTAACACTCCTTATGAAATAAGGTTATAACACACGCGCTCATAAGCTGATTATGTTTGACCGGTCCAATTTCATAAAATTTTAAACTTTGTGTGTTTGCCCATTAAGGATTGGAGACCGTGGCTATGTGTTTCCAAAAAATATGGAGCTTTGGGCTCGAAGAGGAGCCATATGCCCACGTCCTATATCCCGCTTTAGGGCTCATGGAGTTTTTCCACAAAATTATGAGGTTTAGCGCAGCAGTTTTTTGAAGAAACCACGCTTTTTAAAATAAAATGCAACTTTAAAAAAAAACACACTTTTTTAAATAGTATCCTTTCTTTAAGAAATGCACTTTTTTAAGTCCACGTTTTTTTTATAAATAATGCACCTCTTTTAGTGAAAAACACTTTAATAAAAAACTAGCTAAATTTTAATTAACAGTGTCGGACAATACCAAAGCACGAACTTTACCAAAAATCAAAGGACTAGACTTCACAGTGTTACCCGCCAGTATATTCTGAATATTTACTAAAAATTTCACTAAAATCGGTCCATTCTTTTTATACCATATACCACTATGTGGTCAGTGTATAATGACTTTGTGCTGATGTTTGTAACTATCAAAAGTATTTGACCTGTACCCATATTTTATTGAGACGATCGAGAAGATTTAGCGATGTTGAATGTTTATATTTGTCTTCAATTTTATAGTACGCTATTTATTTCTAAACATATTCGGAAATCGCATTTCTCAACACTATCTTTTTTCAGTTGAGGCATTATATTACTAACATATATTCCTTTTTTAAAAGAGGTAGTCTTTTAATTATTTTGCATTTATATTGGCGATTTTTTATACTTCTTTTGGGATAATGTTAAAAAAGGTGTGGCAATACCGGCCTAAACTGATATGACACTTATGGTGTTTTCTTTTCTGAAAATAAAAATGTTACACTTTATAATGTTACATTTTGATAATGTTTGGCTCACCCATTTAAGATGTTGCATTTTTAATTGTCAGAATAGAACATAAACTTACAACCTTGCGAAATGTTTTTAATGAATAGCTGATTTTGTTGACGTTTTCATTCTTGGACACCAAAAAAGAAAAATATATATATATAAGGACATTGATATTTTCCATATTAATAATTTATTTTAAACAAAACAATAAAAATTACACTTTTTCTTATTTTTTTTTTTTGTTTCTTCACACAAATACACATTTATAAACAATACAAATTTCAGCTGTTTTATCGTGATATTCTCCCCCTCTGATTTTTTAGAGTGCGAAAAATTCACCTTTTTCACATATTTATAGTGCGACATTTTTAGAAAAGAACACGTTACCCTTTCGCAAGGTTGACGTTTTTTTAGAAAAGAACACAAGAAGGGAAGAAAACGCCATTTGTGTATAGTGCATGTAATTCATGTGTGTATATACAACAACAATAACAATGACAGTAATGTCGTCGTACAACATACAGAATTTAAAATAATAACAACAACACTAACACGATATAACAGGAGTATTTGAACATTTTAATGGAAATCTGGGAACTTGTTGAACAGATTTTGTTGACGGCGTCAACCTGATTTCCACAGACAGACAAACGCTCAATGCTACATCAAAACCATATATTATAAGGATATGTGAATATTTTATTTGGTCCAGTTTTTTTTTTTAATAATTATAACATATTTGTATATACCCTCTGTATTGTGGTTTGGAGGGTACAATAAATCTGTATTTGTGCAATTACCGAGCATTTACGAAACTCACTCCGGGGACATCGTTTTGAATCAATTGAGGAGATAAAGGTCGCGGCGTACTTTAAAAGCAATTCCAGAAATCGAGCTATACAACTGTTGAGGATTGGGAAAATCGTTGGCATAAGGGTATTGTGTTGGAGGGCGATTTCTTTGATGGCGATGAACATTGCAATTACGCTCATCACTGACTAACTGGATAGTAACGCCGTATACGCGTCACTAATTGCTCAATTATTACGTATACGTATATGATCACATGATTTTATAATATAAACTATCACATTCTATCGGCCGCCTTAGGCCGAGGCCACGCAATGAGCGGCAAAGCGGCATTTTTGAGCGGCTAAGCGGCGCCGCTCAGGAATAGAACTTGTTCTAATTTTTAGTTGTTTTCTGAGCGGCAAAGAATAAAAATGGAAAAAAATGTCTTTTCATTGTTTTGTCAATCCGTAGCGCGATTCAGTAACTTCTTTTAACGATAATTGAATCGTTAAAAAAAGAAAACAACAAAATTATCGATTTTGGTATTCAGTAAAATTTTTAAACGATATTCGCTATTCTTAAAGTCAGCTGTTGTTGTTATCTTAACTACAACCATTTTTGTGTTGTTTTTCAATCAATAAAAAGCTAAAAAGGTTGAAATAAATAAAAATCATAAAATAGTGAAAATATTTTGCATTTATTATAAAAGCTTTTTATATAAATAATAAATAAAAACATTGACAATGGCATTTTGACAACTAACCGCTCAGAAATGACGCTCACTAATAAGCCACTTGCCGCTCAAACTCGCCGCTCTGCCGCTTGATGCTTTGCCATTCATTGCGTGGCCTCGGCCTTAGGCGTCTTACTAGCTGCTAATTTAGGTAACTAAATTTATTATTTTCTGAAAGCAATTCATTTCTCAGAACACATTAGACACATGTAATAAATGTGGAGAATTTATACTTGCATCGATTATATTCTCTTTTCAACTTTACAAACGGTCTAGGGCTACTATAGGATACCCTAAACCATGCGTACCTGGAAATGGAACTTGGGTCTAGAAGAAAAAAATACAATCATAATTTGTTTAGATATGGAAAATAATTAGTTTTTTATTGTTCGCTCTGAGATCTTGTATATATTATTATATTCTAAGTTAATAAGTTAGTAATGTACGAGAAATATGAAAAAATTTAAGACACCGTTAGATGGAGTAGCCACCCTCGAACAAGACTTGTTCATAGTCAGTATTCTTCTGTCAATTACTTCAACTCATGCTTAAAGGTAGAAACACAACTGGGACGAATGACGAATTTCGCACAGCTCGACGAATTTGTCAGCAACAATTCGTTGCGTAAATTCGTCGAATGAAATACAATTACGACGAATTCACGTATTAGCTGAAAAGTCATTTGAAATTGTTTGTAATTTATATACATAAATAAATATTGGAAAAATATGAACAAAAGAATTTGTAAATTTGTGCGAGTTATTACAATTGTAAACATCATGTAAGAAACAGAAATAAACCTATCGCAGAGTTCGTTACGCACTACGTATTTCGTTCAACTCACTGATTGTGTGCATTTTCATATACACAAATGTGTTTTACTTGTGACGACGACTATTCGGAATGAAAAATTCATCGTTCGTCCCAGTTGTGTTTCAAACTTAATAAATTATTTAACTGAAAGATTTGAAAGAAAAGAACATGAGAATTGTTTTTCTTTGTAAAAGAGTTAGTACGAACAAGCGGGGTTTTTTTTTTCAACTTAAGCTTTCTCTGCATTAACAATTACAAGTCCTGTAATGTGAAAAGATTTTTTTAGTTCCCATATTCCTCTAGATGGAACTGTGATGGCATTGTGACATCTTAACAGATTACTCACAATTGCATTGTACCTTATGTTTTGTACTGTTGATTTTGTTGCATTAATTAGTTTAATATTGTTCAGTTTGAGAACATGTATATATTTTCTAATAATATAAAAGATATTAATTTTGTAATGTAAGCGAAATATGGAAAATATTCATACACTATATGGGCCAGACGGTTTATAAGTTGTTTCTCCCGGTTGTGTCTCCCTCAAACTTACCAGAGCTAATTTAGGGTGGATGGGTTCGTATTTCTAATAAAGCATAAACACGTTAAGAGAATTTGATGTCATTATATCTTCGATACAAATCGCTGCTATTCTACTTAATTAAACCTTTTGCTGTAATTGAGTTACCTAAAATTTTATTATAAGTAAAATTGTTGCAATGATTAAGTAAACGATGGAAATTTTATTTATTAAAGCATAAATGTGTTTTTGATGTTTCGGCAAATTGGCCGATAATAATTTTTCTTTAAAGTCTATCACAAAATTCGCAGTCAACATTTTAAAGCAATTCTAGTTAATATTCAATACATGTCCCGTATTTAGCCTGCGCCAGATATGCAGTCTCTTATGTAAAGGCTGTGGTAACAAAGGCTTTTGATGTGTTACTTGTAGAGTTTAATTTCCGTATTTGACTCTAAAATGATGGCTTCAAATATTACATTCAAGTAGTTTAAAGCCGATAAATAATATTGTATATCAAATAACTTATCTTGGGATTTTAATTCCAACATTATTATTGAATCAGCAGTTACTGAAAGTACTCGTATGATAACTTATGGACTTGAATCTGTAAATCGGATTTATCCTACACACTACACAACTCATAGCAGTAGTTAGAAATTTATCAAACGTGTTGTTGTATAACCAAATATCAACAACATGCTTTTCAAAACACGATTTGGTCTTCCTGTATTGTATTTACTATATGACGTCTGTTAACGATCAATTAACCTTTCTAGAGCACAATTTATTAAAACTTTTCTCGAAAAAGGTACGTCCAAAAACTAATTCTAGAACAGAGGATTAAAACTCCTGAGCTGAAAAACGATTATCTTACGGCTCGGAGAGATGTTCACCGCAAAATCGAAACTGCTAAATGCAATTTCTTTTTTATTGAATTTAATTTCGCCATTGATTCCAAACAAACGTGGAGGAATCAGTAATGATAGTCGCTCGATAGGCGCTGACGAACTGAACGTAAAATTTATTGATCTACCTTTTATAGAAGTGGATCATTAGTGTTACTATAATATACGAAATACTACAAATTTTCTCGAGGAAAATTCCTCTATATTTAAATGCGTTAACCAACTTGATATTATAAAATGTATTTCTCTTGCAAAGTCAAACACTGTAGGATACTTCTTCCACTTTTACTGCCTTATATTACTGTTTTTTTCTTCAACTACATTATGACTTCAAGCATTTTCCCTACCATATGGAAACATGCTAAAATAATATCTATACCAAAATCAAATTCTGGGCAACGACCAATAGTCATTCTATGTTATTTTTCAGAAGTTTTTGAAGAGATAACATTTTCGCAACTCAAGGAATTTTTAAGTCAGCACAGCTTAATATCCCAAAAAAAAATCCGACTTTCGAGCAAACCACAGCTGCGTGACACCCTTAACTGACGTTTGCGAAAATATAAGACGAGTCATAGACGACTGCAAAATAACCTTCCTCGTACTTGCACATCGTTCCAAGTTGATCATCAAACTCTCTGTATGAAATTAAGACATTTCTTTAATTTTTCTTCAACAACGACGCACAGTGGCGCCATTTGAGTTTTTTCGTTGCAAAAATCATATCTTTTGAACCGAATAACATAATTGAACAGTTTAAACAGCGTATGATAGATAACTGTTCAGCCTATGAAATGAGCGTGTGGAAAGGGTGCGACGCTTGGTAGGGGCCTACTTATGGGTTATCAAAGTTAAAATTTGTAGAAAAATCAATTTTATGGTAACTAAAAAAAATTATTTTTACATTTTTAAATTGTTTTTATTTTTTTTCTTTAGGGTTTTATGTTTTAAATTATTAGCCAACAAATGAAAAAAATAAATATTCATCACAATTCGTAAGAGAAAGTATATCTAAAAGTCTAATCATTTCTAAACTATAATTATTTTCTAACTCTATTCGTGACTTCACATGCCCCAGGGAAGAAATAAGTGGATCGGAAGATGCTGCCAAATGTTGAAGAGGTCCTCATTTTGCTTTACCCTTGATGCTTTGAATGTGTTATGCAATCTATATTTTTTACAAGATTTGTGAAGAGACTCCTGTGCTTCTTCAGAAAGCTCTCCAATTGTCAAATACTGGTACTCAATTATATCTTTGCCATGCGCCAATATTTTATGGACGGTCGGGATCAACTTCTTCTGTGGATACATTTCTGCTAAAAGAGATGCAGTTTTCAATGCATATTCTCCATATTTTGTGGAATTGACAGTTTCTTTGCAGTTTAAAACATTCAAGATCGTTCCCAATCTTTTCACGATTTGATTGTCAATTCCAGTGAATCTGGTTACTGCCTCATCATTTTCAAAAAATCTCCTAGAAGTGTTTCCATCGTTTGAGTTACCGTATCCGTGCTTGGGACAGTCTACTTTTAGCTTTAAAAAAAACATCCTGTATTTGCTTCTTTCTGATCTTTTCCTTATCCTTTATTGACGTATTTTCATCGAAGTTTTCTTCCTCTTGTGGTAGGGTGTATGCCAGTTTTAGCAAGAACTCCATACACCTCATCCTTGCGTGCAATGGTGACATTCCATATTCGTAATTCTCCTCGTTTGTAGAATCGTTTAAATTACCAAAGTTCTTCTGACTCTTTTTGCAAATCGGGCATGACAACGTTGAGGTTGTTCCTGTCAGTTCGTTTACGACTTTTCCGTCAACCATGGTCAGGTTGAACTCGTAATTGCATTCAATATATTTTCCTTCTCCAATTTGCAGCTTTGTAGGCTTAATCTTGCTTATTTGTTCTTCAATGTCCGTCACCGTGGTCCTTATGAGTTCTGCCGATTCCCTTGCATACTGAAATATTATTGGTCGGCAATAATGCACTGATGACGGCCGTGGATTTTTCCAGTGTAGGGAAACATCAGATTTTAGCCGCAAAGGAACAACAGATGCCATAAACATATTTCCGTTCGATATTGTAGCGTCATCGGAAGATATCCTTTGCTTATAAACGCTTTGTCCGGATGATCCATCGCTGATCAATGTCAGTTTCTCAGGAAGAATTTTCACCTCATTTTCAGGAAGACTCTCCAACAACCGTTTTGTTGTATGACCCATTAGATCCTGCAGATTGGCTTTCACAGAGACTTCCCGTAGTATCTCATATTGTTCTTTGGAAAGTTGTAAGTCCATAAACAAGGCTAAGGCTTCTTCGGAACCATACTTTTTAATGTGTGCGTTTGTGGGCATGGGAATGCTTTCCTTTACCTTTTTTCGTCGCAGTGGTTTTGCATCAGCAACAGATTTTGTAATCTGCGACCTAACTCTTTCCTTATCCTTTGTATATTTAATAGACAGAGCGTCCGATAAATGCTTCGTGGTCAAGTCATTGGTGGCATCGCAAGTTTCCTCTTTCTTGTGAAAATTGAACACTCCTCAATACTTTTTTTTGGCCTTACTTTTGCTCCTCTGGTTGATGTGGTGGGTTAATCTACTGCCAATATATCCAGGATGGTGTCTTCATTAAGCCAGTCCTCGTATTTGGAGTTGAAGTTCTGAATGGTTCGATTAGATTTCACCGATTTTGCCTTAATATTTGCATATATCAGATAAAAATTATTTTTTATAATTTCGATTCTCCCAATATTTCCGTATAAGCTATCAAGTTCTTCTAAAGCAGCTTCTGTGAAAAACTTTGGTGTGGTTGACCTTCTAAACAGTTCAAATAATTTTAAATTGTTCAACGCCATGTTTTCAGTACTTAAATTGTTTAACGCCATGGTTTCAGTACTTGTTGCGCCAACTTTCAGTCATAGACTAATCCAGGCATTATGCTTATTTTGCAATATATAGGCTTATGCTACCATGCCTAAAAATTTACCTGTTCCCTGCATACATATGGATTTAGGCTGAATTATGCAATTTTGATATTATGCTCGTGTCTAAATAAGATTTGTGCATACCTGGAAGGCCCATAAGTCAATATTGTTCTTGACCATTTGTACTCCAAAATAATTTTTAAGTGAGGTGCGTACCTGCGAATTTCAATGAGTAGTTGTTTGTGCATCCTGTGTCTGTAACAGAATATTGGGAGTAGACTTTGGCAGAGGCTTACAGGTAGACAACCGACATGTAAGGGATGCACGCCATACAATTTCTGTAACCATGTCTTTTTAACTTTTTTTAAAGAAATAATCAAAGAACATGTTTTGCAAATATGGCAAATATAGAAAAATATAGATTTTTTTTATTTTCCTTCAAAGTTGAAAAATAGTGAAGAAAACGGATAGTTTTTAAATAGTGATTTACCAAGAGAAACACAAAGCAAACAGTTAATTTTTGTTTACCATTATACATTTAATAAATACATCAATCAATACAAACAAAAAACAAGGCGATTCGTTACCTATTTTTCGTGATATTACACCTGAAATCGCAACAAATTGACTAAAAATTGTGTGTTTTTTTGAAAACCGAAAGTCGGTCAACTTTTAACGGTTATATCTTCCAAACTAAAAATGTGATATTATCAAGAGTAGCATACTTGAAATGGTTGAAAAGTTTCCTATAACATGGGTTTATTCAAAACTTCGTCGGCGTACATGAAAATTGTGATTTTTGCAACCTCGTTTGCTCTATGGGCGCCACTGTGCGACGCTTCAAATTTCTTCTTACCACACAATCCATACACGTAAATAGTAAGTCATCTGAATCTCTAAACTTTATTAAAGGTGTACCGCAAGGATCAATGTTAGAGCCAATTTTGTGCTCAATTTGTATCAACGATTTACCAGATCTTTTTCATTGTGAGATACATATGTACGCAGATGACGTACAACTCTTTCTGAGTACCCCAATTAAGTCGATAGATGCAAATAGATGCAAATAGATGCAAATAGATGCAAAAATTAACTAATACCTTAGTCAATTGTACTGATGTCGTCAGTAAATGGTTTATGCATTAATACTAGCCATTCAAAATGTCTGCTAATACGTAAACGAAATGTATATCCAGAGTTTGGTAATTAAATAGTTATCAAGCACAGTGGCCGAAATACCCAATCAATTGTGAATGAGTTCCTTTTTTTCTTTTAAATTTATATACTTATATTTAAATACAACCCATTCATTAAACTTCAAAATTTATTTGTTTTTTTAAGTATATGGGTAGATCCATATATAACAAACGAATAACATAAAATGTTAGAATATTTTTTTTCATTACACGAGTAAATTAAAAAAAGAGTATCTGCTTCATATTTTTACAGTTTACAGTTTAGAAGAAAATTCAAAACGAAATTAAAAACAATTATTCAGAGTAGGAGCTTTCAGAATTAAGTCTGTCAGATAGTTCATTTATATTTAAAAGAAGCTGCTTGACCTCATAATCTATTTTGATGTGTTTTTTTTGAGTATTTCGAGGTGCTTTTAGATTTAGATGTAATAAAAGGCTCCGACGAAACCAATAGAGCGGGCAGTATGGCTTGCATTGTATGCAATCTCGAGTCGTTTCGCGTGTGGTTCAGCGTACAACTGCCAAAATCTTTATTTCTTGCCTCAGTGTTTGTATTCCACGAACCTGTCGTTGGAATGTCCACCAATATATCCATTTTTTCTCTTAGTTCAAGTTAAATTTTTCTTTTGGTTTGTAGGGCCATTTCTTTATTTTCTCCACGAATTTGCCAATTTCTTATCGGTGTTCTGTAGGCGATATGAATTATACACTCGAAGCACCGTATCCAAGCATGAAGTATCGACAATCCATATTCGTATAAGTGGTTATGTGGCTGCCTCAGTTTAACTAAATTTATATTGTTCATCAATTTTGGTGTCGCCTGACATATTCCACAAGCCAGTGATGATGACTCCGCTACGGTATTAAACACATTTCCATCGATCATGGTCAAATGAAATTCGTGTGTTACTTCAAGAAAACTTAATTTTGTTGGCAGAATTTGTACAATTTCTCTATTTACATATTCTATCTCAGCTCTAACTAAATCCGCTGATTCTTTTTCAAAAATTATTTTAATGGGTCTGCAGAACCGCGTTGAAGAAGTCCGGTTATTTTGCCATAGTATTGCGGGTCCTTTTTTAATTTGTAAAGGAACAATACATACAGTAAATAAATGCTCATCAATTGTTTCAGTATCAGAAGCACTAAAACGTTGGCGGTAAGTAGAGTGCTCACTGCTACCGCTCACAGCCCCATCTAAATATTGCTTTTATGCAATCGTTATTATTGCTTACATTCATGGGATCCTCAAAAGCTGTTGAAAAGCCTTGTATTATACGTGTAAGGCTGCAAGCCAACCTTAGCTGAACGTTCAGTTACATGTATATCACTGAAGTAACACTCCGTTTTAGTTTTAGCCAAAATTTCGTAGCTTGGATAAATATTGCAGTTTCGTTCTTTGGCCCCAGATTGTATTAGTTTGTATGACCTTTTTGAGTATCCACCATCAGTATAAAGAGCTAAAGCTTCCTCAGGTGTTGGTTCAGCGATTACAGATTTAAAAATTATTGGAGCTACTGCAGATTCTGAATATAACTTTGAAACAACCAGTGAAGCGCTTCTTTTTCCAGCCTTGTAAAGACTCACGCTCGCCGCTACCATTAACTTTTGGTTCGGTGTTTCATAGGCGATTGATGCAATTTATTTTTTTTAGTCTTGCTTGTGCACTCTGAAAAAGTTTTCTATTTACGTTGGGCAACGGCTGGTTTAGGGAAAATAATGTCTTCATCCAACCACATCTTATTTCGCTCTTCGAACACTGCTAAAACTCTGTGACTTTGTTTCCGCTTTTGTACAAGTTTGCTAATAAAATTTCTCAATTGTTTTTGAATTTGGTGATATTGTTCTTCCCTATATTTCGAGCGATCGATGACTTTAGAAAATACATGATTTTCAACCATTAGAAATTTGTTTGTTGCTAATGGTTCAACCACATCTTATTTCGCTCTTCGAACACTGCTAAAACTCTGTGACTTTCTTTCCGCTTTTGTACAAGTTTGCTAATAAAATTTCTCAATTGTTTTTGAATTTGGTGATATTGTTCTTCCCTATATTTCGAGCGATCGATGACTTTAGAAAATACATGATTTTCAACCATTAGAAATTTGTTTGTTGCTAATGGTTCACTATGCCATATTAAAAAAAAGGGTGCGTTTAGATTCTGCCATTGTAACTTAAAAACAAAAAAAAAATAATTAAAACTTAGCAAAAACTTGCAGCCTCTTTTTGAACTTGACATGCATAACAACCCATTGAAACAAAACATGCAATTAGTGAAGCGAATTCGGTCGAATCAACCCTACCTTTATTTTACACAAAATTGGATTTCATATGTAAAAACACTTTCACAAATGATATTTTCATTTTCCACTATTAAGCACTAAAACATACAATCACAGATCCCAAAACAATTTTTTTTATTTAATACATATCTTTTAATTAAAATGAAATCGCAAATTTGTCAACAAAAATGCACTTGAAAAAAGCTCCAAAATAATTACTGCACTTATTGAAACACGTGTTAAGTTTGAATGCTCACAGCTGTGCGAATATTAGGAACAAAACAAAAAACAAAACTGCAAAAAATCCGTTGGAGTTTAGATTAAAAAAAAAAAAAAAAAAAAATTTGCTGAATTCTGAATTTTAAAATTTCGCTAAAGCGCGGCTAGATTAGGTATTTCGGCCACTGTGCATCGGTGAGAGAATTGATTTTGCTTCAACAACACTTTTAATAAAACTCGAACTTTGTCGAACCACAATAAAACGACAGATATTCAAACCTACATGAAGCTCAGAACTCTATGGCAAACTCAAATTATCACTCCCTTAAATATAAGAATACTTCGATCCAAAACGTATTTAATTCCCGGCATTTTATACAGGTGTGTACTTTTTGCATGTTGTGATTCTCTTTGTAAAGGCAAACTTAATGTTTTATATAACAGCATAATTAAATATATTTTCAGACTATGAAGGTCCGCTGGAAGTTCTTCCTTCCTTTTGCTTTACTCTATGAAAATCTCCGGTTCGCCATATCAAACCGGGGAAAAAAATAATTTTTCCTCGTCAGCGTTATTTGGTATCTGAATGCTTTTACTACGCAACGGTATACGTCTCTGAAATATACTTCCACATTCACAGCAACTCAACAACACCGCTTCAAATTAAAAAAAAAAAAATATGTTTCTGAATATTTAGCAAAATAAGTTTATTAATTAAATTTACTTATAATTGAATTTTTTTTAATCGTGTATTGATTTCTTGGTTATTCTTTAACGTTTTTCTTAAATATTTTCTGTATTTTTGTAACTAAATATGTATGTATTATGTAAAGCCATTTTATAACTAACAATTGTCATGACGTAAAATAATTACGCCTGTGCTGTAACTGTATGTTGTACAGGAAAGCAAATAAATAAATAAATAATGTCAGAATTTTAAGCAAATTGACTACAAAATTTCGGAAAATATATTCATTAAAGTACAAATATTATTAATTATATCAACATTGCTAATGAATCAATCGTTCTCACGGATTTATTCCATAACTTGAATTATATATACGAGTAGATTAGACATACACATGTACAAATGTTAACTGCACTTTATATGGTGTGTGTCTGACGTAACTAAAAATGACTTTTTTTAATGATTAAAAAGAAAATTCTACACTCTTCCTCTGGTGGGAAATTCCCATGGTTTTATTACTTACTTATATTATATATAAGTATGTATGTGTGTTCAAATTGTCATAAATACTTTAAAAAAATTACATATGAGAATCACACAACTTTTATGAGGCAATAACTTACGCACAATCTGCATAAAGTTTATATTTCGCATTCCCTTGGCTCTTTAATAAACTTGGCGTACGAGCAAACAGCCAACAAAACTATAGCTGCAAGGAAAAAGATTGTCAGACAAAATATTTTAAAAATTGATAAGGATATTTTCAATTATTTTCTTTTACATTTCTTCTTTTGTATAATTTATATACCATGCACATGCTAACTTTAGAGCTGTGTATGAATAAAAGAAAAAATAGGGAAGATATTCCGATCGTCAAAAGTACTTTCAATCTAAAGTTAATTTAAATAATATTAATGAGAAAAATGGAGCGATTAAATTAATTTATAAAATAAATTTGTCATTGATTTGTTTGGTTAAGCTTTTTGAGCACAATTTAGGTGAGTGTTAAGGAGGATCCTTTGTGATTAACGGGTGTCGAGCTGGAGTGAATTGTCACATACAGATAGCGCTGCAGTAATTTACAACAGTTTCTTTGGGACGAAGATTTTTGAAGTGCTTGTATCTAGAAGATAGATATGAAAATCAAATGATTCGGGTAAACTCTCTATTAAAAGTTTTGTTTAATTTAATTGCGGTAGAAACAGAAACATCTAATGACCAACTTTAGTTTATACCGGGTGACCCAATTGAAGTGATGGTCATATTCAAATCACTATCCAAAGTAAAGCGCTCATCTGGCAATACTGTAATTTGACATAATTATGCACTGCCATCTTGTCCGTCTTTATCAAAAATTTTTTGATTGTGAGAAGACACGTTCTTTTTTTTTTATAATGGAAGTTAAACAGAATGCAATTGTTGCACTTCATTTGATTGGAAAATCAAACATCGAAATTCGGAGGGAGTTAAATAACATGAATTTGAGTAGCCTCCTGGTCCATCGTACCATTAAACGATTCAACGAGACTGGTAGCATAAAAAAACGCTATGGCGGTGGCAGAAAATGTACTGCAACTAGTCGAGAAAACGTTAACAAAGTGCGTAATCGGTTGTATCGTAATCCGGTTCGAAGTGCAAGAAAAATCGCTAATGAATTGAAAAAAAGAAATGCAAGTGTTCAGCGAGTCCTGAAAAAGAAGCTTAAAGTAAAGCCTTTGAAAAAACAAAAGTACCAAGAATTAACTGTTGATCAAAAAAAAAGTTAGGTTAGAAAGTTCAAAAAGTTACTTCGTATGCTCGCCAGTGGAGAGTTTCCAAATTTGGTATTTTCGGATGAGAAAACCTTCTGCATAGAACAATTTCTCAACAAACAAAATGATCGTGTTTGGTTAAAGAGACATTCCGATGATAATTCGGATCATTTAAAAGTCACACGAAAACAAGGTGCAGCACAGGTCATGGTTTGGGCGGCTGTCACTGAAAATGGTCGTTCACCGCTAGTTTTTCTACCACCAAGCACGAAAATCAATGCAGACATTTATCAAAGGGAGATTTTAAATAAGGCTTTAATACCATGGACCAGGAAACATTTCAAAAATAACCCGTTCACCTTTCAACAGGACTCGGCACCCTCACACAAAGCACGACAAACTCAAGAATGGTTACAAATCAATGTTCGGAAGTTTATTTCGACACAAGAATGGCCTCCGTATTCATCAGTTCTCAATCCGTTGGATTATTCAATTTGGGGAATGTTACAAGCGAAGGTTTGCAAAACAAAACACAGAAACTTGGAAAGTTTGAAAAAAGATTTGACACGTGAATGGAACCGTTTAAGTCAAGACATCGTGCGGGCATCGTGTATATCGTTTCAGAAGCGATTGCGGCGGTGGTGAAGGCAAAAGGCGGTCACATACCATTTGAATAATTATACCCTATACCACTATGTGGTTTGGGTATAATGACTTTGTGCTGCTGTTTGTAACAACCAAAAATATTTGACCTAGACCCATCTTTAATTATACCGATCGAATCAGAATCACTTTCTGAGTTGATTTAAAAATGTCCGTCCGTCCGTCCTTCCGTCCGTCTGTGTGTCCATGTAAAGCTTGTAATCAAACTGCAGGTCGCAAATATGAATATATTTTGATGAAATTTGGTATATAAGCTTTTATCGGTCATGAGATGAACGCTATTGAAATTGGTGAGAATCGGTCCATGTTCAGACCTAGCCCCCATACAAATTACCCATATGAAATCGACATAAATTGCCATAATTGTCCAAATTGTCATATATATGTTACTCAAATTGGGTTTGTATGCGTTCATTACATCCACTAATGAGTAGTCCAAAAATGATCCCTTTGACCCCATATAGAGCTGCTTCCCGATCTTCACTTAAATCTATTAAAAAACAAAAATATTGCACTGATTCTTCTCAAATTTTGTTTGTATATATTTTTGCAAATTACAAGAGACTGTACCAAACATGATCAGGATCGGTCCACTTTTGGACCTAGTCCCTTTATAGATATACCATCCGATATGAACTTTTTCATATCTGCAGCCAAAAAAATTAATAAAAATCCCACTCAAATATGGTTTTTTGCTTATTTTCAATGTCCAGTTAGTTGGGCCTAAGAGATAAGGTTTCTAAACGCATGGTATAGGGTATCGTATAGTCGGTCTAGACCGACTATAATTTTCTTACTTGTTTTTAAATTAACTATGTATTATAGACTATCATTTGCAACAATCAAAATAAAATTTAACAATAAACAAAAATAATTACAGCGTTTTTAAATACCATCACTTCAATTGGGTCACCCTGTATAGAAATTGCCAGACTTTACTTTGTCGTTGTGGGAACAGACAGTTAGAAATGAACGTGAGTTTCCAGTTAGCTGAACCAAGCAATGGTAAATTAATGGCACAAGAAAACATATTAGATTGTAAGTACTGAGCAAACATTTCTTTAAAAATTGTAACCTGCAGGAAATTAAAATACACAACGAAAAAATTTCAACTTTTGCATCAAATTTGAAAAAACGGTACATTGAATGATCTCACAGCAAGGCAAAGATGTACAAACGTCACCAAGATTGGTTATTAAGGGAACGTATTTTTGAGAGTTTATCGACCAGCAAAACTAATTGACGGATGTAGTGAAAGATCTCGAAGGCGCATGCTGGTGAATGTTAATGAAGAAATTTCTCAAAGAATTATTATTTTTGTACCAAATTCAACCAACACAAAATAAGAAAAATGAAATTTAGGTAATTGAAAAAATAGTATAAACGAGCCCAAGGCGCACAAAGATGATTTTGAAAAGCATTCCTATACCAATTGAAGATATGAAATTTACTCCAGAAGAAGCGTTTGCCCTGTTTTTATACCCTATACCACTATGTGGTGTTGGTATAATGACTTTGTGCTTCTGTTTGTAACTACCAAAAATATTTGACCTATACCCATCTTTTATTATACCGATCGAATCAGAATCACTAACTAATTCGATTTAACGATGTCCGTCCGTCCGTCCGTCCGTCCGTCCATGTAACCTTGTAATCAAATTGCAGGTCGCAAATATGAATAAATTTTGATGAAATTTGGTACATAAGCTTTTATCGGTAATAGCATGAACGCTATTGAAATTGGTGAGAATCGGTAATATTCAGACCTAGCCCCCATACAAATGACCCCTATGAAAACAAAATATATTGTCATAAGATCCAAATTATCATACAAATCTTAGTCAAATTGGGTTTGTGTGTATATATTACATCCATTAATCAGTAGTCCCAAAAATATCCCTATTGGACAACTCTTAGTCATAGGCCTCATATGGAGCTGCTTCCCGATCTTCACTTAAATCTATCAAAGAACAAAAATATTTCACTGATTCTTCTCAAATTTTGTTTGTATATATTTTTGCAAAATACAAGAGACTTTACCAAACATGGTCAGGATCGGTCCATTTTTGGGACTAGCCCCATATAGATATATCATCCGATATGAAATTTTTCATATCTGCAGCCAAAAAAATTAATAAAATCCCACTTAAATTTGGTTTATGCTTATTTTCTATATCCAGATAGTTGGGTCTAAGAGATAGGGTCTCTAAGCGCATGGTATAGGGTATCGTATGGTCGGTATAGACCGACTATAATTTTCTTACTTGTTTGATTTAAAGTTGACCAACAACCAATTTAAAGAATTGTGGAAGCGAACCAATGAAAAGGACTGTGGGATTTATCCAGAGTATCGAGATTGAGTTTCTGTCATGTTCTGCAGCAATAAAATTTCAAGACGTCCTTAAACATCCTGCTCAACTATTACTAAATCTGCTTGATACTGATCATTTAAAAAAATTGGGAATGCAGCATTACTTTAATTTCTAATTGGGATGGATCTCTCTGAACAGGAAAAATACAAGCAATTTAATGCCGAAAATTCATCAGATGCTAATTTATTTATGATATCTTTCGTTCCATTGCGCTTAACAAAAATTTATAGCGGCTTAGAGCCGTCAACTAGTAGAGCAACAGAAATTGATGTATGGAAAAATGAAATTCCTTCTTCAACAAATTATTGCACACCAATAAAATTTGCAATCAAAAAGAAGTTCAAAAAGATAAAATTAAAGAACTTCAACTAGTAATATTTAAAATTGATGACCAAGACATTGAAGAAAATTTTAAAATTTGTCTCACAACGATTGACAGGAAAGTTGCACAAGCTTTAACTGAAATAAAGTCATCGTCAAGCTGCATAATATGCTAAAAGACATCAAGTCAATTACGCCAACCCACACGAAAGACGACAGTTTTAAGGATGCTTACGAATTTGGAATGTGGAAAACAAACAAAAAAAAAAAAAAAAAAATCAAGAAAAATATCTACACCTAGGCCTCATAATCAACAAACCACAACAAGGAGAAGGATACTGCAAGGAGATAATTATTCCGATCCAGAAACTGCAGCATCTATCACAGATGTAGATCATGAATTAATAAGACGATTCAAAATCATGCAGCAGAAAGATAAATGCAAAAAAAAATGGAGAGTACGCCAATAAAACAGCTATACTTTATAACGAAAAATACTCTTGGATATATGTATGATGTATATGCCATCCACAGTTTTAAATTTTTGTACCATGGGGAACAAATAATTTAAAACAGTATGCTACCATACCTTATTGTGCACTTCACATCCATATATATCCAACATTCGAAGAAAATGGAAAACTACCTCTATTGAATTAGACAAAGAAGCTAAACAACTTCTAGAAGATGAAAATCAAGGCTATTTAGAAGAAATATTTACTAAAATTGTTTGATTTAAAGTAGTTTTTCAGTACACAATTTATGTAATAAATTCAAAATAAAAGTTGATATAGAAATATTTAAAAAGACAATAAAAAAATTGTTAACTAAAGTAAAACAAGTAAGAAAATTATAGTCGGTCTAGACCGGCTATACGATACCCTATACCGTGTTTTTAGAGACTCTATCTCTCAGGCCCAACTAACTGGATATAGAAAATAAGCATAAACCAAATTTTAGTGGGATTTTTATTAATTTTTTTAGCTGCAGATATGAAGAAGTTCATATCGAATGCTATTCTATATGGGGACTTGGCCCAGAAATGGACAGATCCTGACCTTGTTTGGTAAAGTCTCTTGTAGTTTGCAAAAATATAAACAAACGAAATTTGAAAATAATCCGTGCAATATTTTTGTTTTTTGATAGATTTAAGTGAAGATCGGGAAGCAGCTCTATATGGGGCCTATGACTAAGAGTTGTCCCATAGTTATCATTTTTAGACTACTGATTAACTGATATAATAAACACGTACAAACCCAACTTGACTAAGATTTGTATCTTATGGCAATTTATGTTGATTTCGTAGGGGTCAATTTCAATAGCTTTCATCCCATGGCCGATAAAAGCTTATATACCAAATTTCATCAAAATATATTCATATTTGCGACCTGCAGTTTGATTACAAACTTTACATGGACATACAGACGGACGGATATCGTTAAATCGAATCAGATAGTGATTCTGATTCGATCGGTATAACAAAAGATGGGTCTAGGTCAAATGTTTTTGGTAGTTACAAACAGCAGCACAAAGTCATTATACCCAAACCACATAGTGGTATAGGATATAAACATACGATTTTTTCATTGAAACTTCTCTATCTTGAACCAATATCAGGTAACTTTTACGTTCGTTGCTTATAAAATATATCTTAACTCGGGCTCTTTCAAAAAAATGAAGAAATGTTACCTTCAAAGTTTTTAAAAAGTATTAGTTGAAAAATTAACTGAAAAACAAGTAAGAAAATGATAGTCGGTTTAGACCGACTATACGATACCCTATACCATGCGTTTAGAGACCCAATCTCTTAGGCCAAACTAACTGGACATAGAAAATAAGATAAACCAAATTTGAGTGGGATTTTTATTAATTTTGTTGGCTGCAGATATGAAAAAGTTCATATCCAATGCTATATCTATATGGGCACTAGGCCTAAAATTGGACCGATCCTGATCATGTTTGGTAAGGTCTCTTGTATTTTGCAAAAATATATACAAACAAAATTTGAAAAGAATCAGTGCAATATTTTTGTTTTTTGATAGATTTAAGTGCAGACAGGGAAGCAGCTCTACATGGCGCCTATGAGTAAGGGTTGTCCCATAGGGATAATTTAATGGATGAAATAAACGTATACAAACCAAATTTGAGTAAGATCTGTATGATAATTTGGATCTTATGGCAATTTATGTCGATTTCGTAGGGGTCATTTCTATGGGGGCTAGGTCTGAACATGGACCGATTTTCATCAATTTAAATAGCGTTTATTCTATGGCCGGAAAAAGCTTATATACCAAGTTTCATCAAAATAAACTCATATTTGCGACCTGCAGTTTGATTACAAAGTTTACATGGACACACAGACGGACGGACGGACACACGGACGGACATCGTTAAATCGAATCAGATAGTGATTCTGATTCGATCGGTGTAATAAAAGATGGGTCTAGGTCAAATATTTTTGGTAGTTACAAACAGCAGCACAAAGTCATTATACCCAAACCACATAGAGGTATAGGGTATAAATAGGACATTATATAAAAAAAATCTTGTTTTACCTTTTAACACTTCACTTTAGTACTAAAATTGAACTAAAAATGAAAATGTATTTTAATCCCCCCAAACTTTTTTATTATAGGCCGATAAATACGTTTTATATCAAAAATTAATGGCTAAAGTCCCACCAACCAAAAAAAAAAAAAAACATATAAAAATTTGTATCCAATCAAAAGTTATGGATATTTGACAGCCTTATCGTGAAATGGTCCACTGTGTGACCTTCCTTAAGAAAAAAAAATTATTTAAAATTGACTAAACTGATATCACATAAGTTCCGTTATCTTTTAAAGTACTTCAAACATTGGATTTATTACAATATAATTTAAAATTATTTTTCAAATCACACACTCATACAAGTTCAAAGGTCATATTTTGTGACTTTTGGTTCAGATGCTTATATTTAAGATAAAATTTTTAAGATGAAGGAATTATCGAGCTCTGAGATATTTATAAAATTTTCAGACCTAGTACGACATTCTTACTTTATACTTTCTTGTTGTTTAAAGTTTTATATAGAAATAATTATTGTCATCTTGAGAATGAATAAACAAAACCTTATACTCTCTCGGTTTTCAACACATTTAACCCTTTTGCAACGACCTGTTTCAAGATTATACAAAATGTATTTATGTACTTTTTTTAAATGCGAGCGTAGTACACGTATTTGTGGCTTTCAAAGAAGTATATGGGGTCCTGAGAATGCTGCATAAAGTACAGGAGAAACTTTAATTTGGAAGCCGTTAGATAGTTTACCACATTTGCATCAAAAGCCATTGATAAGAAAACAAGCAAGAATGTTAAATTCGGCTGTGCCGAATCTTTGATACCCTCCACCTCGATTTGAGTATTGATAATAGATGTAAACAAAATATTGGAAAAATATGCATGCGTTTTCTATATCCATGCGTTTCCGATTATATGACATAACTTCTCGTTTAATTTAGTTTTTGCTAATTAAATAGCCCGCCCTAACCTCCATTGCAAAGGTAATGATTGTGTAGGGTGGCTATATGCATTAAATCATGCTAATTGGAGATGGCTGTATAGTTTCTTTTAACTGGCGAAATATTTTGCCATTGCGGCCATATAGGTCGGATGGAGTAACAAAATAATAACCGTAAAAAAGCTCTCTCAACTTTTGTATTAAAATATTGCCATATTTGGAAAACATAGAGAATAAATTTATAATAACAAATAATCAAATTAGGGATGCCAAACGCAAAAAACCAAATTTCCCATACATTTTAAATAAAATAATTTGTTATCTTTATTTTCTGAAAAACTTCAATTATTCATCCAAAAAAAATTGTGAAAATTTATATATAAATAACATTCTCATCAAATTGCGTTTATTTATGTAACAATTTTTATGTTCGCAATTCTTAAATATCATTTGAGGTTTTCTAAAATTCATTGAATTTCAATTAATGTTTTCTGTAGTGCGATTCTGTAAATTTCAACGATCCGACAATCGTAAAATATATCGACAGCTATTGTTGTTTGCACTAAGGATTAAGTGATTCACTAAGTACATACACCTTAACGACAGTCGACAAATCAATTTTTCTATTTATTTAAATTGTAAATTAGTGGCATCTCTGTCAAAATAAGCGAAAAACACAAAGAAGAATAGAAAAAACCAATTAGTTCGTGTTTGACAGGATGATGCTATGTTTATGTTTAATATCTCTATTTTACTAATATTTCTGTTTATTTATTTGAAAATGAAATAATGAATTGAATATGCTATTTAATTTTTTTATTTATGTAAAAAAGTTTTTTAATGGAAGCAAAATATTTTCACTATTTTATGATTTTTATTTATGTATGACGACATTTTAACCTAAAAATTTAAGTTTTTATCGATTGAATAAACAACACAAAAATGGTTGTCGTTTAGGTAACAACAACAGATGATTTTAACAATAGCGAATATCGTTTAAAAATTTTACTGATAATTTTGCTTTTCTTTTTTTAACGATTCGATTATCGTTAAAAAAAAGTTATTTCTCCTGAATGCCAATATTTTTTTTAAATGTAAACATTTTTAATTGTAAACATATTGGGTTTTTTTTTGGAATTTGATGCAATTCATGTCTTCTAAATTTAAAATTATTATTTTAGACGTTTTGATATGATTTTCTGAAATTCAATTAATATTTTCTAATTTACAATTGGAAATTTTAGTTCCAGTTTTTAGAATTGATATTTTCTAAAATTTTATTTATGTGTATTTATGTGAATGGTAGTGCTTTAGTAATTATAAACAATTTTTAAAAATTAGATGTAATCGCAATCAGATATTTTGTAGGTAAATTAGAATAATAATTCTATATAACTATGTAGAACTGTTTTGAAAGCAAATAACTCATTGATGAACTCGGTAACTCTTTTTTTTTTTTTTTGAAGACAACAAAAAGTTAATATGCCAAACTTATGTTCATAATTGTAAAAGAATAATGAAAAAACGTATGAAATAAAAGACCAGCCGGTGTATACTCTTAACACTGTGCTGTATGATATCTATTTGAAAATATTGACATTCATGTTAAAATAGAAATACTATGTATTGCAAAGCTAATTAGAACAAAAATTGTGGCGCCATCTATTGTGGCATAGTCACGCTGAGCAAAATGAAGTGACACTCTGTTAATGCAAAAGAAATGTATTTTCCCCACAACAAAATATTGCAGAATTTTATGTAAATAAAATAATATACCGATTTATTTCTAACATGCCGTTATTATGGATATACATATATAGCATATATGTATATATAGAATATATGTATATTATTTGTATTATTTAATATGTGTATGTATGTATATGTAAATATTACACACAAAAAATACAACATCAAACGTTATTTTTGTGTTTTTCTCTTTAAATAAATTAATACATTAAAATTTTTTTTTGCTAAATTTACATTGTTTTTTTTTTTTAATAACAACTAGGTATTTTAGCATTATTTGCTTTAGATGCTGGTGAATTTTTACTCCCTTCATATTAACTCGTTGTGTCTTTGTCTGCTTGTCGAAAAAATTTTGGATCGATTTTAGCCCCTTTCCCGTGACCCAATCGATCTGAAACATTGCAGGCAGGCTCGTGGCGATGACAGAAATGATCCAGTAAATTTTTTTAGTGATGCCAAAACAATGGAAACTTTTAAGCTTTTCTACCAGATTTGATAAAAAAAATGTACAAAGGGTTATTTTTTATTATATTATTACCACAAAGACCACAAAAACAACAAGTCCAGCTATGACAACAATACAACATTTAGAATAACAACAAGAACAATATAGAAACATCATATTTTTTATTTTTTTTTTATTTTTTCAGAGATTTCCCTGGACCTGCTCCACCGGTTTTAACGATTTTTGAATTGGAAATCTTCCCTTGAATTTGGTGAATCATTCTCACTAAAAATGTTGACCTTAGCTATCCTATTGAGGGCGTGATCGTGACAAGAACAACAAAGAAAATTACATTTTTTCAAGACTTTTTTTAGATCTTCATTCAAATCTCGTGTCCTAATTGACCAATTTGGACGATTTTAAACAGCAAACTTCTTAGGATATCAGTGAATCATTTTTTATATCAAAGAACACCCTAGCTGCCCGATTGATGCCGTCATCGTTATTTCCACAGACGGACAGACGGACATCGCTATATCAACTCCGGTTGTTATAAGGATCACATATATATATATTTTATGGGGACCAAATTTTTTTTTCTAATTATTACAAACGGAATGACAAACTTATATATACCCTCTGCACACTGGAGTGGAGGGTATAAAAATAGTGCACAACAGATACGAATATAAATAAGCACGTCGATATATGTATGTCTTGAATCCATGATAATCAAAACGATAAAAAAAAAATTTAGAACAGCCATTAAAAAAGTAAAAAAACTTAATTGATATATAATTTAATTTAAAATAAGTTTAAATTACAAATAATTCATTCTATAATACATAAGATAAAGAAACTAGTTAAGGAAACAAGGATTATAAGTTCTCCCAACCAAATCCCAACCACATGTTTTCGGAAACTGTAGCTTTAATAAAAGCTTTTAATGATAAAATCCTTAAAAGGCTTTTACTTGGAAACTTATGAAAAATATATTTCAAATAACTAAATCTTGGTATTACAATGGCAAATTTTGTAATCCTCTGGGAGTCATGATGTATTCGAATGAATTTGAAAAAAAAACTTGACACAAGGCGTAAAAGATTATAAGCTTGAAACGTATAAAGACTATCTCTACAGAATAATGTGTAATCCCCTACCTCAAAATTGTTATCTTAATAAATGTAGCATGTGTCTATGAACACAAAGTATTAAGGAAAAACTTATTCGTTTATTAATAGATAATGATGCTGTTGAAATAACATAAAGGAAGGTGGTCAGTGTAGCTAGAGATTACTTAGAAACAATAATTAAAGATACTGGAGATTTGCTGTGGCAAAAATTACCAATGATTCCCCTAATATTTTATTTCTAAACAATAGGCTGCATTTCTTACGGAAACATAGTATTAGAAGAAAATCAGTATCTGATTATATGTGACTAATAGGCCGTTTAACAAAGGATACGTGTGTCGAACACTGCTAAATGATAAGATCTTATTCATTCATTCAAAAGAAAAAATTTCCTACGATAAAATAAAAGCGTTTTATATATAACTTCAAATTCAGTCCGTCTTAAAAATATGCACATATATTAATGGGATAGCCAGTATTAAGGTATAAATATCGTATTAAAGCCAATTATATTACCTTTCAAATAATGTCTTAATGAGTTCCATATCTTAAATATTTTAAAGGAAATAGGAAGTTATATCACATCACATTTTCATTTTTGAAAGCGCCATATTTCTAGAACTACCGGGGCAAAAAAAAAAACAAATATATTACTTTTATAATGCACCAAAATCCTGCAATTTTTTCAGAAAATATGAAGTAGCTAAGTTCATTAATGGCCATTTTTCAGCTCCTTTGTATTAAACATTAAACACTCTTCGATTTTAGAGCTCCAGACATGCAGCATAAACAATTGTGCCATTTTAAAATTTCTACTGTTATAGAATTTGTTTTATATCTTAATATATTGCCAAAATATAATAAATTTCTACAATTTATATAACATATTTATTTGTCGTTATTCAATACAAAAAATATCTGCATTGCAAAAAGCAATGTTAAAATCGTAATAATTTATGGACATAAATTTAAATGCTTATTTAAAAACTTGATTAAAATATAACTCTTTTCCTTATGAAAATATTTTTGTATATCTTAAGGCCCATTTACATGATACCACTTAGTCGTATGAATTTTCGACATAATCCGAAGGAATTCATCGGACTGTCATAAAGTCGTACCGACATTATTTCTGCATACTCAGGCCATTTAAACTACCGTCACAAGTAGCAATCTTGTCGCGAATGGAATGGAGCCTCGCTGATAAGTGGGCACCTCAGCGAGTAGGTAGAGGCAGCGGGCCGCCCTTGTTGTGTTACTGGGAAGCAAATCTAAATAACAAAAAAATAAATAAAACAAAATTCGAGGCTCTGCCTCGCAGTCTTCCTCTAGCTCAGCTGGCAGCTGTCCAAAGGCTAAGACCCAGGAGTATGGTCAAGAATAAAACGCTGCGACCTCTCAAGCGATCTCAAGCGGGTTGGCGTCCGTCGTCAGGCCGAATACAATTCCCATTACTCGCAGCAAACCCATGGTGGATAGGGTGAAATCCGGTCACCTTGAGCAGCAGCTAAGGAGAGGACTAAGTCTGGCAAGACAGGAGGTAATAACATCCGTCCGAGGAGGACAACAAGCGTATATACAAAATGTGATGGTTCAGCAACAAAAAAAAAAATGTTGATAAACGGTGTTCCATGGATCCGGCCATGGCATAAATTTTTATGTTAACTATTTTTTTTATATACTTAGTATTTGTTAATCAAATTTTTATTTTTTTTATTATTATTTATTAATTTTTATATTTTTTATTGGTATATTTTTTAACTACAATGACATAACTTTTTAATGTTAAATCAAATTCAAAATGCCCTTCTCAGGGCCAACAAATAAATTCAAAAAGAGGTTTTCTACTTGCTGCTTTTTGTAAATAACATAAACATTAATTCTTATGCTAATTATTTATTTTACATACAATTATACGTTAACTTTTCATAAATCAAATTTTCATTTTTCATTTATTTATTAATCAGCTTTTTTCTACAAGCAAGCAGTGAGTGAAGACAGTTATGAGTATGAATGAATTTCAATGTGTGTGTTGTATGTGCATAACCTAAATTTCAAATATCGTAAATTTTTGGTCGTAACTTTGGGAGCAAGAAAAAAATGATCAAATTTATGGAACAAGATTTTGTTCCAGCAACACGCTCCTCCTTTTCAATTTTCGAGTGCATCTATATACGCTTGTTGTCCTCTCTTGCATTATCAGTTTTCGTATACCATGCGCTTATAGACCAACTAATTGGATATAAAAAAAAAAGCATAAACCAAATTTGAGTGGCATTGTTATTAATTTTTTTGAATATGAAAAAGTTCATATCGGATATGGCATCCGACATGGGGACTAGGTCGAAAAATGAAGCGATCCTGAGCATATTTGGTAAGGTCACTTATTTTGTGCAAAAATATATATACAAACTATTTTTGAGAAAAATCTGTGGTTTTTGATAGATTTAAGTGAAGATCGGGAAGCAGCTTTATATGGGGACTATGACTACGAATTGCCCTATAGTGTTTATTCTTGGACTACTGATTAATGGGTGTAATAAACGTACACAAACCCAATTCGACCGAGATCTATATGATAATTTGGATCTTATGGAAATTTAAGTCGATTTCATAGGTGCTATTTGTATGGGGAGTAGATCTGAACATGCACGGACTTACACCAATTTCAACAGCGTTCATGATATGGTCGATAGAAGCTTACGTACTAAATTTCAAGGATATATTTACGTTACAAAAATGCATTCATATCACTTTCACCCTAAGAAGAGGAACATGTCCACCAGTATAGATTAATAATCATGATATACCACAACACACAAACGTCAAATATCGCGGAATCTATTTGGATCGCCGCACCATTTGACGAGAAGGCGGTCAAAAATCTATAACTTTTGATTGGATTGGAATTTTGGTAGGTGAGACTTTAGCCTTTAAGTTTTGCTATAAAACGTAATTCTCGACCGAAAATAAAAAAAGTTACGGAGGGTTTAATATACATTTTCATTTGTAGTTGCATTTTAGTACAAAAGTGAAGTGTTAAAAGGTAAAAAAAAAAGGTTTTTTTTAATACAATATCTTATTTTTTCAGTTAAGTTTACAACTTATACTTTTCAACAATTTTTTAAGTTAATTTTTTCAGAAAATGCCAAACTTTGGCCCCCGTAAACTTTTTAGTCCTTATGTGCACAAGGGCCAAAGGTTGTTTTTTTTTTTTTGAAAGATCCCGAGTTAAAATATAATTTATTAAGCAGCGAACGTAAAAGTTACCTTATACTGTTTCAAGATAGAGAAGTTTCAATGAAAAACTCGTATGTTTTTGCTTTAGTTAAATATTTTTTATTGTCTTTTTAAATATTTCTATATCAATGTTTATGGTAAATTTATGAAATATAACAATTTTATTGCAAATTTACAAAATATACAAATTTTTAAATCAAGAAAATTTTTCAACTATATAAAAAAAGTGAAACTTATTGTTAGTTTAATGAAAAAGTACTTTAAATCAACCAATTTTAGTAAAAATTTCTTCTAAATAGCCTTGATTTTCATCTTCTAGAAATAGTTTAGCTTCTTCGTCTAATTCAATAGAGGTAGTTTTCCATTTTTGACGAATGTTCGACATATATGGATCTGAAGTGCACAACAGAATAGTGATAAGGTCTTCATTAGTACAACATCTGGACATTTTCCTTGTGTTGTGCTCGCGAAAGAATCTGTAGTCTTTGTTCCTTTTTTCTTGCGCTTCTTCAGATAGATCTCCTATTGGTAGCATATTGTTTTGAATTATTTGTTCCCCATGGTACAAAATTTTAAGAACTGTGGATGGCATATATCTCCGAGAGTATTTTTCATTATAAAGTATAGCTGTTTTATTGGCGTACTCTCCAAATTTTTTTGCATTTATCTTTCTGCTGCATGCTAGAACTTGTAATATGATTTTGAATCGTCTTATTAATTCATGATCTACACCTGTGATAGATGCTGCAGTTTCCGGATTGGAAAAAATCTCCTTGCAGTATTTCCATCATTTGTGTTTCCTTCCCCTGGTTTTGGTTGGTCGATTACGAGGCCTAGCTGTAGAAATTTTTGTTGAATTTGTTTTTTTTTGCTTTCTTTTTTCCTCATTTTCTTTGTTTTTTCTCACTGTTTCGCCTAACGGACCAAATTCCAAATCATAACCCAATTTTAGAATATGCTCCATGAAACATATTCTAGCATGAAGAGGGGACATTCCAAATTCGTAGGCTTCCTTAAAACTATCGTCTTCTGGTGGGGGTTGGCTTAATTGACTTGATGTCTTTTGGCATAAAATGAAGCTTGACGTTGACTTTGTTCCACTTAAAGCTTGTGCAACTTTTCCATCAATCATTGTGAGACACATTTTCAAATGTACTTCAATGGCTTGGTCATCAAATTTAAATATTACTGGTTGAAGTTCCTTAATTTGAGCTTTAATTTTTTGAACTTCTTCAGTTATGACATCTTTGGTTTCCTTTTTGAATGCAAATTTTATTGGTCTGCAATACTTTGTTGAAGAAGAAATTTCATTTTTCCATATATCAATTTCTGTTGCTCTACTAGTTGACGGCTCTAAGACGCTATACCTTTTTGTTAAGCACAATGGAAAGAAAGATAGCATAAATAAATTAGCATCTGATGAATTTTCGGCATTTAATTGCTTGTATTGTCTCTGACCAGAGGATCCATCACATCCCCATATAGAAATTAAAGTAATGCTGCCATTACCAATTTTTTTTAAATGATCAGTATCAAGCGTATTTAGCAATCGTTTTGCAGATGTTCAAGGAGATCTTGCAATTTTATTTCTGCTGATGTTGAAGTGACACTAATAGCAGATTGTGAAGGTATGCATTCTTTTTTGGCAGAAACTAAATCTCGATGCTTTGGAAAAATCCCACAATTCTTTTCATTGGTTCGCTTCCGCAATTCCTTATATTAATTTTTGGTAAATTTCAAATCCAAAAATAGGGCGAACGCTTCTTCCGGCGTAAATTTCTTACCTTCAATTTTCAAAATCCTCTTTGTGCGCCTTGGGCTCGCTTCTACTATATTTTCAATTATTTCAATTTTATTTTTTTATTTTGGGTTGGTTGAATTTGGTGCAAAAATGAATCCTTAATAATTCTTTGAGAAATTTCTTCATTGATATTCTCCAGCTTGCGCCTTCGAGATCTTTCACTACATCCGTCAATTGGTTTTGCTGGTCGACCCTTTTTTCCACTTTCGTTGGCAGTTGTAGATGCACTCTCAAAAATAAGTTCCTTTATTAACCAGTATTGGTAACGTTTGTACATCTTTGCCTTGCTATGAGAGCATTCAATGTACCGTCTTTTCAAATTCGATGCAAAATTAGTAATTTTTCCTTTGTGCATTTCAATGTCTTCTAGGTTACAATTCTATGTGCAAAATTACATCGTCCACATCATTTCGTTGAAAATAAATATCTGCCAGATCTCTGTAACAGTACTTAGCCATTGCACAAATTGTAATGAATAATAATTGTGGAAACATTATTATAAATACTCTTTCTTGCAATTATGTAAAATAAAAATTTTTATCTTTTATTACCACTTTTATAAGCATAAAAAACCCACACCCTAACCCCTTTTAAAAGGTGAAGCATACCTGCTCATATCTTAAAGGGCTGTGTCGCAATAGTTTTTTTTTTACCATTTACCTGTTATTTAAATTGTTTCCGATTTTGTCAGGTATTTAAACTATATAACTCTATTTCAGACTATTAATGTTTTTGAAGGATACATATGTAAATGTGCCTGTAACAATTAAGCGCATTATATCTCAACCCTTTTTTATAAATATATAGCAACTCCTGACAACTCTACCGACACGCAAAAAAATACACCGCGGTGCACCGGTACGACCAACTTTTGTATTCATAACACTCAGACGGACGGACGGACATCGTTTAATCGACTCAGAAAGTGTTTTTGAGTCGATCCGTATAATAAAAGATGGATAAAGGTCCAATATTTTTGGCAGTTACAAATATCACCTCAAACTTAATATATCCTAACCATATAGTGGACAACTTTTGTATTCATAAATTTTGCAGAAAATATCTAACCTTGGGTCAGAAAAATTGTTCTGGTAAACACGGGCGGAAACTGGCGGATGTATAATGGGGCATAGGGGTATAGGGGAGGGCTCGTACTATAGAAGAGTGCAAGATTTTTTCTGACTGCTTTTGACTGGCAGGAGTTATGCTCTATTAAGTAGGAGATTTTCGGAAAATTTTGACATTTTTTAAAAATTTTTTTTTTTTAAATTTTGGAATGATTCAGTGCTATAACGTTTTTAACATTAATAGCATAAATCTTTTAAATCAAAAAAGCTACAGTCATTCCTAAATAAAAATTTACAAAGAAATTTTTAATTTTAGCAAAATACTGAGAAAGCCCATTTTCGAAAACCGTGTTCGCTGTGATATAGTTGAGATAGAGTCGCAATTTTTTGGCTCCCGAGGTTTACTAGTATTTACTTTCAAATGAATGACATAACTTTAAAATCGATAACAAAAAAAAAAAAAAATGATTTTTGGCCGCCTTCTCAAAATATGGTCCACTGTGCGCCGTCTTACTTGGAAGCCTCATATAGATGCGAAACTTACCAAAATCCATTTGAAAATTATACAACTTTCATGGCTCATAGGCAGAAACTCAAAACTTGGATTGGATTGTAAACTGCTGCTTTACAACTCTATTATAAACCCCATATGGTGCTGCCTCCGCATCCAATGTTGAAAAATTGAAAAGAAGACAAAATAGACTTTTAAGAATGATTACAGGTGCACCCTGGTATGTTAAAAATTCTAACAGTCATAATGACTTAAATTTTCCATTGGACAAAGATGAAATTATGAGACACAGTGCAAGATATTTGCAAAAACTTGAAACTCTCACCCTAACTTACTAGCCCGAAATCTACTCAACAACCGTGGTCACCTACGTCTTAGAAAGTTGGACACTGCTGATCTTACTCACTGAGACGTATGAAGGACGATTATGAAAACATTTTTATTGGTAAATATATAAATGAGCAATTGAAATTTTGTCTGGCATTGGCTGGACATTATATTAAGTATTAGTCTAAGATTTAAATAATTATTGTTAGTTCACAATAAGTGAAGATTCAATATATAATAATAATAACTCCGGTTAGATGATTCTACCAGCAGTGAAGCTTTGACGAAATTTTTTGAAAAGACTACACCTGGCTTCCATATAGGCTAGAAGGAAAACATCCTATATTAGTTATAATCATTTATATTATTCAACTTTACTTTTTTTTTTAACATACATATGTACCTGTTATATATAGTACAATACGATGTTTTTATATAGAACCCATTAGCATTTTTATTTACAATCACTCTAATTTTGCAGCAAGTGAATTAGAACACAACTACTATGTATATTTTTTTTTGTGATATGGTCGCTTTTTATCTCTACACATTGTTAAAAAATCTCAATAAAGTTTTTGAATTTTACTAACTTCCACTTTCTTCGATTTTGTTCACCATTTTCTTTAATATTACCAAAAAACGACTCTGGTCCGATAAAATGACAAGTTTTTAGAAATTTTTCTAAAAAAAAGAAAAAACCAAAGGACTTCGAAAATAAAATCAAACAGACTGTCAATTTCATGACATAAGCTTTTTATATGATACGACATTTCCATAATACTCGACTTTTTGACAGGTCGTATTACAAAGTATGACAGTGTAAACTTGCCTTTAGAAGTATTGAAAAACACATTGTATATGTAAAATTTAAATATTTTACAACTGAAAAATTAGAAAAACTTTCATTTGATACATGCGAAATATTTATTAATATTAACTATTATTTATTAAACATTGTATATTGTATATATGAAACGATTCATGAAAAATGAAATTATGATTTTAGGGAGTTTTGGGGTCCAGTTTGTTTCCTTTCTATATAAGACTAATAAATGCGAAGTTTGGGGACAATCGGATAAAGAAAAGTCGCGCCGGAAATCGATTGAAAATTTCAAGTGTGTTTATATGGGGAAAATATGATTTTTTTAAATTTTACAAAAATTTCGTTATATAGTTTAATTTTTTCGAGAAGTTGCTATATGAATCGATGTCACTACTAAATTATCTTATTAAAAAGCTATATAACTTCAAAATGCGATTAAAAGCCGCCAAGAAATAACAAATGCCCCAGACCACTTTTGTGCCAAAAAAAACTCTAGGTCATGAAATGTTATGAACATTTTGTCAACTTTAGCAAATTGATTAAAGCCATAATTTTTTTGGCGTCTATACCTGTAAGTATTCAGATATAAAGTATTGTTGTAGTACCACGCAGTCAACCTACTGCGCAATGAGACCGAATGTGGAAATATTTTTGATAAAATTTTAAAAACTCCTTCTTCAAGTTTTAAAAAATTTTCTGAAACAAAATTTAAAAAAACAAGTAAGAGTGTTAAATTTGTCTGTGCCAAATTTTTGATACCCTCCACCTCGGTTTGACTATTGATGGTAAATGTAAACAAAATATTGGAAAAATATGAATGCGTTTCCGGTTATATGACATAACTTCTCGTTTAATTAAGTTTTTGCTAATTAAATAGCTCGTCCTAACCTCCTTTGCAAGGGTAATGGTTGCGTAGGGTGGCTATATGCATTAAATCGTGCTAGTTGGAGATGGCTGTATAGTTTCTTTTAACTGGCGAAATATTATTTCATTGCGGCCAAATAGGTCGGATGGAGTAACAAAATAATAACCAAAAAAAAGCTGTCTCAACATTTTTATTAAAATATTGCCATATTTGAAAAACATAGAGAATAAATTTATAATAATAAATAATCAAATTAGGTATGCCAAACGCAAAAAACCAAATGTCCCAAACATTTTAAATATTTTATTTATTTATTTATGTATTAACTTACAATTACAAATTATAAGCTAATATTAGGATTAGTGCAATAGCTACTATGGCCTTCAGCACAAAATAGTATTAAACAATAACAATAACATTATTTCTTAATATTATGAGTTACATAGTAATTGAATTCTATATAAAATTATAAGTGCCAGTTCTTTTTAGGAATTTTATTATTTTTTTTATATTATCTGGGGTCGGATTGGATAAATACCCAGTAGGATCAATACCTTTAAAACAATTCTGTCTATGAGTAATGAAATTTGGGCAGATCGAGAGGATGTGGGAAGGATTTGGGGTGGGAGATATGCAGTTACAAATTTGAGGGATTGTAATGTTCATTAGGTGTCCGTGAGTCAGTTTGGAATGTCCGAGTCTTAGCCGTTCAAATTTTATCATATCTAATCTGTTAAGGCCAGCAATGTTTCTTTTTAAGAAAGATCGAATGTCTTTCATTTTATGATTTAATGTTTTGTACCATGTTGTAGTGTTGCTAAGTTGGGATTTTTTTTTTGTCATCAATGTAATGTTCTGTGATAAGTTTTTCCCAGTCATAATGATTATTATTAGGTGTTGTGATTAACGGATATATATTAGCCCTTTTTGCAATGAGATCAGCTAATTCGTTACCTTGGATACCGCAGTGGCCAGGAATCCAAATCAATTTTATATTTGGTTGCTTGTCGATTAACAGGTTTCTTATTTCGTTAATATAGTGATTAAAATCGTTTATATTTGCAATAGATTGTAGTGAAGAAAGGGAATCAGTACATATTGCAAATTTACCATTGTTTTGACTCAAATATTTAATTCCTTCATAGATAGCTATTAGTTCGGCAGAGTATATAGAACTAAATTTGGGTAGGATAGCATATTTGATTACTCTATCATCAGTAGTTATGCTGAAGGAAGTGGACGTATCAGATTTTGATCCGTCAGTGTAAAGGAATTTATAATCATAAAGTGTATCTTTTAGTTCATTGAATAACATTATGTATTGGTGTGGGCTAGAAATAGATTTGGTGTAGTAATGAAGGGAAGTGTTAATAGTGTTTTCTTTGAGAAACCATGGAGGATATTGTTTGCCGCTGGACTTTATTATGCTGAGAGGAAGCTGTAGTTCAATACAATTTTCTATTGTGCGATATATGGACGACGGTATTCTTGGAATTTTTTTGGAAGTCTTGCATTTTTTGAATAATTTAAAAATAGGAGTGTTTATGCTGAAAGCTAGTGATTTCAAAAGTTTGGTAGTTAAAATAGTTGTCTGTGTTTCTAGAGTTGCTATGTTAGATTCAAAAAGCATGTTTTTGATTGGGGTTGAACGAAAAGCACCCAGTGCAAATCTCACTGCAGAATTAATTATGGTCTTAAGCTTGCGTAATTTTGAATTTGGAGAATGACCATAGATCACTAGCGCGTAGTTAATTTTTGATAGGAGAATAGATTTGATGATTGAGATAATAGTGAATGTATTACAGTTCATTTTGGGGTTTGAGAAGGACTTTATGATATTAAGACGATTTGATAAAGAAGAAACTAAATAATCGATATGGTGGTTCCAACTGTATCTTTTGTTTATATGTAAACCAAGTATCCTCATAGATTCAACTTGGTTTAAAATTGTTGAAGAAGAGTTTATAGTGCACATACAGTTTTTTTTTTTCGGCATATATGGATAGTTTTACATTTTGAGACAGAAAGAATTGCACCTGATATCGTAGACCATTCATCTATATCATTAAATAGACGGTTTAGGTTGATTGTCGGATTTTTCCTCTTGTTTGATTTTATAATTAGGTTAAAATCGTCAGCATACGCCACAAAATCGATTTCCTTGTGCATAGAAAAAATTGAGCATAATTTATTGTAGGCAATTAGGAATAGTGTAACTGACAATGGTGAACCCTGTGGTATACCATTAGATAAAGGGTGGAGGGTAGAGTGACATCTGCCTATACGTACTACTATTTTCCTATTAGACATAAAGTTTCTAATATAATTAATTATATTAGGGCCCATTTTCCACATAGTGAGCTGATCGATTACTGCATGTATACCAATTCTATCAAAAGCACTCTCAAAGTCTAGTGATACTATTGAGACATGTTTACGTGCTGATAGGCTAGTTGCAATATGGTAATCTAAATACAATAGACAATCAATTGTGGATTTTCCTCTTCGAAACCCGAATTGACGGCTATCTAGGAGTTTATGTGATTGCATAAACCACCAGAGTCTGTTAGCTATTATTTTATCCATTACTTTTGATATGCATGAGTTTAGCGAAATTGGTCTATAAGATTTTAACAGAGTTTTATTAGAACCTGGTTTGAATATTGGTATTACAATACTGTTCTTATATTGTTGTGGAATATATGTATTAAAAATTGTGTTGTACAAAGATAGTACCCGTTGTTTCATTGTTAGCGGTATATTTTTAAGCATGGGGTAGGACACTCTGTCTAACCCTGGCGTTTTTCCTTTCATTCTAGTCAAAACTGATGAAAGTTCTAACATGCATATAGGATTCTCAATTATTAGTGCTTTACAAGAGGGAGTTGCTGGAAGGTTTTGTCGAACGACTCTAGCTTTGTGTGTTCTAAAACTTTCGTTAAATATCAAATCTGAGGAATTTTCTGACCAAAAGGTTGCAAATTCTTCAACCATGTCTGACTTATCAGTCAACATAAGATTCGGGTTGTTTAACTTAGATATACAGTGAATTGAGTTCATTATTTTAAGCCCCGTAAAGCTTCTGATGTTATGCCAAATTTTAGCGGTTGGTGTAGATGAGTTGATAGTGGAACCAAGTTGGTTAATTGATTTCGCTTTTGACAGTTTGATTTTTCTTTTAAATTGCGCTCTAATTTTTTTGAAATTAATTAGGTTCTCGAGGCTCATATCACGTTTGTAGATGTGCCAAGATCTGTTCTTTTTCGGTTTTAAGTTTGTGGAGTTCGTTGTTCCACCATGGAACTTTTCTGCTAAAAATATTTCTAGACTGCGGTATAGCAATATTTGCTGATTCGTGGATTATTTTAGAAATGTTGGCTGCTTCTATATTGACATTGTCGCTAATTTGACGACAAGAATCAAAGTACAGACACTTACTTTGAAATAGTTTCCAATTGGCCGACTCTGTCTTAAATTTGGGTCTATAGGTTGGACAGCTAGAGGTAGTATTTGAATTGTGAAAGAGCGAGATTATAATAGGGTAGTGATCACTTCCATGCAAATTATCTAGAATTTGCCATTCTGACTCAATTGCAATTGAAGGACTACAGAATGATAAGTCTATGTGTGAGAAGGTGCCATGTGTACTAAAATGTGTGGGAGAGTTATCATTAAGGATAATATATTCCGAATCATTAATAAAATTAGTTAGAATTGTCCCTCTCCTATTATTTGAAAGTGAACCCCAACTGGCATGCCAGCTGTTGAAGTCTCCTGTGATAATACTAGGTGTTGTAGATACTGTAAAAATATTTTCCAGATTCTGTACAGAAAAATGTTGGTGTGGCGGGATATATGAGGAGAATATATTAAATTTCAGCTTTGAAGTTATTTCAACACAGATAGTGTCTATGTTTATATTGTTGCCTAATATTATTTGTCGATGTTGAATGGAGTTATGAACCAATATGGCTACCCCTCCGTAACTTGTGTTAGATGTATTGGTCGAGTATAAGGTATAATTAATTGGTATGTTTATATGTGTCAGGTCATGTAAATGTGTTTCTTGAATACATACAATTTTAGGCAAATAGGTTTTTATGAGAATTTGAAGTTCATTATAATTATTTTTAAACCCGTTCATATTCCATTGGAGGATGTTAAATATCATTTGATAGGGTATTGAAGTTTAAATATACAATTAGTATTAAAATAATAAATAATTTTAATTTGTAATGAACTAATTTTATAAGAGTTAGCCAAAAAGGTGGGGCACTTGGGTAAGGTATCTGATTTAAGTTTAAATATGTAAAAAAAGAACAACATAAATAAATAATTGAGAGCAGAAATAATGAATAATAGAGATTTGTAAGAGTTAATATTAAAAATAATATAAAAATAATATAATACTTTGTTATTGTTTTTAAAATAAAATTTAAGAGTTATTATTGTAAATATTTACGAGGAATTTTTCG
The DNA here is from genome assembly GCA_963682025.1 of Cordilura impudica. Taxonomy (NCBI): domain Eukaryota; kingdom Metazoa; phylum Arthropoda; class Insecta; order Diptera; family Scathophagidae; genus Cordilura; species Cordilura impudica. Next base: position 185,038,521 of record OY821519.1, read on the forward strand.
AGCGCTTAGCCTCAAGCTCCAGTTGTTTTTTTACTTGCGATCTTGTTCTCTTAGATGTGTTTCTAGGTAGCAGTATAGTTTTTTTATTTGGTGAGTTTTTATTTGATGTGTTTTGTTTATCAGTGTCAGAGATGTCGGTGGAGATGTCACTCATTACATCGTCATACTTTTTGATTGTGCGTGAATTTGTTGGTAAGTTCGGTGGTGGCATAATATTCGATGTATTTGGTGTATATTTATTGTTTATTCCAATTGAGTGGTTGTTGTTTTGTGTTACTACTGCAGAGTAAGTTGTAGTTTGGTTGTTGTGTCTTTGTTGATAAATTGTTGATGCTCTTTTTTTACTAACTTTTTCAATAGTTATTATTGCTTGTATTTCTTTCTCTTTAAGAAATACTGGGCAAGATCTATTGACAGAAGCATGATCGCATTTTTCATAGTTTAGTGTTTTGCAGTTGCTGCAATGAGATGGTCGGGTGCATTTCTCCTTTAATTCGGCATTAAGGTGGTATGATTGTGCGCAGTTGTAACAAATTTTATCATTTTTACATATTTTCGAGACATGGCCATATTGAAAGCAATTATTACACTTCAATGGGAGGGGAATATATGGTCTTATGCGTAATTTTTCATAACCTACCGCCAATTCAGACGGCAGTGAAGGCAGTGCAAAGGTTATAATTATAAGACCAGTTTCATTAAGCTTGTCATCCACTTTTTTCATTATTTTTTTCACTGCACAAACATTTTGTTTTTTTAATTCCGATAGAATTTCTTCTTCATCAATACCCCGCAAATCGTTGGAGTAAATAACTCCTCTTGCGTAGTTGAGGGTTTTGTGCTCGGTTACTTCGACTTTTATTTCGGGAGATAGCGAAGTTAATTTTATTAGTTGTCTTGCTTGAGTGTAGTTTTTTGTTTTTATAAGTATACAGCCGGTTTTTAGTTTTTTGCACAGAACAACTTCTCCACCAGCTATGCTGTCCACTACATTCTTTATTAAGAAGGGAGAGACATTTGCGAGAGATTCAGTGCTATTCACACGTGACATCAACAAATATTTTTCACCAGGAGAGATTATATTTAGCGTTTTCTTTTGATCTAACATTATTAGTGTTTGTGTGTAGTTGAATTCATCAGGCGGCTTGTTCATGTTTAGTACTGTTTAATATATGTAATATGTAATATATTTATTGTATTGTTCAAAATTATTAAAAAGAAACACGGAGCGATAAAAGTCACGTCTGTCTTCAATGAGAGAAGTTTTGCAACTGAACATTTTAAATAAAATAATTTGTTATCTTTATTTTCTGAAAAACTTCAATTATTCATCCAAAAAAAATTTAAAAAATTTAATATAAATAACATTCTCATCAAATTGCGTTTATTTATGTAACAATTTTTATGTCCGCAATTCTTAAATATCATTTGAGGTTTTATAAAATTCATTCAATTTAAATTAATATTTTCTGTAGTGCGATTCTGTAAATTTCAACGATCCGACAATCGAAAAATATATCGACAGCTATTGTTGTTTGCACTAAGGATTAAGTGATTCACTAAGTACATACATCTTAGCGACAGTCCACAAATCTATTTTTCTATTTGTTAAAATTGTAAATGAGTGGCATCTCTGTCAAAATAAGCGAAAAACACAAAGAAGAATAGAAAAAAACAAATTACTTCGTGTTTGACAGGATGATTTTATGTTTATGTTTAATATCTTTATTTTTTTACTAATATTTCTGTTTATTTATTTGAAAATGAAATAATGAATTGAATATGCTATTTAATTTTTTTATTTATATAAAAAAGCTTTTTAATAAAAGCAAAATATATACACTATTATTATGATTTTTATTTATGTATGACGACATTTCAACCTAAAAATTTAAGTTTTTATCGATCAAATATACAACACACAAATAGTTGTCGTTTAGATAACAACAACAGCTGACTTTAACAATAGTGAATATCGTTTAAAAATTTTACTGATAATTTTGCTTTTCTTGTTTTTAACGATTCGACTATCGTTAAAAGAAGTTATTGAAAAGCTATTAATTTCTCCTGAATGCCAATATTATTTTTAATCTAAACGTTTTTAAATGTAAATTTATTTGTTGTTTTTTTTTTTTTTTTAAATTTGATTCAATTGATGTCTTCTAAATTTAAAATTATTATTTCCAACGTTTTGATATGATTTTCTGAAATTCAATTAATATTTTATAATTTATAATTGGAAATTTTAATTCCAGTTTTTAGAATTGTTATTTTCTAAAATTTGAATGGAAAATTTAAAAAGGCAATTTTGTATTTATGTGAATAATAATGCATTAGTAATTTTAAACAATTTTTAAAAATTAGATGTAATCGCAATCAGATATTTTGTAGGTAAAGCTGAATAATAATTCTATATAACTATGTAGAACTGTTTTGAAAGCAAAAAACTCATTGATGAACTTGGTAACTCTATTTTGTAAAGACAACAAAAAGTTAATATACCAAACTTATGTTCATATTTGTAAAAGAATAATGAAAAAACGTATGAAATAAAAGACCAGCCTGTGTATACTCTTAACATTGTTCTGTATGATATCTATTTAGTTGAAAATATTAGCAAAGCTAATCAGAACAAAAATTGTGGCGCCATCTACTGTGGCATAGTCGCGCTAAACAAAATGATGTGACACTCTGTTAATGCAAAAGAAATGTATTTTCCCCACAACAAAATATTGCAGAATTTTATGTAAATAAAATAATATACCGATTTATTTCTAACATGCAGTTATTATGGATATACATATATAGAATATATATAATATATACTATATATATTATTTGTATGATTTAATATGTGTATGTATGTATATGTAAATATTACACACAAAAAATACAACATCAACATTATTTTTGTGTTTATCTCTTTAAATAAATTAATATATAAGATTTTTTTTTTGCTAAATTTACATTGTTTTTTTTTTATTAACAACTAGGTACATATTTTAGCATTATTTGCTTTAGATGCTGGTGAATTTTTGCTCCCTTTATATTAACTCGTAGTGTCTGCTTGTCGAAATAATTTTGGATCGATTTTAACCCCTTTTCCGTGACCCAATTGATCTGAACCTTTGCCGGCAGGCTCGTGGCAACGACAGAAATGATCTAGTAAATTTTTTTAGTGATGCCAAAACAATGGAACTTTTAAATTTTTCTACCAGAGTTGATAAAAAAAAATGTACAAAGGGTTAGTTTTTATTATATTATTTCCAGAACGACCACAAAAACAACAAGTCCAGCAATGACAACAATAAAACATTTAGAATAACAACAAGAACAATATAGAAACATCATATTTTTCATTTTTTTTTTTACTTTTTCAGAGATTTCCCTGGACCTGTTCCACCGATTTTAATGATTTTTGAAACAGAAATCTTCCCATGAATTTGGTGAATTATTCTCACTAAAAACGATGACCATAGCTATCCTATTGAGGGCGTGATCGTGACAAGAACAACATAGAAAATTATATTTTTTCAAGACTTTTTTTAGTTCTTCATTCAAATCTCGGGCCCTGTTCGACCGATTTGGACGGTGTTAAACAGCAAACTTCGTAGGTTGTTAGTGAATCATTTTTTATGTTAACGAGCACCCTAGCTGCGCGATTGATGCCGCCATCGTGATTTCCACAGACGGACAGACGGACATCACTATATCAATTCCGGTTGTTATAAGAATCACAAATTTATATATTTTATGGGGTTCAAATTTTTTTTTCTAATTATTACAAACGGAATGACAAATTTATATATACCCTCTGCACACTGCAGTGGAGCGTATAAAAATGCATCTGGCACTTTAAGGTTTTGTTAAATACATGTTAGAAATTAACCGTGTGAATTTTTAACTAAATTCCTCTGCCGCAATTTTTCACAATTTTTTTTTTGCGGATTTCGAGAAAAAAATTAGATTTTTGTGAAATATTCAGTAAATGTACTCTTTCTAAATATTTGTATTTAAAATTAATCGGTTTTCTACTTTCAAATGTTATGTTTAATCTTACTTGCCTAGGATTTCTAAAAAAAATAATATGACCCATTAACCGTTTTGGATTTGGGGTCGTATATGACCCCAAGCTAATGAAAGAGAATTTATTCAAAAAAATCAAATATTTAGCAAATACTGTTGAATTTTTGAAAGCGACGACAATATTATTAGTGACAATAGTGCAACTTGACAATATTTGAGAGTTTACTGCAGACGGTTTTTCCTCTTGGGCGAACAAGGCGTTTTATCCAATAATTTATTATACTTTAGATCGACACGCGTGTTTTCAAAAAATTAAGTATTTCTTACAGTACCAACGGAGTACTTTGTCCTCACGCATTTATCATGAAAGAGCGCAGTACAAAGCCAACAGCAGACCGTTGGATCCACGGCCTTATTTCTGTACTTTGTTTTATCACTACTCATATTCAAAAAAGTTCTGAAATAGTTCATAAATGTTTATTTGCTTGGTAGTTAGAACTATCGCAAATAGAATATGACCGTGGCATCAACAAACATAATAAATTTTCCATTTTTGGTGAACTGGCGATGTAGATAACGATATTGCAGGCAATCGAATGTTTTGTCCCCTGTTTTTCTTTACAACGTCAATATAAGACATCTTGTGGCTAAGTCCCCAAAAATTATATACAAAATTAAAAATGTAAATAAACAAAAGAGTAAACTTATGTCTCAGATCTCTATGTTCGCTCTGAAATAATGTCACTGCTGAGAGAAAAGAAGATTAAATCCTATTCTTTTACTCCTGCAAAATTTAAACAGGATATACACGATATAAAGGGTGCTTTAGATCAGCTAGCACCAGACATTGTATGCAACGTGTCTAAATTTACAACGTCTATTTCGAAGATAAGCAACTCAAATATTGAGTTCTTTCCTATTTGCCTTCTCCCTGGCAAAGTATTAACGAACATTGCTCATAATTTGTAATAGATGAATTTATGAGCATTTTTAAATGGGTAAATAGTACGATGTTTATTTTGTTATAAATTTCTTAGTAGATAACATTGCCTCAATATTGTAAGTCGTGCCATAAATTAATAACATGTTACGTTACATGTTAATTAATAACGTGTTACGCGTCGTTTTCGCTTCATTTAGAAATACAAAAAAAAAAAAAAAAAAATCAAAATGACATGGAAAGCTTCGACTTCTCAGGTTGTTGGTGACCCTTTGACCCCTTCTTTCCAACGCGTAAGCACATTACTAAACTCCCATGCCTAACAACCATGAGTTTAGTAAAATACAAAAAAAAAACTATTTTGTGAATGTTTAGCCAAATTTCTTACCACGAGATGTTTCCGGTTATGACCATTCTCCACACCCACCATTACCTTCCTTTCATCCCTACATTCCTCTTGATCATTTAATTTAAATCTTCATTTCTTTTTTTTTTTTAAGTTAATAATACAATAAAAATTTTATTGGTAAATTTTTTTTTCTTTTTTTGTATTTTGTTCTTATAATTACTTAATATTTATATCCTATTGATTCTACAAAGAGTTATTTATAACAAGAAAATTGTATTAATTTTATGTGTATGGTAAGTATAAGGGTTCAAGTTGATATTGGAGTCTTACGCTTAAACTTTACAAAAAAAACGAATTTGCTTTCTTATTTTTTTCTCTTTTTTTAACGATTTAGATCAGCAATAGGAGTAAATATTTATTATCAAAATTCAGGTTTAAGAAGTTATAAGTTAAATTCGTTATATAATGAGAAGGAAAAATATAGACTTAATTTTGTTACTTATCTTAATGTTGCTGTCGCTGCTTGTCGTTGTCGCGTGTCACCGATGTTGTGGTTCTATGATGATTGCCGTACTGCCGTAGCCATAGCTGGAACTTTGGTGTTGTTTTGTCGCTGATTGATGCATAATTCTTCTATTCTTTCTTTTCAGGTTTTCCTGCTTTCTATTTTATTTTCAGGTCCTAACAATTTTCTTTTCAAGGTTTGTTTATTTTCAGGTTTTAATACTTTTTGTTCAAATATTACAAAATTTAGTTTCTTTTTTAGTCAACTCTTACAAACTTTTACTTTTTCTTTCAAAGTTTTACAGTTTAGTTTGAACAAAAATTTTGGTTTTACACGTTTTCTTTGGGCTTTTTACAAAATTTTTGATTTTACACGTTTTCTCTGGACTTTTAAAATTTTTCTCACATATTTTTTTCAGGTTTTCGGTTTATAATTTACAAAATTTTGCCTTTTTACTTTCAGATCTTATACAATTTTCTTTCAAGTTAATTTGTTAATTTACACAGTTTTTTCGCATTTCAGTTACTAAATTTTACATTTTCTTTTCAGGATCTTACAGTTTTTCTCTTTTCAGCTTAATTGTCAATTTACACGTTTTTTTTTTCTTCGATTTTCAGTTTTAAATTTACATTTTCTTTTCAGATTCTACTGTTTTCTTTTTTCAGCTTAATTTGTCAATTAACACGGTTTCCTTCGATTTTTCAGTTATTATAATTTAAATTTTCTTTTCAAGATCTTATTTTACTTTTATACCCTTTTTTATACCCTCCACCCCAGTGTGCAGAGGGTATATATAAGTTTGTCATTCCGTTTGTAATAATTAGAAAAAAAAAATTCTGGACCTCATAAAAATATATATATTTGTGATCCTTAAAACAAGCGGAGTTGATATAGCGATGTCCGTCAGTCCGTCTGTGGAAATCACGATGACAACTTCAATCAGGTAGCTAGTATGCTCGTTGACATAGAAAATAATTCATTAACATTCTGAGAAGTTCGCCGTTTAAAATCGTCCAAATCGGTTGATTAGAGCCCGAGATTTGAATGAAGAACTAAAAAAAGTCTTGAAAAAATATAATATTCTATGTTGTTCTTGTCACAATCACGCCCTCGACAGGACAGCTAGGGCGATCATTTTTAGTAAGAATGATTCACCAAATTCGTGGGAAGATTTCTATTTCAAAACTCATTCAAATCAGGTCCAGGGAAATCTCTGAAAAAATAAAAAAAAAATTGAAAAACATGATGTTTCTATATTGTTCTTGTTGTTATTCTAAGTGTTGTATTGTTGTCATAGCTGAACTTGTTATTTTTGTGGTCGTTGTGGTAACTGTATAATAAAAACTAACCCTTTGTACATTTTTCATCTACTCTGGTAGAAAAGTTTAAAGTTTCCATTGTTTTGGCATCACTAAAAAAAATTGTTAGATCATTTTTGTCATCGCCACGAGTCTGCTTGCAAAATTTCAGATCGATCGGGTCACGGGAAAGGGTTAAAAATCCATCCAAAATTTTTTCGACAAGCAGACACTACGAGTTAATATAAAGGGAGTAAAAATCCACCAGCAACTAAAGCAAATAATGCTAAAATATGTACCTTGTTGTTAGTAAAAAAAAAACAATGTAAATTTAGCAAAAAAAAATTTTATATATTAATTTATTTAAAGAGAAAAACACAAAAATAACGTTTGATGTTGTAGTTTTTGTGTGTAATATTTACATATACATATATACATACACATATTAAATAATACAAATAATATAATATATTCTATATATGTATATCCATAATAATATATCCATAATAATATAAAATTCTGCAATATTTTGTTGTGGGGAAAATACATTTATTTTGCATTAACAGAGTGTCACTTCATTTTGCTCAGCGTGACTATGCCACAGAAGATGGCGCCACAATTTTTGTTATTATATAAAAGGAGTAAAAATTTGCCAACATTTAGAGCAAATAAGGCTTAACTAGTTGTTAATAAAAAAAACAATATAAATTTACCAAAAGAAAAATTGTATGTATTAATTTATTTAAAGAAAAATATAACAATAACTTTTGATGTTGTATTTTTTGTGTGTATATTTTTATAACACGGTGTCTCGACTAACTGTAATTCATATGTTTTCTGGTTATGTAACATAACCGTTCGCTTTGATATTTTTAAGGATTGAAATCAAATGGCTCTCCCTAACATCACTTGCGAGGCCATAGGTTGTGTAGGGATCCATATGTCGTATAACGTGGCATTATGACTAGCTGGAGCTAGCGCCAACCTAACTATATCACAAAAAAAATATTCATTAGCTAAAAAAGTTATATAAAATACATTGATGTCCATTTTGTAATATATTGGTGTTGAATTTTTTATGTGTAGTATTTACATATACATACATATGTACATATATTAAATAATAAAATAATATACATACATCCTATATATATATATATCTCCATAATAACCGCATTGAAGAAATCAATTGGTATATTATTTTATTTATATAAAATTCTGCAATATTTTGTTTTAGGGAAAATACATTTATTTTGCATTAACAGAGTGTCACTTCATTTTGCTCAGTGTGTATGCCACAGTAGATGGCGCCACAATTTTCGTTCTAATTAGCTCTGCAAGAGTTATTTCTATTTTAACATGAATGTCAACATATTCAATTAGATATCAAAAAGTATATACAGAGCTGAGTAAAGAAGAAGCAATGAGTTTTTTGCTTTCAAAACAGTTCTACATAGTTATATAGAACTATTATTCTGCTTTACCTACAAAATATCTGATTGCGATTACATTTAATTTTTAAAAATTGTTTATAATTACTAAAGCATTATTATTCACATAAATACAAAATTGCACCTTTTAAATTTTCCATTCAAATTTAAGAAAATATCACTTCTAAAAATTGGAATTGAGATTTCCAATTATAAATTAGAAAATATCAATTGAGTTTTAGAAAATCATACTAAAACGTCGGAAATAATGACTTGAAATTTAGAACACATCAATTGAATTATTAATATATAAATTTTATTATTTAAACACAAATTGAAATTCAGAAAACACCAAATATATTTACATATAAAAAATAAACTGAACTTAAAAAAAATATTGCGATTCAGGAGGCATTTATAGCATTTCAGGATAAGAAAACATTAATTTAAATTCAATGAAGTTTAAAAACCTCGAATGATATTTAAGAATTGCAAACATAAAAATTGTTACATAAATAAAGCCAATTTGATGAGAATGTCATTTATATATTATTTGTCATAATTTTTTTGGATGCAAAATTGAAGTTATTCAGAAAAAAAGATAACAATTTATTTTATTTAAAATTTTAGGGACATTTGGTTTTTTGCATTTGGCATCCCTAACTTGAACCAGTGTTCATGATGACTTCAAAATTTGACTTCAAAGTAAAACTCAAAAAATTTAAGTTCGACAATAATTCCCATGTAGTAGTATTTGGAGTCAATAAATGAAAATATATTTTATTGAAATAATTTAATTCAAAATCAAAAGTTGGCATCACTGGGTTAGATTTTGTATTGTCCTGTGTTATTTTGTGTTACCACAAAATCTAACAGTGAAAACTCTCTTTAAATAAGTAAAAAAAAAAAAATATTTTGCAAATATGGCAAAATTTTAACAAAAAAAAAAATTTATAGAACTTTTGTTTGTGGTTATTTTATTACTCCATCCGACCTATACGGCCGCAATAAAGAATTATTTGGTCAGTTAAAGGAAACTATACAGCCATTAATTTGCAAAAACTTAAACTAAATTAAACGAGATGTTATGTCAGCAACCACAATGACCAAAAAGCAAACACCGAAACGTGTTTTCTTTTATCCGAAATAATAGAAAAGACGAAAATGATCTTTCCTCGCTGGAGCGCGAATTACTAATGTGAGAGAGCTCTATATACCAACTCTTGGAATAAACAAAAATCCAGATCAAACCAAAGAATTTGCTGAAATAATTTGGTAATGAGTTTAACAAATTGTATACCTTTTCAAATATTTTGTTTACATGTATTATCAATACTCAAACCGAGGTGGAGGGTATCAAAGATTCGGCACAGCCGAATTTAACACTCTTCATTGTTTTTTCCTCGGATTTTCTTTAGTTTGTAATTTTACCGATTTTTTAATAAAAAATAATGTATACTTCTTAATAAACTCTCTTTATAAACTCTCGTTTATTCGCAAAAACCAATTCAATCACTAAACCCGAATATGTCCAGTATCAAACGCCAACTAACTGACCTGACGCAATGTTGCCCTTTTTAAACTCTCAACTTTTCTCGCGTTTCTTCAGTCTTTCTTCGTTAATGTTAAGGTGTCATCTTATGATTGGTCAATTTCTGTAACGGTACTATCATGTCATTATATATATGAAAAAAAAAACCGACGCGATGACTGATTAAGACAAAACTCGATAGCATGGTTGCATTTTAATGCGGTAATCGAGCTGCCAGATCCATGGTTGTATAAAAAGGGACATAAAAAAAATCCTTAACAAACGATATGCTGCTGTCTTTGGTTTTGGATATTTTGTCATAGGCACATATTTCCAAAATTGATTCAAAGTATTAGATTTATTTGCAATAGTTAAGCTTAAATAGATGGTAATTCTAACAACTGCATTTTACCTTCATACCTTTCAGAAATCAGAAAATCTGTCCTTCAAATCATTGATCAGATAATTTAATTTTGAAAGATATGATTCAATTAATTCAGGAAGAATTTCACGGTCTTGGCAATATTGTTTAAGACGTTGAAAACGAGAAAATGATTTGTCGTTTAAATCTCTTCAAAAATCTTTTCTGAAATACAAAAATAGTATTAAACATATAGCCATGAAGATATGTATTTAAAATACTTAAGTGCTCCATCATATTAGTGAATAACATTAAATCTTGAAGCCATTTAGAGTCCTCTAGCAGGGGATATGACTGTTCTTCCAACTGTGAAATTTTAGTAGTAGGAATTAACAAATTGTCAAACTTTATTAATACATAATTGGTTGAAATCCATTTGACTCAACAGTAAAATGATAAATCTGTTAGCTGTTCGTCCAAATTAAGGCATTTGACCAGGTGGATCACTCTATAATGATCCCAAAGCTTAATTTTTATGGTATTAGAGGACGAGAATTAATGCTTTCTAAAAGCTATTTGGAAAACCGTAGGCAATTTGTTCAGCGTAATCAAAGTAAAAGTTCAATGGGGAATGTTGAATATGGAGTCCCTCAAGGAAGTGTACTAGGTCCCTCAAATTCAACATGTACGTTCTAAAACATCTCCTGCACTAGGAATTTTATATAAACTTAAGTACAAACTGGATGAAAAAACTAAATATCTAAAATTTCAAGCTCTGGTTCATCTCAACTACCTTACACTTGTATACGGTATCAGAAGAAAGGCAGACCTTAAATCGTACAAATAATTCAAAATAAAGCGTTAAAAACTGGATTTAATCTACCTCAGTTGTACCCTACATTGTCGTTATATAAGGATGCTGCTAAGAAAGTGTTACCTATATATGGAATATATAAAATGCAGGTGCTGATATATGTTTATAAGGTTGTTCATGGTATTGGTCATCATCCCAGAAACCAGTTTGTATTTAATACAAGGAATAATTCTAATTTAAGACTTTCAAGGTGTCGGCTAGAAACCACCAAGCAGAGAAAAGAATTTATCTGTAATTTGGAGTATAATAATTTACCAATATTTTTAAAAGATTGCTCGACAATTGCGACTTTTAAACAAAGAATCAAAGAATTTTTTTTTTGCAAAATATAGAAATGCTTTTGATATCTAAGTATAATATTAACAGGCTAGGCGATTTTTTGTAACCGATGTAAGTTGCACAGTTTTACCCCGATTTTGACAAAGAATTTATCATTTGAAAGGTATTTCTTTTTAGCTGTCACCCAGATTTACAGATTTTCATCGTCTGGAAAATTTTTTTAAAGTTATGATCGTTTAAAGTTTCTACTAACACATACATAAAATAATACAATGCTATGTGTCTGTTTAATAAATTTGTTAATGTGTTTCTGTTAATGTGTTGAGTTTGTTTTCAGTTGAATTGTGAAGCATACCTTCAGGGTCTTTATTAAATGAAAAAATAAAATATCTTAGAATTTGCACTCGAATTTCGAGTGCTGGAATCTGCTAGTGATTATTATTATTATTATTTTTTATTTTTGTTTTATTTTTTAATCTAAGTACTCTGTTAAATAAATTAATTTGAGCTGGTTGCCAACTTGTCTGAACAATACCCTAGTGGCGTAAGATATAATATGTATAATTTGAAATAAATAAAAAAAAAAAAACAAAAAAAGTTCATCCCCAAAGTTATTTGTGTTTTTTAGAATTGCTTTTTGTTTATAAAACTTACGATTTTGTTAAATGATTGTGTGTATCTTAAATTCGACGTGACGTATTTCATGATGTTGGAATATTAGAAATAGATTTTAACATTTGTCGTTATTTGAATCAAGTGATGATATCGTATCAATTATACTTTTTTTTAATAAAATCGCCTTCTGTAAATTGCAAAGGAATTTATATTGTTACAAACATACCCTTTTATTTTGTATATGTAAAAAGGTTTTTTTAATACAAAATTAACTCAAATACTTAATCACTACTCATTTTTTAAACACATTTAATTATTGTACTTACACATACACTAAGTGGCGCAAAAGTATTGATCCAATTGCTTAGGGCTATAGTTCATTTATAAATACAAAATTGGTTCTGTTTTTAAATAATGTTGATTTGATCCTGTACATTTTTTTTCTGATAAGTCAGTATAATATAAAAAGAGTGCCTTTAATGACATGTTCTTGCTCTTCCTGCATTACTTATTTGGGGATTTTCGGTGCTCCAGTAGCATATTACGGTATCCGCTTAGGTGGAAATGAGAATCGTCGGTTGCTGTTGATGTTTAATATGGCTCTTTAGGTGGTATTATTTCCTAGGCAACTTGTACAAATAAACGTCAATTATAAGCAGCAGCGATTTTTTTCCTTTACAAAAAAGTTATAGCCCAAGAAAAATCGGGTGGATACTTTTGCGCCACCTAGTATATAATGTTACTATGCGCATTTTTTTGAAAACTAAATTCATATTATTATTTATGTTGTAGTCCGTTATTATAGAGGTTAATTTATTTCTGTAACAAGTAATTTTCATTTGACATCATTGTTTGGTGTTGGTTATTTTATGCCAAATGTGCGTGTGGCACGAAAGTACAAAAAAAATATCTGTTTCCTCATTTCGTTGTGCCAATTTAATTGTAAATTAAATATAATTTTCCAAAATTATACGTCAGATTTTTTATTTACATATATATGTAATTGTACTTAGTATGAGAAATTTCTAAATAATATTTCAAAATATCAACATTAAATGAACAAACAAAAAATAACAACGCTTCGGTTTAGGTAAAATTTATACACTTCGGTTTTGGAATCAAAAATATCATAAGTACGCACAGTATCAGTAATTTTTGAATTTAACTACTATTTGGTCGCTAAAAATATGATCTCAAAATACTCGTCGGTATAGATCGACTATGCAATGCGTTTGGAGAGAAGGTCTTGGATCCAACTTTGCTGAGGCAATAACTGGATATAGAAACCAAAGTGTGGTGGTATTGTTATACATTTTTTGGCATGCAGATATCAAAAATGTAATACCCAATGTTATGTTTGTATGTGTCCTAGGTCAAAAAATTAACAGATAATGAACATGTTTAGTAATGTCATGTTTCTCAATAATAAAATTTATAAAAATATGAATATGTGCAATATTTTATTTTTTTGACAGATGTAGGAGTATTGGTTCTACATGGTTTATTTTTGGACTACTGATTACTGGATATAATATATAATAATCTGGAACTCAATACTATTTTAGCCGGTCTGATATGGGTTTTTTGTATAGTAGCTAAGTTCGGCGTTCGTCATGTAGTCGATCAAAGCTTATACACTAAATTTAATTAAAATATGTTCATGTTTGAGATCTGTAGTTTTATTACAAAGGTTCCGTGGACGGATGGTGGACGGACATCGCTTAAGCAAGTGCAAGTGTGTCTAAAACCTTAAGAATAAGACGTATACTGAGAAACTAGACAAATTAGCCTTTCCGACGGTATTTAACATAACTAACAAAAAATTTCGTACCTTCGGTACTGTATTACCCGCAATATGTTGACCTCAGGAAAATCACTTATTTTCTATAGAAATGTTGAAAAATTATTTTTTTTATTTGCTTGTAATAATAATTAAATTAATATATAATAAGAATAATAAAAATAAATAGATAAATAATTTAATAAAATGTAATCTTAACCACATTAGATCCATTTATATCATAACTATTTTTATACTTAATTTATTGTAGGTAATGAAAATCCAGTCTTTCATCCAGCTTATTTGTCGCATTTATTTGCTGCTTTTTTAGCCAATCCTTTCTTGGCGTTACTAGGTTCAGCTGTTGATTTCGGTGCTGGTTTCTTTTTTAGCTTTGGAAACAAACCACATTGAGTAGAGGCAGAAAACTGTTTCATCTTGAGTCTTCCATTGACAAGCGGTATAAAAGCATAGTATTGAGCGGTACCATCTATTGTTACCGCAGCATCGAATCTGCTCTTCAGAGTTTTCAATGTTTCTCACAATCCTCTTTGCTACCAAAAACTATTTTAGTTTTCTTACAATAATTCTTCAAGGATTTAAAGATACATTTGAAGTCTAATGCATTCGTTATTTCATATGATTTCGCAGAAAACTATAAATATGTTCTTCAGGACCCCATACAAGCATTCCACTTCAATAACGACCAATCAACTGTATTCGCAATAGTTATTTACTACATGAAATATGAAAAATTGGAACACAAAAGTATGGCAATCATATCCGACGATTTAAAACATGATACCGTTGCAGTTTATGAGTACCAGAAGAGAATACTAAAATTCCTAAAATCTAAATTTACAGTAAAGGTATACTACGTTTCGGATGGAGCTCGTCAATATTTTAAAAACAAAAGTAGCTTAGCAAATCTTATGGCCCATGAAAAAGATTTTGGAATGCCAGCTGAGTGGCATTTTCATCTTACTGCTCATGATAAAGGAGCATGTGATGGTATTGGAGCAAACCTTAAAGGAAATGCAGCGAAGTGTAGCCGCCAGTGCTCTCATCAAGATCGCATCATAGATGCGATTGCTTTATTCCGCTGGGCAAAGAATTATCGTAAAGAAACTAAAATAGTTTTTAGTAGCAAAGAGGATCATGACGAAACATTGAAAACACGGAAGAGCAGATTTGATGCTGCGGTAATAATCGATGGCACCGCTCAATACCATGCTTCTATACCGCTTGTCGATGGAAGACTCAAGATGAAAAAGTGTTCTGCCTCTACTGAATGCGATTTCTTTCAAAATCCAAAAAAGAAACCAGCAGCGAAATCAATAGCTGAACCTAGTAACGCCAAGAAAAGATTGGCTAAAAAAGCAGCAAATAAATGCTACAAATAAGCTGGGTGAAAGACTGTATTTTTAAAAAGTGACAAAACTTCATCAGCTGCAATAAATTATGTATAAAACTAGTTATGATATAAATGTTTCCAATGTGATTAAGATTCAATTTTATTAAATTATTTATCTATTCATTTTTAATATTGTTATTATTATATATTAATTTAATTAATTGTTTAATTGTTTCCCTGAGGTTATCATATTGTGGGTATTACAGTATTGAGGGTATGAAATTTTAGTTAGGTGTGTTATATACTGTCGGAAAGGTTAATTTATCTTGTTTCTCAATAGATGTTTTATTTTTAAGGTTTTAGAAACACTTACACACTAATAGAAAAAATTCAAATTAGTGCGTATGCTAAAAATTGAAAAACCGTTGTCTTGAGTTACAAAACTTTTTTTTTTTTTTTGATAGATATCCGACTCACATCCCACTAAGCGACCAAAAACCCCTTGAAGGAAAAAATCTAATCTTTCTTTTGAGCAAATAAAAAATTACTTTTTTGAAAAAAGTCGAAATATTTTTTATTTTTTTTTTAAATTTTTTTTCCGAAAGACTGAAGAAATAGCTATCTAAACTGTTTGGGACAAATTTTGCTAAGAACTATAGGTAAAATGTTACATGAATAAGAAAAAACACCTGTTTGGTCAAAATGTCAAATTTTGACCCCCTCAAACTCAGAGAGTTCTGGATCGATCTTGTTGAAAAATTGTTTCTAAACTACTATCCGATAGAACTAACCTTGGTGCAAATTTCATCCCGATCAGAAGACATCGGTTTCAAAAGTTGAATCACTTGACATGAAACGCCCCATATTGATAAGATTTGTTTTATGTGTGTTTATTACATCCGTTAATAATCAGCCTAAAAAACAATGTGGTACAATTTTTAGTATAGCCCTGGTACAATTTGTATCTAAAGCCATACAAAGAACAAAAAATAAAAGATCGTGCCGCTCTAATATTATTAGGCTGTTGTTGTAATTTATTGAAATGAAATTTATTCATTAATTAAGCATAAAATCAAACGCAAACAAAAATTGAATGGGAAAACGAGCAATATTAACAAATTCATTGATGCATTGCCAAATTAATGCATTAATTAAACACTAAGCCACAAACGTGGTCAAAACAACTCGTATGAACAAAATTAAACCAAACAGCACACGGTCAATGAACTCTTTTTAGTGCGTAACAACAAACTATATGCATAAAAACCAAATGATTGACTACACTACGCAACAACTATTTTGCAGTTTAAGTACGACTTAACGCATTATGGCCCTGCATTAGTCAAAAATCGCAATAAAATTATTTTTATGGATAAGTTTTATTTTCGGAATTCGTTTGATTAGTTAGAGTTAGGAGCAACCAATTTAGTCAACAAGTACTTTAAGCACAACGGGGAAATATACGAAAAAAATAGCTTTTTGGTTCAATGGATACATATCGGGTTTAAATTTTATTTTATTGAAACCATATATATTTTATTGAAACCATATATATTGAAACCATATATACTCGTAAATTTCAAGATAGATTAAAATAAATATTGGGAGGCTGGTTTTAATGGGGACTACCTAAATTAGTTCTGCATTGTTAATTTTTGGAATTATGATTTATGGATATATAAAACACATATACGTGAATTTCAGCCAGTTACAGATAATCGGCATAGTCAAGACAAGTAAAGTCAATATCATATAAGATATGGTTGGGGCTTGTACTGAACTCCAATTTTAATAACCACAATATAATAACAGAGTTGCAATAAAATAGAAGGACAATTTGTGATATTATTTTAAGTTGTGTGTTTATTTAATTTTAGTATATGTTAAATGTTTTATGTTTTATGTTTTTTGTTTTATGTAAGCAATTTATAATTTAATGTGAAAAAATTAATTGGAAATTACAAACCCCTGAAGATGTCAACAAGAAATTGACGAAACGTTAGGAGAAATATGTAATAAAAGGTTTTTTATTTACATTAATATAATAGGCCCAATTAGCTTAACCAAAATCATATATAATGACAATTCTGTAAACTTATAAATCTAAAAACATTAAAATATTACTACACTTAAATTTACGTATTCATATTTTTTCTTCTATAATTTGTTGTTGTCTCTGCTATTTCTACTTATTATTAAATTGATTTGATAACAATGTTTGCTATATTTGTTGTATTTTTTATTATCTTCACACCAATATACTGTCAACATACTGATTGTTTCTATCTCTAGATATAGTCTAATTAGTTAAAGAGCTACTGAAAGAAATCATTCAAAATAATCAAAACATATTTTTTACGATTTTCGATTTAAACAATTTATAGATATTTTTGCTGTCTAGTGCTATCAGCTGCCAAACATGATTCAAAAAAAGTGCGACAAAATAAAGCAAAAACAAAAATGTGTGCTAAAAATCATAAAATAAACAAGTACAAAAATTGCTGTCGACAGATACCCTAGACAATGATACCCTACAAAATCATTGATAATATTCAGTCATTATTGATGAGGAATGGCCATATAAATTAAACCTATATCAGATTTAAGTGAGATTTTAATGTTACTTTTTTTTACCTGAATCGTGCGATCATACGCTACCAATTTTTAGTAAAAAATCTTTAGATAGATTTAACTGACTTAGCTGCCGATAAGAAACCAATGATTTATTTTCCTATTGAATATTTTCCTAAGATATGTTATTTTGCTAAATTATTATTTATTAAAAAATACATTTATTCTGTCTAATTTATTGAACAAATAAATTCCCTTTTTATTATCGTTAAAGTAACTAGTTTGTTGTAAACCAAACGCTTATGACTTTCAGTTTTTATTCACAAACATGGTAATAATATGTTTCAATTATGTGGACTAGCATTTTGATAAATTGGATAAAATCGTAAACTTGAAAAATGTTAAGCCAAGCTGACAGTTTTTTGGACAGTTATGAAATAAAATTGAACTAAAAAATATTTCGTGAGAAGTAGAACAACAAAATATATGTTAATTAAAGCAATTAACGATGTTAGCTACCGCATGTTGTTGGGTATTTAAATGCATGCGATAAAAGTGCGTGAGCTGAACAATAAACAAGCACACTTGCATGCATATGTACGTATATAAATAAGTAGAAAACGAAATATCAACCGCTTTGAGAAAAATATTAAAGTTCAATAAACCTCCTAAAATTATGTATAAATGGACATGTATACTTTTCAACACATCATGCAAACAAATGCATTAATATCAAGTAGTTAAAATTAATTCACTATACATGACAAAAAGCTGGAATCCAACTAGAAATCATTCTAAATTGGAATTAGAAAAAATTTTGGTGTCGATTAATTACATCTAAATAAAGTTTGTAGTCGAACAATTTTTATACCCTATACCAGCAGTGGTTTGGGTATAATGACTTTGTGCTGCTGTTTGTAACTACCAAAAATATTTGGCCTAGACCCATCTTTTATTATACTGATCGACTCAGAATCACTTTCTGAGTCGTTTTAGCAATGTCCGTCCGTCTGTCCGTCTGTGTGTCCATGTAAACTTTGTAATCAAACTGCAGGTCGCAAAATAGATTATATTTTAATTAAATTTGGCCATAGGAGGAACACCATTGAATTTGGTGAAATTCGGTTCATGTTCAGTCCTACTCGCAATACAAGTGACCCCTATGAAATCGACTTAAATTGCCATAAGATCCTAATTATCATATAGATCACGGTCAAATGGGTTTGTGTGTGTTTATTACATCCATTTAGCGGTTGTCCGAAAATAAATCCCGTATGGCAATTCTTTCTCATAGCCCCCATATAAAGCTGCTTCCCGATTTTCACTTAAATCTATCAAAAAACAAAAATATTGCACAGATTTTTATTAAATTTGGTTTGTATATATTGTTTCAAAATAAAAGTTACTTTACCAAATATGGTCAGGATCGGTCCATTTTTC
Organism: Cordilura impudica; assembly: GCA_963682025.1. Classification (NCBI taxonomy): domain Eukaryota; kingdom Metazoa; phylum Arthropoda; class Insecta; order Diptera; family Scathophagidae; genus Cordilura; species Cordilura impudica. The sequence goes on from OY821519.1 coordinate 185,057,874, forward strand.
GACCTAGTCCTCATATATATATAGCACCCGATATGAACTATTTCATATCTGCAGCCAAAAAAAAATAATAACAATGCTACTCAAACTTGGTTTATGCTTATTTTCTATATCCAGTTAGTTGGACCGAAGAGATAGGGTCTCTAAACCATGGTATGGAGTATCGCTTAGTCGGTGTAGACCGACTATAATTTTCTCAGTTCTTACATATTCAAATTTAATAACCAGGTCTCTCAAGAATGTGAAACTATTCAAGTTTAAAGTTCAAAGTGAACGGTCAAAAAGACAACAACAACATGACAATAATATAGCATGTTTATCTGGTACACCACTTGTAACAGCCTAAGATGTCATCATCCGATTTCGAAATACCAAGTCAACACGATTCATTTATCTTAACTTAGCAGATATTATAACGAGAGATTTGATACGAAAACCTAAACTTGGCTTGAGAGATTTGACAAAAAAAAAATATCAGAAACAATACAATTCAGGCAGTTGCCGTGTCAAGACGTATTTTAATTGTCGGTTGATTTTGGTGTCATAAAAAAAAAGATAATCAAACTTTTTTCTCTTATTGTCAATTTTTTTTTCCTAAGTGGTATAATCTTTTTTTTTTTTTTGTGTGTGCAAATTTCGTGCGTATTATTACCTTTTTTCCTCTTTACAAAATAATTTTACCCTTATTTATTTTGGACACTTAAATATTATAAAAAGTCTTCTCGTGAGTGCGCGATATGAACGGGGTTCATCCCCCGGATTACAACCGGTTTCGGGATCTTGACTTCACGTCCGGTAAAAGTAAAACCAACAAATATAAAAGACCACGACCTGAAGATTTCTTACCTCTACCAGAAATAACAACAACCCAAGACAACCTACCACGTTATTTAGTTGCATCGACTATCTCTTTAAAGGAAAATATACAAGTGCCTCCGCTAGCTTCTCATAATGTTTTTCAAGTGGAAAGAGGGCTTAACCATATTTCACGTGACCGTTTAGAAGTCAAAGAGATGAAAAGTGGTGATCTATTGATCAAAGTCCCTGGTGTTAAGACTGCTGAAAAGTTTCTTAAAGCCAACTACATCGACTGTATTCCTGTAAAAATATCTTTGCATAAAACACTTAACATCACTCAAGGCCGTATTTTTTCTAGAAAAATTAAAGAAATACCCGAAGAAGAACTATTGGCATCATTAAAATATCAAAAAGTCGTAGAGGTTCGTAAAATTAACAAAAGGGAAAACGATAAAATTGTGGCTACTGGAGCAGCAATAATCAGTTTTGATCTTTTCAACCGCCCTGAATTTTTAAAACTTGGCTGGGAAAGAGTCCCAGTTGACGAATATATCCCAAACCCAATGAAGTGTTTAAAATGCCAGAGACTGGGTCACACCAAGAAATGGTGCAAAAGTGTTGAGCAATGTCGAGAATGTGGTTACACGGAAAAACATGAAACATGCAGTCGAAAATACTGTGTCAATTGCCAAGTAGAAACCCATACTTCATATGACCCTGAATGCCCTACATTCTGGAAACACAAGTCGGTTAATTACATCAGAATTTCCAGAAAATGCACGACACGTGAAGCATGGAAAGTTTTTAATGATAACCCCACAGTAAATATGCTTCAACCAATTCAAAGAAACGGCATAAAAAGCCTTTCATACGCACAAATAACAAACAACAACAACAATAAAATAACTAAACAAAATCCTACAACAACAGTATTTCCTACGCACAGCAAAACCAATCAAACAGAAAATCGAAATAAACATGCAGATAAAGAAGATAACGCATCACACAACGCTTTTTCAACAACCATAAAAGCAAACGATATCAATAACATCAACTCTACATCTCTGCCAACACAAATGCAATTAGACACCACTGAAATATTAAATGAAACTCCTATTCTTACTCAGGATCAAGAATCTATATCAAACATACAAAATTCTGTTTCTCAAATAATAAAATCAAATCAAACAAAACAAAATATTACTAATACAACAAATGAAAAAAATAATAATGATTTTTCAGAAGATGACAGTATTTTCAGTGCTGGAAAAGATAGCAATTCTGATACATCTTTTAATGAATACTTTCTTTCCAATACAAATAAAGACATCACTGATGAAATTATCATTCAAGATATAAATGATGGTCTAGGATTTAACACGCCACCAAGTAAAACAGATGATAATATTTCACCTTGTACACAAAGGTACAATAATTTTCCACAACTTAATGTGTTAATTACTCCAAACACATTAAGGAACACACAAAAAAGGCCCTCAAAGGGCAAAAACAAAAAATAAACTTTTATGATTTTGGACCTTAACATTACTATTCTCCAGTGGAATATGCAAGGCTTCATAAACAACAAATATGCTCTCGAACTTTTGGTAGCAAGACATAAACCAAACATCATAGTACTGCAGGAGACGCATATCATTGAGAAAACACTACATTTGTTACATTTGCCGGGATACAAAGTTTTTCACCACAACAACATGGATTATAACTATGCAAAATCAGGTATAGCAGTTCTAGTGAAAACAAATTTGAACGTTACTAGGCATATAATATCTACAGGTAACTTACTCTTCCAAACAGTAATAATTAAAAGCAATGATGAACTTCATATCACGAATATTTATAAAGAACATGATGTTAACCTATCTACATCAATTGTAAACAATATATCCATTGATGAAAATGTCCATCATATATTACTAGGGGATTTAAACTCTCATAATATATTATGGGGTTCTTCCTCAAACTCCCCAAATGGTAGAATTTTTGAAGATTTTGCAAATGACAACAATCTGGTAATATTGAATGATGGATCACCCACTCTACTTAACACTAGAAATACTTTAACAGCTGTCGATGTATCTATGTCATCCATTGATTTTGCTCCAAACTTGACCTGGACTTGTCTGCAAATTCCAGAAGTTGCTGATCACTTTCCTATTAAGATTACGAATAATATCGAAGTTGTTAATAGAAAATTTTCATCACGTTTTATGGACAGAAAAGCTGACTGGCCTCTTTTTGAAAAGAGGGCAGCTCAATTTGAAAGTTTATTTGAAAAGTCGTATAAAATCAACAAAGAGGCAGCTCAATTGAAACGCATTTTTAGGAAAGCAGCTAACGAATCCATCCCGCTCAGCCGGAAACCTAAAGAAGAAAATAACCCCGTATGGTTTAGTTCAGATATTTCTAAATTAATTTTTTTGAGACAAGAAGCATGGAAAACATTTAAAAGGATTCGTAATAATGATAACTAAATTTATTATAAAAAATTATGTGCAAAAATTAAGAGGAAATGTAAAATCGCAAAGAGAAGAACATGGGATAACTTCCTTAACTCCCTAAATCCAGCAATGGATGTTAGAGTTCTTTGGGGTCAAGTCAACCACATAAAGGCAAATCGTATTCCAAGTTTTCCTAACATATATATAGATAATAATAGCCTAACACACCCCTTGGACATTGCTGAAGGGTTTGCACGTTTTTGGTCCTCTCTTAGCTCGGATATAGCTTTCGATCCTCAGGTCATAGCTACCAAAAATAATTTGAATATTGAAAATCTACTTCCAACAGATCAACAGGTTGTTGCAATAAACCATAAAATTCGAATATCTGAACTAAATTATATAATGAAAACATTAAAAGGATCGACTCCAGCACGTGATAAAATTACTTATGCCATGATAAAAAATGCTCCACACATTATAAAATTGCGCCTTTGTGAACTTTACAACAATATACTATCCACTGGAATATTCCCACAGGATTGGAAAACTGCTGTGCTTTCACCTATACCAAAACCAGGTAAAAACCCTAACAGTCTTGAAGGTTATAGGCCGATCTCTTTATTGCCAGTTTTATCAAAAATTTTTGAAAAAATTTTGGCCAGACGCTTTTGGAAATATACAAGACAGAATTTGTCAAGTTTACAACACGCCTTTATACCTAGACATGGAGTTCACAGCATATGTCATCAACTTGAGGAAATTCTGCGTCGACACCTGAAAAATGGTAAGCATAATTTAGTCCTTTCAGAAGACATTGAGAAAGCTTTTGACCGAGTAGTGTCCACGTTCATCATAATGGAGCTTCATGATTGGGGTATCCCGAAAAATATCCTTAAATTATTAGATTCGTTTCTGAGAAACCGCACGGTAACCGTTAAAGTAGATGGATACTTCTCAATGACGCACTCACTGGATAATGGAGTGCCTCAGGGTTCCCCACTGTCCGTAGTTTTATACTCTGTATATGCAAACTCTTTGGCCAGAGCTGTTGAAAACCTACCAGGAATCGACTACATTGGCATTTACGCCGACAATGTTTTTGCAGTTGCTTCGGGTAATCCAGAAGTAATTCAATTAAATTTAAACAATCTTGATACAAAGATACATCAATGGGCTAAGAGCAGAGGTGCTGTTATACCAGTTCATAAATCAGAAATTCTCCACGTTTGTAGAAAAAGGCACTGTACGGGCAACACAATTTCTATTAGAGACGTTAATATTGAACTTTCGAATCAAATACGAATTTTGGGTTTGCTTTTTACCAAAAATCTTCTTTGGAACAGTCACGTCAAACAGTTATCTTATAAACTAAGTAAAATTAACAACCTGCTGAAGCTGATTTGTTCAAGGAATAAAGGTCCTCATATAAAAACAGCCCTTAACATATGTCGTTCTTTAACAATCGGAACAATTTTGCATGGTATAACCATTTACGACTGGACTACAAATAAAAATGTAGATAAAATTAATACCTCCATTAATAACTGCTTCAGAACAGCCTCTGGTCTGCTTCGTACAACGCCGATAGAAAAATTGAGAGTTGAGGCTAAATTCACGGATTTTCGTACTCTTTTGGAGAGAACTGCTGTCAACGTAGCATTCAGGGCGATAACAATATCATCTGATGGCTTACATAAATCTTTTTGGAATAACCTAAACTCTACAACAATCTGTCCACCATCTGCCACTGATAACGTTATCTCTATTTTGAGAAACTCAAACATTTCGTTACCGCAGAAGCCAATAACACCCAGGTTTTCTAATGCTTTTGTTCAGGCAGATAATAGTTTGAGTCATTTTATCAAAAACAATACTGATCCAATGTGTTTCAAGAGAATGTTCGCTCAGAAAATGTCATCTTTTTCTCCAAATATGATTTACTATACAGATGGATCCTTTAACAATAGTACAACATCTTATGCCATAGTTAAACAATTATCAACCACACAATTTGAAACTATTAAAGAGTCTCGATTACCAGATCATACGGGGATTTTCACGGCGGAGATTGCGGCTATTAAAACAGCCATTGATCTTTCCATTCAACATGGTGGAAAAACGTTAATTTGTACCGATAGCCTAAGTGCAACCCAGGCCATAATAAAAAATCACAACGGTGTTTATGATGATATATTACAGTTGGAGAATGGAACTCAACAAATTTTAATTCTATGGATTCCCTCGCACATTGGAATTGAAGGTAATGAAAGAGCTGATTGTAGTGCTAAAAAGGCACTGAGTTTACCCCGGATAACAGAAACGCCCTGTTTCTCTAAAGCCATAACAAATCCGTTTAGGGCAACCCAAGATTTACAGAACATGTCTTCAACCAGATCTAGATATAACAGCAATTTAACCAGGTCTGAATGTATTATGTTAGCCCGCCTAAGAGTTGGTAAATGTGTATTTAACTCAAAACACTATTATGAGAAAATGATACGCAAAAATGTTTCTATTGTAATGTTATACTTGACGTTCCTCATTTGCTAACAATTTTTCCAGTATCGAAAATAGAACAATCGCTTGATGAAATACTCGATTGTACAACTACCAATAACATCACTATGATCAAAAGAAGTCTGCTACAACACAACATTCAAAATGTCTAGGTCCAATTTTCATAACAAGTTTATTTGCTTTTATAATTTTTAAAAATTATTCTCTTTTAACTTTCCATTTAAATTTTAGTAATTATGATTCATTTTCGAATCATATTTTGATTATTAAAATGTAAATATGTAAATATAATTTCTCATTTTATCTTTTGTAATACGAGCGCATATGGTCTTGTTACCGGCGCCCTTTTTCCTATATTTTATGAATTTACTTTGTAAAATATTTTGTTAATAAATAAATAAATAAAAATATCAGAAACGATAAAATCTTTGATACCCTCCATCTGTGTCTTAAACTCAATATTATAACCAATGTTGGCTACGGTTACAATTTTTAAACAGTTGCTAATACTTAAATTATAATACCATATAAATGGTTTGGCCACTATTTATTACAACTAGCAGATCCCAGCCCTCGGAATTCGAGTGCAAATTCTAAGAAAATTTTCTTTTTTCATTTAATAAACTAATTTATGACAGCCTAAAGGTATGATAATCAATTTTAGCAAATTAAAAATTCAACACTTTTTAAATAAAATCCATTAAATTTAATTATAAACATTTGTTGAACACACAGAATACATATGAATGAGTTTGAGGTATGCTAATCAATTTTAGCCAATTCACAATTTAACACATGGCTCTTGATATTTATAATAAAACAGACACACAGTATGTGTTTCATGTATGTGTTAGTAGCAATTTTAAATGAGTATTACTCCAAAAAAATGTTTCAGACGGTGCAAATCTGTAGATCTGATGGACAGCTAAAAAGAAATACCTATCAAATGAGGTACATTTGATCAAAATCGGTTGTTACCTACAATTTTTATTTCCCTGACAAAAATCGCCTTGCCTATTAATATTACAGATTTTTTATAGAAACAATAACGATTTTTGTAAATAAATAATTAACTTCTATCTATTATTAGAGCAATGATGAGATGGCTTTATAGCAGAACAAAGAGGAATAATCTTTTAACGCTGACGGCGTTAGTATACCCAAAGTAAGGGATCATAATTTGAAATGTCTGGAGTCCTTAAAAATTAAGCGATATAAAAAAAAGTTGCAAATTAGGCAATTTTAATTTTGACTTAAATTAATAAAATTTTAAAAATTTTTATCTGAATTAACTTGTGATATGTGAATTTACAAAAAGATTCAATACAAAACAAGTAGGAAATTATAGTCGGTCTAGACCGACTATACGATACCCTATACCATAGTTTAGAGACCCTATCTCTTCGATTCAACTAATTTGATATAGAAAATTAGCATAAACCAAATTTGAGTGGCATTATTATTAATTTTTTTTTTGTCTGCAGATATAAAAAAGTTCATATCGGATGCTATATTTATATGGGGACTAGATCGAAACATGGATCGATCCTGACCATATTTGATAAAGTCACTTTGAAAAAATATATTCAACCAAATTTGAGAAAAATCTGTGCAATAATTTTGTTTTTTGATAGATTTAAGTGAAGATAAGGAAGCAGCTCTATATGGGGCCTATGACTGAGAACTGTCCTATTGGGATTGTTTTTGAACTACTAATTAATGGATATAATAAACACATACAAACCCAATTTGACTGAGATCTATATGATAATTTGGATCTTATGGCAATTTATGGCGATTTCAGAAGGGTCATTTGTATGGGGACTAGGTCTGAACATGGACCTAATTTCACCATTTTTAACAGCGTTCATCCGATGGCTGATAGAAGCTTATATACCAAATTTCATCGAAATATATTCACATTTTTCCGACCTGTAGTTTGATTACAAGGTTTACATGGACACACAGACGGACAGACGAATGGACGGACGGACGGACGGACATCGCTAAATCGACTCAGAAAGTGATTCTGATTCGATCTGCATAATAAAAGACGTGTCTAGGTCAAATATTTTTGGTAGTTACAAACAGCAGCACAAAGTTATTATACCATGATCACAAAGTGTTATAGGGTATATGTACAACAAAAACAAGTAAGAAATTTTGGAAAAGTAAAAAGGTTTGTAAAACAATAAAAATCACACAACGTGCTGACCTATCTTCGGCACAATTGTAACTAGGAGAAAAAAGTGTATAATAAACTAACCTGAAAAAAAGCATCTAGTGCCTCAAAATTGATACTACTGAAAAATGTTTTTAACATGTTTCAGCTGTATTTTACATCTAAAATTTGAGATATTAGTTTATCAACTATTTGCAATTTTTTCCATAAATGGCGTTACTGCATGTGCGTAAAAAGCTTGAACTAGCAGTCAATACAAATGTCATGAAGGCACATGCTGTCATTAATGGGACAAGACAATAACATATTGTTTTGAGTGAATATAATTGAACAGCAAAAATATTAATACTTCAGTATCCAAAAAATTGGTTACTGATGACTCATCGTCCATGGCGTCCACTTGTGTACAAAGTGAAATAACTTTGTCAGAATCCTGGCTAAGATAATGGGAAATTAAATTAAATGCAGAAAAATTTGTATACGTAACTTTTTCTCTAAGGAGAGGAGATTGTATTAGCTTTACAATGAAAAATATGCAAATCCTAATAGGGTTTCCGTAAAATATCTTGAAATATATATAGAGCGTCGTCGAACATGGAAGCAACACATAAAGGCCAAACGACAACATATAAGCATGAAAAATAGAGAGCTTTTCTGGTTACTCGGTTCTAAATTACAACTAAATATTGAAAGGAAATTAAAATATTATAAAGCAATTTTGAGACTTCTGTGTGCCTACGGTATACAACGCTGGGGTACAGCAAGTAAGTCTAATATTGAAATAATTCAAAGATACCAATTCAAGACACTTAGGGCCGTATGCAAAAAATTAAAGTGTACTTCAAGTAGACATTATCAACATTTTTGTATGAAAAACATACAATAAAGGCTACTTACAGTAGGCTTTAATTTTTTTTGCATACGGCCCTTAGACTAATTTATTACAAATGAGGCAATAGATAACGAATTTAATATTCAATGTGTTAAGGAAGTAATAAAAACATTAAGTGAGAAATATTTGACTATGCTTAGCAATCATATTAACCCTTTAGCTATTGCTTTACTGAACGACTCATATGAATTAAATGGATTAGAAAGCCTTTTGTTTAATATTTGTATAATAGTACATATCTAAATATTCTAAGAATGCCTTTATCTTGTTTATTTATGTTATAAATGTAAACATTATTTTAAGGTTATTATTAAATGTAAATTTATTATAATACATTACGTTCATTCAAAATATTGTAAATATGTACATATACATATATCTTGTTAAACAGAAGATTTTTCTGAACTTATAGCTGTACTTACAAAAGTACATATACAAAAGTCATTTTTAAATGTTCATCAAATTTTCTAATTATGTTATGTTTGTAGATAGATTGCAATTCAAATAAACAATGAAAAAAATTTATATCATACGAAGCAATATAAACCCACTCAGTATATAAACCACAAGTCTTGAGAAGACAATCAGAAACAACATACAAATTTTTTGATAATCCCTCACAAAATTGTGATAATGTGACCTTGACCTTTCCCAAATAAAATTTTGGCACTTGCTATTGCAAAACATATCTCAATACCTTTTAAGGTGCTATTACACGATGTGTTTTTTACATATGTACTGTCAAATTTTCCCACAACAAAAGTTGTACACATCGTGTGATACATATGAAACATTGTTTATGTACAATACATGAGGAAAGTCACATGTACATTTTTCAATTAGAACAGGTTCTATTTTGGCACGACAAACATATGAAAATACAACACTGCTTGTGGCGAAAGAAAAACAGAGTAAATTATAAAGATTAATATTGAAAGAAAAACAAATTGTTTAATATTAATTAACAATTAAAAAATATATAACTTTTTTTTATTTGTTGAACACATAGAAATAAAGGCCACCTTGTATGCCACCTAATGGTATTCAAATTTTTGGCAATTCACAATTAAACACAGGGTATGTGTTAAGAAATTACTGTAATGAAATCTGTACGTTAACTTTCGTGTTGCATAATGTAAAGTTAATTGTGCACGCATAACTTTCCTCAAACTCAACTCAAGCAGTTAATAGCTCAAAAGAAAGAGCTTGATCCACTGAGTGTTCTGAGAATGAAACGGTCAACTTCCAATTATTAGGAGAGGAGCTATGATAATTCGAATTGCTTGAGTGAATGTGTCCCATAAGAAATGTAAAGGGAAGAATCTCGCTTGAGTATAACTTGAGTAAGGTGGGAGTTGAGTAAATTTCAATGATTGATGACATATATGTGTTTAAATACCTTTCATGAACGGTCAGACGGACTGACTTTAGTTTTCATAAATTTTTTTAATATATAAGATTTCTTAAGTTGATGTTATCAAAGTCCAATAGGGTTCGGCCGAAAAAAAATTATTTTCTTCTCTGGTTATAAATAGAACATCACTCATTCATGTTAAGAAACAATGTATATATTTTTCGGTCAGGATGTACCACATTACAGACTGTTCTTTAGAGTATGTCGTAGGGATACGGAATATAAATGATTGCTTTTTGTGGGACTAGTGGCGTTTGCTAGTTATTTTTCTGTGTCTTTAGGTAAATCGAATGGGTTATTTGGGAGATAAGCATTTATTTTGAGATATCGTTCAATATTATTGTCTATTTTCAAGGTTTCTCGGCAATCGTATTCCATTTTACATAATATTATTAAATATATATTATATTTATATAAATAATTTGAAAAATTAATACATAGACAAAGATACAAAGATAACGTATATCAATTATTTATCAATTATCTATTTCCTAAATACATAAATTTAACACCATATTTTGTTTATATTTATTTATTTACAAAGTTGTTAAAAATATTAAAATAATAAACACAACTAACTTCTTTATAAATAAATTAACAAAAATTGACCATTTTCATGAGGACTAAATTATTCACACATTTGTTTGTATTTTTGAATAATGTTAAGATTAATATCTTGTTGCCAAGCCAATTTTTATACCCTATACCACTATGTGCCTTGGGTATAATCACTTTGTGCTGCTGTTTGTAACTACCAAAAATATTTGACCTAAACCCATCTTTAAATTTACCGATCGAATCAGAATCACTAACTGATTCGATTTAACTATGTCCGTCCGTGTGTCCGTCCGTCTTTGCGTCCATGTAAACCCTGTAATCAAACTGCAGGTCGCAAATATGAATATATTTTGATGAAATTTGGTATGTAAGCTTTAATTGGCCATTTAAATTGGTGAGAATCGGTCCATGTTCAGACCTAGCCCCCATACAAATGACCCCTATGAAATCGACATAAATTGCCATAAGATCCAAATTGCCGTATAGATCTTACTCAAATTGGGTTTGTATGCATTTATTACATCCGTTAATGAGTAGACTAAAAATGATCCCTGGGGACAACTCTTAGATATAGGCCCCATATAGAGCTGCTTCCCGATCTTCACTTAAATCTATCAAAAAACAAAAATATTGCACTGATTCTTCTCAAATTTTGTTTGTATATATTTTTGCAAAATACGAGAGGCTTTACCAAACATAGTCAGGATCGTTCCATTTTTGGGCCTAGTCCCCATATAGATATAGCATCCGATATGAACTTTTTCATATCTGCAGCCAAAAAAATTAATAAAAATCCCACTCAAATTTGGTTTATGCATATTTGCTATTTCCAGTTAGTTGGGCCTATGAGTTACGGCCTCTAAACGCATAGTATAGGGTATCATATAGTCGGTCTCGACCGACTATAATTTTCTTACTTTTTTTCAACTACTTTTAAACTATTTGTCATTGAGTCAACTAACTTTTTTGTCACTTTCCTTTCAATTTTTTCCCATTCATGTTGGAGAATTGCTTTAAGTTGCACCTTGGTGGAAATGTTGCGTTTTCAAGCCTTCTGCCGAGTTTATCCTAAAGATGGTTAATAGGATTCATGTCCGGGGACTGTGAGGGGTGGAAACAATATGTGACACATGGTGAATGCTCCACATACGGTCGCCGTCAAGACCAAGTTTTCGTACGCTTATTCATCGTTCCATCAATGAACACCAAGCTACCTACACCTGCTTCTGACATACAACACCCATAACCCCTTACCATGAACCCAAAACCCCCCTTCCATGTTTACCAGTACTGATTGTGTTGTTTTTTCAGTTCACAATTCGGCCTTTCTCCATACACGAATCTTTCCATCAGATTAGAAGATTAGTAAATATTGAACTTGCTTTCATCTGTTAATGATACTCTGCTCCAGAAGTCTACATGATTATTTAAATATGTTTTTTACAAATTCGATTCTGTTTTTTGATTCCCTTTGCTTATAATGGTCTCTTTTCGTGCTACTCTGGAGTTGTAGTCAGCATTAGGCAGGATTATGCGAACAGTTTTGGGATGTGTTTTCTTTGCAACTTCTTCAAGCAATTCTTCTGCCACTTGAATAGAAGCAATTTTTGGATTTTTCTTAATTTTTCTTACGATTGTTCTTTCTTCCTTTGCAGTAAGCTTTCGAAGTCTACCTGTATGTGGACTACTTTATCATTTGTTAAATCTTTGATGATGCTATAAACGTTAAGTCGGTTTCTCTCACCAATTTCTCCATTTGTGCACATGACTCTTATACAGCTCCAATATTATTTTTCTTTCCTCCTCCGTTGTTTCATTTGTTTTCGGCCCATTTTAACGCTCTTGAAGTTTTCACAAAAAATAAAAGATATAAAATCTGAAAAGATAAATTTAAAAGACGCTAATTTATAACTGTTCTTTTTCTAACAAAAAGTGTTGCCACATCGTTTAAAAGTTTGAATTATACAACACCAAATATTACATTGTGTGAAGAATTTTGCATTGTTTGAATAACTTTGTCTCCATTAAAAAAGGTTTAATGCACAATTTGCGCTCATTATTTTGCAAGGCTAAGAGCTATGATTAATTATTTTTGTATTTTTAAGTACCTTCTTAAAAAAGGAATAATTGCAATGAACAACAGCATAGATTTGATAATAAGATATAGCCTGATGTAACAACTATAAGGCTACGTGTGAATAATATTGTCCGCCTCTGTATATAAATTTAAGAACGGTCTCGTATCAAACAATTGAAGCGTGATTTAAATTAATCTTTCAATTAAAATATTATCCCATCAAGAGGATAGCGACTCCCAGCCTCATATTTCGATGAGTTATAAACGCTTGAGAGAGAATGATAAAAATGTGTATAAGAATAATACACACTGAAAAAATTTGATCAGAATTCGGTTACTACTAGAGAATTTTTATTACGCAATAAGAAATTGATTTGTAATTCTTAAAAATTTTAATGTTAGTGTTTCCCGAAAACAGCTGTATTGGGCTAGAAGAGACTCAAAGAATCAGAGGAATTATATTATATCATCTCAAAATTTTACTGTTTTCAGTGAAATTGCAATACATATTCTGAACAAATTATACTGAACGATAAAACTTTAAACCGTAATAAGTCAAAACTTACAATTTTGAGTTGTTACAGTATTGCAAGACGATATATTTTCTGTTCTAATAACCATAGAATTGTATTTTTTTTTTAAATAAAAGTCCCTTCAGTTCAGTTTACCCATCAATCTCTTTAAACAAATTAATGAAACTAATTCAGTTGACGCAACTATATTAAAATCAGTATAAAATGATTCACTCTTAAATATTGGGGATTGCAAAAACTACTTATATTAGAACAACATATTTTAAGCAGAAAATGTAAAAATATTCTGAAAAGTTGTTAATACACTATGCGAAATATTTATAAGGCCACATGTAAATGGCATAATTTCCCGAATATAAAACAACAACAAATTTTTATTTTTTAAGATTTAATAAGCTTAAACCAAATTTACTTAATTACGTAAAAAAACAAAAACTTAAATCCATTATTTTATAAAAAAAACAACAAAAACATATTTTCTTCATACGAAATAAATATAAACCCACTTATATTTACTTTATGAAAAGCAAACGAAAAAGACAAAAATAACTAAATTAATAGGAAGTATGGCCGCCGCCTTGATTGATCACCTCCTCTAAACGTCTTGGCATGGAATTTATAAGACTGTGGACATGTTCTGGTAAAATGTTACGCCATTCCTGCTGAACAGCATCTTTTAGGTTTTTTATTGTGGCAAATTGGCGTCCATTGGCAAAAACTTTGGCGGATAAAAGTGCCCACATGTTCTCCACAGGGTTGAGATCTTGACTTATCGCTGGCTATTCCAGGGTTTTTATTCCACGGGAGTTCAAGAAGTATTTTGTCTTCCGAGATCTATGTATGGCAGCATTGTCTTACTGATGCACCATGCTCCTTGTATACCACAATTTGAACTATTTCCTCAGATGTGAGCATTTTTCCACGTGGCATTTTCAAATTTTTACTAAAAATATGCTTTTTACTGCTTATTACAATTCTTTTAACTTAATCTTACTTAGTTACATACCTATTTAAAATTGATCAACTCTGGCTATATAAAACAATATGTTTTATTAAAATGATCAACTCTGGCTTTATGATAATTTCGCACCAGCTGTTACAAGAACTGAGTTCAAAAAGGTTTTGGAAACAAATTGTTACAGAAATATGATATATATTAATTTGTACAAACGTTTTGAATTTTATTATGACATATTTTTTCAAATTATACTTTATATTGGATAAAAAAATTCAACTTAATATAATGGCCTTATAAATATTTCGCATAGTGTATAATAAAATTAATTTTGAATTTTGAATAATTTTTCTGTTATAGCATACGAACTACAATCTTTTAGCCAGTTTTGGAGTTTGTAGCCAAAAGGAAAATCAAATTTAGTTGTAAATACCAAATCAGTTAGTGATATGTTTGCAAGATGTCTCGACTAGCTATAATTCATGACAACGTTCATGTTCAAGTTAGAGAAACATAATAACATCAAAACGCGAAGTGGGAAAATTATGTCTAGACATTTCATTTCCAAAATGTCTTTGAACCGTAAACAACAAAAATTCGTTATTATACTCAATGCTTTAAAAGAGTTATTTTTATACCCTATACCACTATGTGGTTTGGGTATAATGACTTTGTGCTGCTGTTTGTAACAACCAAAAATATTTGACCTAGACCCATCTTTAATTATACCGATCGAATCAGAATCACTTTCTGAGTTGATTTAACAATGTCCGTCCGTCCGTCCGTCCGTCCGTCCGTCCGTCTGTGTGTCCATGTAAAGCTTGTAATCAAACTGCAGGTCGCAAATATGAATATATTTTGATGAAATTTGGTATATAAGCTTTTATCGGCCATGGGATGAACGCTATTGAAATTGGTGAGAATCGGTCCATGTTCAGACCTAGCCCCGATACAAATTACCCATATGAAATCGACATAAATTGCCATAAGATCCAAATTGTCATATAGATCTTACTCAAATTGGGTTTGTATGCGTTCATTACATCCACTAATTAGTAGTCGAAAAATGATCCCTTTGACCCCATATAGAGCTGCTTCCCGATCTTCACTTAAATCCATTAAAAAACAAAAATATTGCACTGATTCTTCTCAAATTTTGTTTGTACATATTTTTGCAAAATATAAGAGACTTTACCAAACATGATCAGGATCGGTCCATTTTTGGACCTAGCCCCTTTATAGATATAGCATCCGATATGAACTTTTTCATATCTGCAGCCAAAAAAATTAATAAAAATCCCACTCAAATTTGGTTTATGCTTATTTTCTATATCGAAGTAGTTGGACCGAAAGATAGGGTCTCTAAACCATGGTATAGGGTATCATATAGTCGGTCTAGACCGACTATAATTTTCTTACTTGTTCTTTTTAAAACCGTTCACACTCATATTCGCGATATATATTAATTAAATTAATAATTTCGCTTTTATATAATTTAAGTTGCGTCATTTTAAAATACTTAAACGTCAAAATTGAATGAAACTTCAAATTAATGGCAAGATTTATGGCAGCATTTGTGTTATGACCGCTAGTCTCCACTAGCCATTTACTTGAACATTGCCTTCAATTATAGCTAGTCGAGACCCCGTATTAAAGCAACCGAATTTTTAATTTATTTGTCATTTTGGGAAAATAAATGTTAAAAAATTCAAATAAATTTGCAAATTTTATTTGTTTTTAAAAGTTTCATATACATATAAAGTCCATTGAAGCAGACACTACGATTGGGTAAGTTCATTACCATATGGACATTCTTTTTTTAGTATTGTTATATTTTTATAACAATTATTTGAACCAATGTCTCTTCAAATTTTGTAAGAAAATAGCTTTTAAAAGAGAAGTTACATTATTAAAAAATATTGGTGCAATAATTGGCAAATATACAATATTCCAATCAATGTCAATGTTGACTCTTTTAGGATTAATTCTGTGTGGATAATGTATCCTAATAATATAAAGAGAAACTGAAGGATATATCGCACACCTAGTTTAAAAGTGACAACTCAAAATTTTCATTTTTCAGAAATGGAAAAAAAACTACTTTTGATCTAAATAAAAATAGTGAAATACAAAAATTTTGGACCATTTAGTAGAAAGTCCATACAGATTATGATCTAAAAGGTTTTTTTTTAAATATTTATACACCACATAATAATCAGGTTTTAGTTGTGTCATTTTTTATGATGTATTATTTGTACAAGTTCCCAACTATTTTAAGTTATGCCTCTTGAGCTTAATTCTTTTCGAGTTGTGAACACTTTTGCTTAATTTCAAACTTAAATATTAAAACCAGCCAGTGCCAGACAAAATTTCAACTATTCTATATACATATGTAATCCAATGATAAAAAAAATAATTGTATCAATCCATTTTTCGTCCAATGAGATCAGCAGTATACCTCCTTCTTAAGCGTTGCACAGTGGACCATATTTTGAGACGGCGGCCAAAAATCATTTTTTTTTTTACCGATTTTAAAGTTATGTTATTCATTTAAAAGTAAATACTAGTAACCCTCGGGAGTCAAAAAATTGCGACTCTACCTCAACTATATCACAGCGCACAGAGTCTTCGAAAATGGGCTTTCTCAGTATTTTGCTAAAATTAAAAATTTCTTTGTAAATTTTTGTTTTTGAATGACTGTAACTTTTTTGGTTTAAAATATTTTGAAGTGAAAAAAATTTTGAATAATTTTGTGGTTTCCATACTATTAACGTTAAAAACGTAAAATCACTGAGTCATTCCGAAATTTAAAAAAAATTTTTTTAAAAAAGCTCCAAATTTTCCGAAAATCTCCTACTTAATAGAGCATAACTCCTGCCAGTCAAAAGCAGTCAGAAAAAATCTTGCACTGTTCTATAGTCCGAACCCTCCCCTATACTGCTATACCCCATTATATACCCGCCAGTTTCCGCCCGTGTGCACCAGAACAATTTTTCTGACCCAAGGTTAGATATTTTCTGCAACATTTATGAATACAATAGTTGTCCACTATGTGATTAGGATATATTAAGTTTGAGGTGATGTTTGTAACTGCCAAAAACATTGGACCTTTATCCATCTTTTATTATACGGATCGACTCAAAAACACTTTCTGAGTCGATTAAACGATGTCCGTCAGTCCGTCTGAGTGTTATGAATACAAAAGTTGGTCGTACCGGTGCACCGCGATGTATTTTTTGCGTGTCGGTAGAGTTGTCAGGAGTTGCTATATACTTATAAAAAATGGTTGAGATATAATGCGCTTAATTGTTACAGGTACATTTACATAGGTATCCTTCAAAAACAATAATAGTCTGAATTAGAGTTATATAGTTTAAATACCTGACAAAATGGGAAACAATTTAAATAACAGGTAAATGGTAAAAAAAAAAAAAAACTATTGCGACATAGCCCTTTAAGATTTGAGCAGGTATGCTTCACCTTTTAAAAGCGGTTAGCGTGTGGGTTTTTTATGCTTCTAAAAGTGGTAATAAAAGATAAAAATTTTTATTTTACATAATTGCAAGAGAGAGTATTTATAATAATGTTTCCACAATTATTATTCATTACAATTTGTGCAATGGCTAAGTACTGTTACAGAGATCTGGCAGATATATATTTTCAACGAAATGATGTAGACGATGTAATTTTGCACATAGTGAGCAACGACTTCTTTAAGAATTGTAACCTAGAAGACAATGAAATGCACAAAGGAAAAATTACTAATTTTGCATCGTATTTGAAAAGACGGTGCATTGAATGCTCTCATATCAAGGCAAATATGTACAAACGTTACCAAGACTGGTTAATAAAGGAACTTATTTTGAGAGTGCATCTACAACTGCCAACGAAAATGGAAAAAACGGTCGACCAGCAAAACCAATTGACGGATGTAGTGAAAGATCTCGAAGGCGCAAGCTGGAGAATATCAATGAAGAAATTTCTCAAAGAATTATTAAGGATTCATTTTTGCACCAAATTCAACCAGCCCAAAATAAAAAAATAAATTGAAATAATTGAAAATATAGTAGAAGCGAGCCCAAGGCGCACAAAGAGGATTTTGAAAAGGATTCCTACACCAATTGAAGGTAAGAAATTTACGCCGGAAGAAGCGTTCGCCCTATTTTTGGATTTGAAATTTACCAAAAATTAATATAAGGAATTGCGGAAGCGAACCAATGAAAAGAATTGTGGGATTTTTCCAAAGCATCGAGATTTAGTTTCTGCCAAAAAAGAATGCATACCTTCACAATCTGCTATTAGTGTCACTTCAACATCAGCAGAAATAAAATTGCAAGATCTCCTTGAACATCTGCAAAACGATTGCTAAATACGCTTGATACTGATCATTTAAAAAAAAAATGGTAATGGCAGCATTACTTTAATATCTAAATGGGGATGGATCCTCTGGTCAGAAACAATACAAGCAGTTTAATGCCGAAAATTCATCAGATGCTAATTTATTTATGGTATCTTTCGTTCCATTGCACTTAACAAAAAGGCATAGCGTCTTAGAGCCGTCAACTAGTAGAGCAACAGAAATTGATGCATGGAAAAATTAAATTCCTTCTTCAACAAGGTATTGCAGACCCATAAAATTTGCATTCAAAAAGGAACCCAAAGATGTCATAACTGAAGAAGTTCAAAAAATAAAAGATCAAATTAAGGAACTTCAACCAGTAATATTTAAATTTGATGACCAAGCCATTGAAGTGCATTTTAAAATGTGTCTCACAATGATTGATGGAAAAGTTGCACAAGCTTTAACTGGAACAAAGTTAACGTCAAGCTGCATTATATGCCAAAAGACATCAAGTCAATTAAGCCAACCCCCCCTCCCAGAAGACGATAGTTCTAAGGAAGCCTAGAAATTGGAATGTCCCCTCTTCATGCTAGAATACGTTTCATGGAGCATATTCTTAAATTGGGTTATGATTTGGAATTAGATCCGTTAGGCGAAAAAGTGAGAAAAAATAAAGAAAATGAAGAAAAAGAAAGCAAAAAAAAAACAATTTCAACAAAAATATCTACAGCTAGGCCTCGTAATCGACCAACCAAAACAAGGGGAAGGAAACACAAATGATGGAAATACTGCAAGAAGATTTTTTTCCGATCCGGAAACTGCAGCATCACAGGTGTAGATCATGAATTAAAAAGACGATTCAAAATCATATTACAAGTTCTAGCATGCAGCAGAAAGACAAATGCAAAAAAATTTGGAGGTTACGCCAATAAAACAGCTATACTTTATAATGAAAAATACTCTCGGAGATATATGCCATCCACAGTTCTTAAAATTTTGTACCATGGGGAACAAATAATTCAAAACTATATGCTACCAATAGGAGATCTATCTGAAGAAGCGCAAGAAAAAAGGAACAAGGACTACAGATTCTTTCGCGAGCACAACACAAGGAAAATGTCCAGATGTTGTACTAATGAAGACCTTATCACTATTTTGTTGTGCACTTCAGATCCATATATGTCCATTCGTCAAAAATGGGAAACTACCTCTATTGAATTAGACGAAGAAGCTAAACAACTTCTAGAAGATGAAAATCAAGGCTATTTAGAAGAAATTTTTACTAAAATTGGTTGATTTAAAGTACTTTTTCATTACACTAACAATAAGTTAAAAAATTTTTTATATAGTTAAAAAATTTTCTTGATTTCAAAATTTATATATTTTGTAAATTTACAATAAAAATTGTTATATTTCAAAAACATACGAGTTTTTCATTGATACTTCTCTAGCTTGAACCAATATAAGGTAATAATAAATTATAAATTATTAATAAATTATACTTTAACTCGGGATCTTTCAAAAAAAAAAAAAAAAACAACCTTTGGCCCTTGTGCACATTAGGACTAAAAAGTTTGCGGGGACCAAAGTTTGGCATTTTCTGTAAAAATTAACTTAAAAAATTGTTAAAAAGTATAAGTTGTAAAATTAACTGAAAAAGTAAGATATTATATTAAAAAAAAACCTTTTTTTTTTACCTTTTAACACTTCACTTTTGTACTAAAATTCAACTACAAATGAAAATGTATTTTAAACCCTCCGTAACTTTTTTAATTTCGGTCGAGAATTGCGTTTTATACCAAAACTTAAAGGCTAAAGTCTCACCTACCAAACAAAAGAAACCACATATCAATATTCCAATTCAATCAAAAGTTATAGATTTTTGACCGCCTTCTCGTCAAGTGGTCCACTGTGCGTTGGTCGATACGATTGTTGATTAAGTTACGTGCTAGAGGATTCGGGTGAGACTCTAGCTTTTCCAAATAGTTTGCACTATATCAAGTGGTTTCATACTTTACTAGAGAAACATTTAAGTCTCTGTGCAAATGTGAGTTTCTCACGTACAATGGTGCGCCTGTAATCATTCTCAAAATCTTGTTTTGGCATCTTTGTATTCTTTATACCCTATACCACTATGTGGTTTGGGTATAATGACTTTGTGCTGCTGTTTGTAACAACCAAAAATATTTGACCTAGACCCATCTTTAATTATACCGATCGAATCAGAATCACTTTCTGAGTTGATTTAACAATGTCCGTCCGTCCGTCCGTCCGTCCGTCTGTGTGTCCATGTAAAGCTTGTAATCAAACTGCAGGTCTTAAATATGAATGTATTTTGATTAAATTTGGTACGTAAGCTTTTATCGGCCATAGGATGAACGCTATTGAAATTGGTGAGAATCGGTCCATGTTCAGACCTAGCCCCCATACAAATTACCCATATGAAATCGAAATAAATTGCCATAAGATCCAAATTGTCATATAGATCTTACTCAACTTGGGTTTGTATGCGTTCATTACATCCATTAATGAGTAGTCCAAAAATGATCCCTTTGACCCCATATAGAGCTGCTTCCCGATCTTCACTTAAATCTATTAAAAAACAAAAATATTGAACTGATTCTTCTCAAATTTTGTTTGTATATATTTTTGCAAAATACAAGAGACTTTACCAAACATGATCAGGATCGGTCCATTTTTGGACCAAGTCCCTATATAGATATAGCATCCGATATGAACTTTTTCATATCTGCAGCCAAAAAAATTAATAAAAATCCCACTCAAATTTGGTTTTTGCTTATTTTCTATGTCCAGTTAGTTGGGCCTAAGAGATAGGGTCTCTAAACGCATGGTATAGGGTATCGTATAGTCGGTCTAGACCGACTATAATTTTCTTACTTGTTTTGTGTTTGAAGCTGAGGCTGTTCCTATAACTGTATACCATAGCACCAAATGGGTTTGAAAATCGAGTTATAAATGAAGAGCTTACAATCGATACCTAACTTTGAGTTCCTGCCAATTAGCCATGTGAATTGGACTAATTTCAATTTTATTTGTGTCAATTTAGCGTCTATATGATTTTTCCATGTAAGTCGGCGATCAAGATGTAGTCCGAGATATTTGACAGAGGAATGCTGAGGTATAGACTGGTTCCTAATTCGAATTTGAGGGCAAGTCTCTCTTCTTAGGGTAAAAGTTATCTTCCAGCTCTTCAATATGGCTCTGTAAAAGAAGAGATGCTGTTGAGAGAATTGCAGTATCATCCGCAAAAGTCGACGTAAGTGTGTTTTCAGTTTTTGGCATGTCTGATGTTTAAGGATGTACTGAAGCGGGCCCAAGATACTACCTTTTGGTACACCAGCATGAATTTAGTGTGGAGGGCTCACAAAGCTTTTGTCTCTTATAGAGAATTTTCTATTAATTATATACCTCTGCATTAGCTTATGTGTGTCCGGGGGGTAACAACTGTTAACTTTATAGAGGAGTCCCTCATGCCAATCTCGGTCGAAGGCTTGCGTGACGTCTATAAAAAGTGTAGAGCAATACTTTTTCTCTTCAAAAGCTTTTCTAATGGCACTTAGAATTCTGTGAACTTGCTCAGTGGTACTGTGTTTTCGTCTGAAACCAAATTGATGTGCTGGAATGACATTATTTTGATCTACGGATATTATAAGTTTGTTTACCAAAATTCTCTCGAATAATTTTGACAAGTTGGACAGTAAACTTATTGGTCTATACGAATCGACCTTTGTGTGATCTTTACCTGATTTAGGTATCATTGTAACGAGCAAAACTTTCCATTCTGATGGAAAATGTTCAAGGCGTATTATAGCATTAAAAATAAACAGAATTATTCTTAATGCTATTCGGGGTAACTCCAAAACCATTCCATTTCTGATCCCATCGATCCCCGATGCTTTTTTGGGGTTTAAATCAACAATAGCCTTTTCGACCTCTCGAATCTCAAAACGAAGGGACACTGCTCTATTCTGTGATGTAACAGCTGGCAACTCATCAATAGAACTAAGGGTTATATGTGGAGTAAAAACTTTTTTTAGATATTTCACAAACAGATCTCCCTTCTCTTTGTCATTCCTAGCGCATCCTCCACTTTACTTTCTTAGAGGAGGCTTACATACAACAGATCTTTTAAGATTTTTTGTAGCACGCCACAAAGAGTAATCAGTTTTTTTCTGTTGGATCCAGTTTTTCAAGATAACAATTCAAATTTCATTTCTTTGTGTTTCAAGCAGTTTCCGTAGGTTTTTCGTACATTCTTTCAATTGTTGCTTAAGTTGAGGAGATCTGTGCAGTTGCCACTCTCTTCGAATTCGTCTTTTTTCACCTAATAGCCTTTCAACATCTACAGAAGTAGTTCTATATGGCCTGGTGGGACGAGGAGGTTTAGTAGCAAGTTGAGCAGCTAGTTTGAGATTTTGTTCGGAGTTAACAATCGAGAGGTCAATATCATATGGTGTTCTTAGCGGAAAGCTTTCTGTGCAATGGGTACTAAGAAACTTTTTTTATTTTAGCTAATCAATATTGCTTAAAAGCGTTAAATCACCAGATGGGCACAATTTTTTGGGAATTCGAAATAGAAACAATAACGGGTGTGTGGTCAGACAAGAGTTCAATAAAGATTCTACATGCACAAGCACTTTTGCGATGTTCTTCGTTAATCCGAAATCGATCCAATCGGGTATTTTTACCCATCTATTGGCCAGTACATTTCAGAGTTACAGAGACAAGCAAAATATCAATTTGATTGTCTCTAAGAAAATGATCAAGTTCGTCTTTATGTTGGCTTAAGTCGTTTGCGTTCCAGAAACATATTGGGAATTGACAGGAAATGTATACAACAAGTGGACAACATGCAAAGAAAAATAACAATATACCTAATAAAATCCATAATTCCATATACCTAATTAAATTCCATAAAATTTTTTCTTTTTGAACGTTAGTCGTAAAATTGTGCCCTATTCCGCCTGCACGGTTTTTCAATCGTAATAGTCGTTGTGCTATAGTTGATGTAAGTTATACGTTCGTCCAGGTTTCTTAGCAGTTGCTATTAAGCTAATATACTACTCTGGTATGTAAATAGGAATGCAAATAACATGCCTTTTAATCTGTTTTTCGATTACACTATGCACGTTATCTCCTTCGCTTTGTGAGTGTCCTGTTATTAAAAACTTATGGGTTATGCTTTTCGTATGATATTTTTGAACTGCATAGCAATGCATGGAAATCAAGTATTTGTTTTTTGTTGACCAGCACAGTTATCTGAATAAAAAATAACCTCCACATCTTCGGCTTTGCTCGACTTCTGCATTTCACTTTCAATATACCGCAGGACACAGCTTCCAATTTCAAATTATGCTCGATTTCGATCTATCTCGCACCAAAAAAAAAAACAATCAACTTTTCTTGCGTAAAGGTAAAGATCGTACACAGCTACATGCAATTTTTTCTTGTCCTCTTATTTCTCTTTACGTTACAGTTCCTTCTCTTCCTGGTGTGATGAGTGAGCTTCATACAATTCTAACTTTTGTTGGTCATTTGCATTTTTGCATGTTTCGCAAAAGTCGCACTAATCCTTTTTAGATTTAAATAAATTAAATGTTAAACTCAATTTTTTAAAAAATTTTTGTTGTTGCACAGGACTCTAGCAATAATTTGACAGATTGAAAAAATATCAATTGGTCGACGAGTTATAGCCAAAAAACCATATAAACAATATGCTGAAAATCGGCATTTGACTGCAAAGTTCGAAGGTCGTTTAAAAAAAAAATTCGAACTAACGTAAACAAACGCCGCTATACGGGTCTTCTAATTTAGCCTCTATTTTCACCCTTCACTCTCAGAATCGACCTAACTTTTGCTAAACTGAATATGTTCCACAGTGAAATGTGACAGTACACAGGACTACAAAAATTCGATTGGTAATAAATTCGGTTGTCACAACTAACCCGTTTTCTGTGTGTGCCAATATTTTAATGTATACATACATTCGATTAACGGCAACTCCATTTCTTCTTTGTCTTTTTACACACAGAAAACACATTCGCCAACTGAATTTCTCTAAAGTGGAACAACCGTATTTTCGATTGTGTCAACAGAAATTTAATATCATCTGCAAATTTTCAATTATGACAAACTATTTACTCCTAAAACAATAGAATTGTAGTCATAGTGAGCACGAAATTCGGTTATTGGCATTATCGCAGTTCGGTTGGCAACAAATTCGGTAGCCACAATGAATCTGTTTTCTGTGTATATAAAAGATAACTTAATACTTATAATTTTACTACCCATGACTGCAAAACATGACATGAGTAAATAAACCCATCAACATGGGGTAGAAAGAATATTATGTGGCATTAGTATTTAACTAAACTAAAATATTTTCATAGATTTGTTGGGTCTGTTTTATATAACACTGTTTATGGTTCACATTTTTTTAAAATAAATTAAAAATACAACTAAAACAAATACTAAAGGCAAAAAGTTAGAAAATAACAAAAACACATTCCCCATAATCTGTTAAAGAAATCAAAAGTGAAAACTTTTAATTCATAAGGAGTGAACTAAACTAAATACTACTATAAGCTCATAACGCCATATAAAGACTAATAACAGCATGAGCATACCAGCTTATACCAACTTTTTCTTATACTTGAAAAAGTTGTACAAAGTTTTCGAGGCAAATAACGGAAACAACAACAATAAGTAAATTTACGTAAGCGAGTATTAAAGTGTATGTTGGCATGAAGGCTTGGTATAGACCCCACGTATTCTAAGGATACAAAAATAACATGACATGGGCCAATTTCCGACACTTTACTAACTTTAACACACTCTTAAGCAGGCAAGTTTGTTGGCTTGAGAGCTTTCTATTTTTAAATATAATATAGTACGAATGTATGAGTTTAGTTCTAAGTAAATTTGGTTGGCACTTATTGTTCAACTTTGGGTATTAGAATTTCACCTCAATTAATTTTTGAGTAGAATGCCATCAATAACGCGGAAGGAATTCGATGGAAAATTCGATGACTATCCACCATCAACTTATTCAAATAGTACAATAAACCTAAATATTGCTTTTCGTACTTCACCATCGAATGGAAAAGTAGATCTGGAAAAAAAATCTACAGAAAGCAAGTCCAGGCCTGCTAGACTTAATCCTCTCTTTAAATAGAAGATTAATGGGATTTCGCCATTCATTCTTGATTGAATGATCAATCATTCTTGATTGAATGAAGAGTTATTTTGAGTTAAATTATTTAATTATTTCGTATTACATGTATATCTACTTTTTATCTTACGCCTTACGGGTGATAGGTACTCGTCTCTGTTTATTTGGTTTCCTGAACAACAAGACTAAGAGTCTTGTAATTAAAGTACAGGATCGGTATAATGTGATACAGTATTTAATGAAAATATAATATATTATAATGTCTTTTGAAAAACATCAATATCTATTCTTTTATTTGGTATATAAACACATAAGATTTGTTATGAAATTAATACATAATGACTTTTTCTAAGAAAATTGGATCCACCATCACAACGAGTATATCTATAACAGAGAAAAATTTTGAATCCGGTTAATCCAATCATTTTATCATCAACGTTTTCATTGAACCGTGTCTCCGAAACACATATTATATCCACACCTGAATTCTCATATATAAACCTAAATTCATCAACTCTATTCTTAAGACTGCATATTAATATGGCGTATATTTAAACCTGATTTCTGTTTGCATACGAATAAGATTAGAAATTACGTCTTTACGAAATATTGGAGATAAGTAGTAGTAGTGCTACAGATAACCTGATGCGTTCACATAGCATATATCCATTAGCCTCTCAGTTTTCAAAAACCGTCCATGCATGGCGAAGAGTCATACCCTGCAAGAGGTGTCTCTGCTAATGATAACAGAACATGGCGGATCTAGAGCGGACACTCGATAAACACCGTAATCCCCGGTGTTATCTGAACCGTGCCTATGGGATGAATAGCACTACGTTAGTGTGTTTTCTAACGGTAGCCTCCAGGTTGTGGCGAAAGCTGGTTGTATATAGCCCGCCGGTAGCAAAAGGGCTCTGCTACCTGTGCGTGTCTCTATAATCCCTTTTTCTTATTTTACGTGCAGATGGAAAACTTAAATTTAAAAATAACCACGCCAACAGACATGGTCAATATGGACCATTTGGATGCAGCTAATGAGGTGCAAGGTCTCAAAAGCAAATCCGAAAAAATGGATGTGGTAGAGCAACAAATGGACGCAGGTCCAAACGTTGCTACTACCAATATCCTGACGGATGAAGAGGACGAGCTTTTAAGATCTCAGCCTGAAGAGTCCGTAAAACCAGATATAGCTGGCGCAAAAAGCAAACCTATTTCTGAGAAGTTAAAGCTCTCTGGAGCCGCTCGGAAGCGCCTAAAGATGAACGTTGATGAAGGCATCGACATCGAAGTGGCTCGCAGGCTTTGCAAGACGCCTATGCGTGAAGCCCGTGTTGAGGTGCGTGAGCTTTCATCAAAGCGTAAGAGGCCGCGATCGGATGGATCCACTCCACCTAATACTAGGCACCCACCAAAACGCACTGCTGAATTGCCAAATAGTGGCAACACCTGCACTGCTGTAAGAGCCACTGCGCTGCCAATTGATCCACAGCAACAGACAGCTGCATCTTTTAAAGATGCAATAAAATTGGTGAAAATTGGCGTAATTCCGCCCGACTTCCCAAACACCAGATAGTCAAATGAACAACTTAAGACCATACAAAATGCTGTCCTTAACAAGATAGTGGAGCTAAAGAAAGGTTCTGTTAAGACCAGTTTTTCTGGCTGCTCCTTTAAACCAGGATGGCTTAATTTCGTCTGTCAGGACAACGATAAGGCACAATGGCTCAGGACTCACGTCCCGGATTTAAAGCCATGGAGCAATGCCTTACTTAAAGTGGTCGTAGAAGACGAAGTTCCCAAGACACAAATTTTTGTGGGTTATTTCCCCGAAAAGGCGGACACGTCCACGGAAACCAACCTTGGACTGATCGAGGCCCAAAACAGTGAACTTGCGGTTGAGTACTGGAAAGTGCTTAAAAGGGCGATAAAAGGAGTTGTAATAGAACTCACCCTATCTATCGACCCAATATCCCCAGAAGCGCTCAAACGACTGGAACACTTGGTAAACTATGGGTATGGATCAGTACTAATAAGACCCACTCATTCAATAAATGAGGCAAGGCACGTCACACCCAAAGAGACGAAAACAGCCACATCAATAACTACGGCCAAACACCAAACGGGAGCTTCCCAGAACTCCAAACTGGATGCGACGCCTGGTTGTTCGAAAGATGCTGTCGAGTCTCGATCATTGAGGCCCCAGCTCAAGACGAAAGCTGACAGAACTCACGACAGGTCGCTGACTAGCAAACCTCGAAAATGTGAGAGATCAGCCGAGGAAGCAGTTCTGCTTACTTCCAGCCGAAGCAGAAAAGTGGCGAAACGTGCTTCAAAACAGTCACGGTCATAATGCCTTCCTGCAGAGGCAATCATAAAAGGTACCTTAAGTGCCTACAAGTGAACCTTCACCACGCAAAGGCTGCATCCCATGTGGTCAGCCGAAGGTTCACCACTGACTTCCTGGATATCGTTTTTATTCAGGAACCATGGGTAAATGCCGGAGTCATTAAGGGCTCAACACCAACCAAGGTATGCTCATATAAGATTATCGACAACCAAGACCCAGAGCGGCCCTGATTATTAGAAGTGGTATAACTTTTCTTCCGATTTCAGAATTCGTCTCAGGTGATCTGGTCGCCATTCGGGCTGAAGTGCCCTCTCTTGCTGGCGAACATGAGGTAGTGCTGGCCTCTGCCTATTTACCAGGTGAGGCGGAAACAGCACCCACCACAGAAGTGACGGCCCTCGTAGAATATTGCCAGGCACGAAGCCTCAGTTGCATCATATGCTGCGATGCTAACGCCCACCATACAACCTGGAGAAGTGGTAATATTAACAAACGTGGTGAGGCTCTTCTTGAATTTATTTGTAAATATAATTTAAGTATTGCAAACAGGGGTGACGAACCGACATTCAGGAACTCAATCAGAACAGAGGTTTTAGATCTTACTTTGACTAGTTCTAATCTATCTTTCCCATCTCAAACTGGCATGTTTCTGGTGAACTCTCTATGTCAGATCATCAGCATATAGTTTTTGACTTAGCTAGTTCTATGAACACTGATCAAAACTATCGAAATCCCAAAAAGACTAACTGGGATAAATTTCGATACCATTTAGGTAACAATGCTAAATATTCGGAAGGCCTAATAGAAAGCACTAGGGTAGTTGATTATGAAGCATCTGAATTACAATCAAATATATCATCAGCTTACACAGAGAGCTGTCCATTAAAGACTAGGAAGACCAGAAGAGATGTTCCCTGTTGGAATGATGGGCTAGAAGGGCTCAAACGTAACGCTCGAAGATTATTCAACAAGGCTAAAAATAATGGTGACTGGAACGCCTATAAAATAGCCCTCACTGAATACAACAAGACACTACGCAAATCCAAAAGGACCACGGGGCAGAGCTATTGTGAGAAGATCAATGACCTTCCGGAAGCTGTGCGACTTCAAAAGGCCCTCTCTCACGATCACACAAATGGTCTATGTACCTTAAAGAGACCAAATGTTTCATACACTGAATCTCCGGAAGAAAGCTGTGAACTTCTATTGGAAACACACTTTCCAGAATGTGTCCCCATTACCAGGTCCCCACCAGTCATCGGGATACCCTCCCTGACTAAAAGGAACATACGTTTGGCGGACAACATTTCCCAGAAGAACCGGGTTAGATGGGCGATAAATGGTTTCTCTCCACTAAAATCGCCTGGGTCGGACGGTATATATCCATATCTACAACAGGAAGGGATGAATATCATCATCCCATAACTAACTAGACTTCTTAAATCTTGTCTTCTACATGGCTTTGTGCCATCGACATGGAGAGAAGTAAAGGTAGTAGTTATACCCAAGGTAGGCAGAAAATCTGAACATTTACCTAAATCGTATAGACCGATTAGTCTAAGCTCTTTTTTCCTAAAAACAATGGAAAAAGTTCTGGACCACACTTACGTGGCACGCAAACCCATTCATGAACTACAGTTTGCGTACCAACAAGGTAACTCCACGGGATCAGCTGCCCATAATGTTGTCACAATGATAGAAAAGGCATTTGATGAAAAACAACTATCTCTCTGTGCCTTCATTGATATACAAGGCGACTTCGATATTACGTCATATATGGCAATTGAAGAGGCCATGTTGAGAAAGGATATTTCTCCAATCATAATTAACTAAACGCTAGAGATGCTCAACTCTAGGGTCTTCATACTGAATATAGGCAGCACATTTAGGACCATAAGTGGGACTAGGGATTGTCCTCAGGGAGGCGTTCTATCGCAACTGCTTTGGACCTTGGTCATAGATGAGCTGCTGGGGGAACTTAATGAATTAGGATTCAGGGCCTTAGGCTACGCAGACGATCTTGTTATCTCTGTCTCCGGATGTGACGAGAGCACAATATCGGAGCGTATGCAACAGGCCCTGAATTATACCCTCAATTGGTGTCAGAGAAAAGGGCTATCTATGAACCCATCAAAAACCATACTGATACCCTTCACTAAACGAAGGAGACTCAACCTTATGGCACCAAGTCTGAACGGCTTGAAAATAGGGTTCTCGGACGAGGTCAAGTATCTTGGGGTCACCCTTGATAAATCCCGCACATGGAACAGCCACTTAGATCAAATTACCAAAAATGCCACCAGGGCTTTATATTGCCTGTCAAAGACTATTTGGTAGAACATGGGGTTTAAAACCCCACATGATCTACTGGTCGTTCGAAACTATTGTGAAACCAATGATTACCTACTCTGCCCTTGCATGGTGGTTGAAGGTTGAGCAAACCAAAGCAAAAGCAATCCTGAACAAGGTGTACCGCATTGCAGGTATTGGTATCACAGGGGCGAACAGAACGTGTCCAACCGATGCTGCCGACATCATGCTTAACATTACACCATTACTTATTTCGATCATTGAAGATGCGTGCATGAGTGCCGTACGACTTCAGGATTTAGGTAGCATGAAGGACGGTTACCTAAAGGTCACATGAGAGTCGCGAGGCTCTTCGTCCACGACCCGGTGGCGAGAATCACGGACAGAATGTTACCAAAAAATATATTTATCAGGGAATTTGAAACCATGATATTGGAACGGAGCGCATGGACCAGTGACACCTGGGAACCGGAGCAAGGTTCTCATGTGTGGTTCACAGATGGCTCAAAACAAACAAATGGGGACACGGGCGCGAGCATATTTGTTCCCAGTTTTCAACGTGCCTTAACCATGGGTAAATACCCATCCATTTTCCAAGCGGAGGTCTTCGCTATTTTTATATGCTGACTGAATGTCTCAAAAGAAAGACAAAAAGGGCACTCATTTATATACTACCCGACAGTCAGGCTGCACTAAAAGCAATAATGGCCTACAAAGTGACGTCCAAACTGGTGTGGGAGTGCATCGAAGGACTAAACGAATTAGATAGATGCTACAAATTAACTCTATGCTGGATTTCGGTACATGAAGGACATGTAGGGAACGAAAGGGCCGATTGTCTAGCTAATCGAGGGGCCGTCGTCCTTTAATCGGTCCGGAACCTTTCTGTGGTGTTCCAGTGGGACACATAAAAGTAAAAATGAGGGAGTGGAGAAAATCACAAATTGCCGAACACTGGGACAAAAATCCAGGTCAACGGCAGGCCAAGAGATTCATAACTCCATCCAGTGTTCAATCGGAAAGACTACTTACCCTAGATAAAAATTTCTTAAAGACCTTACGGGATTCTTTACAGGACACTGCAATCTTAGATATCATCTACGAATGAAAGGACAATCTGCTATAGACACATGTAGGTTCTGCGAGCAGGAGGTGGAAACAGCAGCACATATTCTCTGTGAATGTCTAAGACTAAGTGGTAAGAGAATCCTTGCACTTGGAGGATACACTGTATCCCCCCGGGACATATGGAAACTAATGCCAAATAGGGTAATTGGCTTCATAAGAAGCCTTACTCTTTAGGACAACTATGGGCTGCACACAAGTTCAAATTGGTCGCAGTGCGTATAGCCTTCCTTATCTTATATCTTATATCATTACAAAATATTACTTTGATATTTATACAGATTGTATGTCATTCTCGCTTTCGAATTTTATACGGTCTTTCATGATTATTTCAAAATTTTGATTCAATTTATTCTTAATGAATTGTTTCTTTATTTATGTGTGTACCTATTAGGGACCCACATTAAGAAAATAAAAAATTGTTGTAAGATATTGTTTTATATTCAAACCCTTACATGTTATAATTTCATTGAATTTTAGTCCAAAGAGCTTAGAAATAGAATATATTAATATTTGTACTGAAAAATAGGTGCTACACTTATATACATGCTCTACAATTTTATTTGATTTAAAATGTAATATATTTTAACAACACAGCGAATATGCGAATGAAACGGAAGAGATCAACGCAAAAATATGTTTTATATCGCTCAAAGCAATTTTTCCAAGAATTCCGTAAAACAGCAATTTATACGAGTACCCAGCAAAAAATAAACGAAGTTATTCGAAAAGAATAAGTTCATTTCATTCCAAAACGATTTTATGTGCAAATCTATCGCTCTTCAAAAATTTTCTTCTAAACGCCACTTTACCCCATTCGATATTGCAAACATCTATAATAAAATAATACAAACTCAATTTATGTGAAAAAAGGGAGTTAAAGCCCAACGAAAATGCTTATTTTTCATTGAAATTGTTTATGACAATACGATATATTCTCTTCTCTCATTACAAATTGCTTTACAACATTATATTTTCTTTATAACCCAGAATTACTTGCGTGGTAATTTAAATCTGTCTTACACGACATTCTTAACTGTAAAAAAATGATTTTAATTTATTTTTGTTTAAATTGCTTGCTAAAAGTTCAAATATAGTTGTTTTTATATGGGGCGATAAGTATGTTGCTAGCTCTGCTTCCAGCATACTGTGGTTTGAATCCTATTTCGGAAGAATTTTGTATTTTTTGAATTTAGTCTCCATAGTTTTTATTAAATATTATGTATATTTGCTAATTATTATTACTAATTTTTGATAGAATTTTTTTTATTTTTACTTGCTTGAACAAAACACAACATCGAAAATGCAACAAACTATGCGACATGTATGTATTTGACAGCTGACAAGTCATGTGACCCTGCTGAAAAATATTCTATTATATAGGACATAATAAAATATATTTCTGAGGGGTTCCACCTGACCCGATATGACATTAGCTGTTTCTAACAACAAAAATCATCTACAGTTGGTGTCAGCCAAAATACACATGAACTTTTGTAAGCAATTATTAAAATCACCTATAAAAAATCAATTTTAACTGACAGACGGGACTACATATGATTCGAAAAAGACGAATGTCAGCTGATAAATACATATTGTGTAGTGTCACCTTTCAACCAAACGTCATTTATAACCATCAATAACTAAATTGGTAGAGCCTCAGACTATACACGGAAGAACTTTTTCATTTTTCAAATCTGGGTTGACGGGATTTTTTTTTCTTAAATTGTAAAAGAGTATCATTTTACCTACCCCATCATTTTCCCCAATACTTTTTTCTACGAAAATTTAATTGTATGAAATAAACAGTTTTTTGATATGAAATTTAATTTAATTTTTTCAGTTAAATAAAACAAGTAAGAAAATTATAGTCGGTCTAGACCGACTATACGATACCCTATACCATGCGTTTAGAAACCCTATCTCTTAGGCCCAACTAACTGGACATAGAAAATAAGCAAAAACCAAATTTGAGTGGGATTTTTATTAATTTTTTTGGCTGCAGATATGAAAAAGTTCATATCGGATGCTATATCTATATGGGGACTAGGTCCAAAAATGGACCGATCCTGATCATGTTTGGAAAACTCTCTTGTATTTTGCAAAAATATATACAAACCAAATCTGAGAAGAATCAGTGCAATATTTTTATTTTTTAATAGATTTAAGTGAAGATCGGGAAGCAGCCCTATATGGGGCCAAAGGGATCATTTTTGGACTACTCATTAATGGATGTAATGAACGCATATAAACCCAATTTGAGTAAGATCTATATGACAATTTGGATCTTATGGCAATTTATGTCGATTTCATAGGGGTAATTTGTATGGGGGCTAGGTCTGAACATGGACCGATTCTCACCAATTTCAATAGCGTTCATCCCATGGCCGATAAAAGCTTATATACCAAATTTCATCAAAATATATTCATATTTGCGACCTGCAGTTTGATTACAAGCTTTACATGGACACACAGACGGACGGACGGACGGACTGACGGACATTGTTAAATCAACTCAAAAAATGATTCTGATTCGATCCGTATAATTAAAGATGGGTCTAGGTCAAATATTTTTGGTTGTTACAAACAGCAGCACAAAGTCATTATACCCAAACCACATAGTGGTATAGGGTATAAAAATATATAAAGAATAACAAGTAAAAAAATTATAGTCGGTCTAGACCGACTATACGATACCCTATACCATGCGTTTAGAAACCCTATCTCTTAGGCCCAACTAACTGGACATTGAAAATAAGCAAAAACCAAATTTGAGTGGGATTTTTATTAATTTTTTTGGCTGCAGATATGAAAAAGTTCATATCGGATGCTATATCTATAAAGGGACTAGGTCCAAAAACTGACCGATCCTGATCATGTTTGGTAAAGTCTCTTGTATTTTGCAAAAATATGTACAAACAAAATTTGAGAAGAATCAGTGCAATATTTTTGTTTTTTAATAGATTTAAGTGAAGATCGGGAAGCAGCTCTATTTGGGGTCAAAGGGATCATTTTTGGACTACTCATTAGTGGATGTAATGAATGCATACAAACCCAATTTGAGTAAGATCTATATGACAATTTGGATCTTATGGCAATTTATGTCGATTTCATATGGGTAATTTGTATGGGGGCTAGGTCTGAACATGGACCGATTCTCACCAGTTTCAATAGTGTTCATCCCATGGCCGATAAAAGCTTATATACCAAATTTCATCAAAATATATTCATATTTGCGACCTGCAGTTTGATTACTTTACATGGACACACAGACGGACGGACGGACGGACGGACGGACATTGTTAAATCAACTCAGAAAGTGATTCTGATTCGATCGGTATAATTAAAGATGGGTCTAGGTCAAATATTTTTGGTTGTTACAAACAGCAGCACAAAGTCATTATACCCAAACCACATAGTGGTATAGGGTATAAAATGTAACAAATAACGTAAAAATAACACAAGGGAACAATGGTTCTGTTGATTAAGAACTGAATATTGTTTTTAAGGTTATTTGGGACGCTGAATCCAAATCTGCCCTTGGTTTTTTTCTATCAGCTCGACTTTTCGAGATATACCGTTATGTTCAAAATTAAGGCACTTCCGCTACATATATTGGAATAACTTGAAAACGGTTCACCATATTAAATTAAAAAAAAATCCAAAACTCGCAAACAATATTCTCTTAAAGCCGTGCTTACTTTGTTTTTAAATTTTCCAAGTAGTTTTAGAGATATCGTTCAAGTTTTGAAAAAAAAATTAAAATTTTTAAAAAAAAAACATTTTTTTTGTTCTTTAAAAATTCCTAAAAAATAAAAATGGGACAAAAATCACAGTTTTGGTCTACAAGCAGTTAGTTAAATATATTTGGAATAAAAAAATCTTATAAAAGAAAATTTTTCGATGAGTTGTAATTACATTGTAATATTTGTGTATTAAAATTTTTTATTTTTCTTTAAAATTCTCTTTTTGTGTTAAATTAAAAAGTATAGCTGACCATAAAAATGAAATAATCTTTTTTTATTACTTAATTTTTTTAATTCTTAGAATCATAAAAAACTAACTTATTACATACAAACACTTACACATTAGAAAATGTTATTTTTGTATGGAAATCGCGATTTATATCAATTCAGTAAATCGTGAACAAAATCAAAAGTTGTGCACCGATTGCAATGAGATAAAGCTCATTTTATTGGAAGTATATTTAGCTAACCGTTTGTAGACCAAAACTGTGATTTTTGTCCCATTTTTATTTTTTAGGAATTTTTAAAGAACAAAAAAAATGTTTTTTTTTAAAAAATTTTAATTTTTTTTTCAAAACTTGAACGATGAAGTAAGCACGGCTTTAAGAGAATATTGTTTGCGAGTTTCGGTTTTTTTTTTAATTTAATATGGTGAACGGTTTTCAAGTTATTCCAATATATGTAGCGGAAGTGCCTTAATTTTGAACATAACGGTATATCTCGAAAAGTCGAGCTGATAGAAAAAAACCAAGTGCAGATTTGAAATCAGCGACCTCAAATTAGTAAAAATTTGCTATAAATTTCAAATCAACACAAAAAAAGTTCAATTTTGTTCCCTTGTGTAATCAATTCATACATAATTTAACCAAACATACTAAAAACCAAAATAAAGTGAGGGGTGAGTTTTTATTTCTTTTATTAAGTTAATGGAACCAAAAATCGAATACATATGTAGTTAAATAACTTAAAATATCCTAAACTAAATGGTCTAAGCATAAAATATATAAAATAAATGATATCTTAAGATGATTTTTTGTTCTTAAGAATTTATGTTGCCTCCATTGTAACATATTTACCCCACACCGTTTGGATGAAACTGTGAAAATTGACCTCGTAAATTTATTTGGCATCCAAAATAATTTTTTCAAGCAAATTTTTCTTATATTAAATCCGGACTTACGATATGTAAGCACATTTTTTAATGCTTAGATAGTTACCACGCGCCATTGGTGCAGTTTCTTGTTGAATTAATTTGATAATGTTTTCTAAGAGGTGATAACATTTATACTAAAACAAAAATTTATATTGAGAAATGACAATTATTATTTTATATTTTCTCAATATCAATATCTAGTTCTTAATATCAATTTGTGAGTAATAATTGGGACTTTTCAATATAATTCGTATTTTTTCAATTAAAATTAGAGAAACTGTGGTAGAATACTACTATTCAAAAAGCATTCGAACAAAATATTGTAAACTAATAACTGAAAACATAAAAACAAAATATTGCTGCACGCATAAAACAAATTCAGTGTGGCTACCGAAAATATAGCCAACCGAATTACGATTAAATTGGTAACCGCATTCGTCTAGCTTTCTCATACAATTATATTCTCTTAACAGAAAATATTTGTATGAGAGTTAGAGTTATATGAGAGTAACCTACTGGTTAGCTCCTACTGCTTTTCTGCTGAGAGGCTATATGATAACCTACATCATTCGATTCGAAAAAAAAGTCCCACTATACTGATGTCATAAATAAAACTAGCAGATTCCAGCCCTCAAAATTTGAGTGCAAATTCTAGAAAATTTTATTTTTTCATTAAATAAAGACCCAAAGG
The DNA here is from genome assembly GCA_963682025.1 of Cordilura impudica. Classification (NCBI taxonomy): domain Eukaryota; kingdom Metazoa; phylum Arthropoda; class Insecta; order Diptera; family Scathophagidae; genus Cordilura; species Cordilura impudica. The sequence goes on from OY821519.1 coordinate 185,095,168, forward strand.
ATATGCTAATAAATTATAGCCAATTCACAAATCAACACAAAAAACAAACTAATTTTTATTACAAACACATTAACAAATTTAATAAACACAAACATAGCATTGTATTATTATATGTATGTGTTAGTAGCAACTTTAAATGCAATTTAATCAAAATAAAGGAAAAAAATTAAAAATCTGTAAATCTGCAAGATGGCTAAAAAGAAATACCTTTCGAATAATATACATTTGGTCAAAATCGGGATATAACGGTAGAACTAAACATCGGTCACAATAAATCGCCTAGCCTATTAATATTATAGATTTATTTGGCACTGTTATAAATTTTTTCCTTCAGATGTAAATAAAATAGTTCTTTTCGAATGCTTTTTATACCCTATACCACTATGTGGTTTGGGTATAATGATTTGTGCTTCTGCTTGTAACTACCCAAAATATTTGACCTAGACCCATCTTTTATTATACCAATCGACTCTGAATCATTTTCTGAGTCGATTTAGCGATGTCCGTCCGTCTGTGTGTCCATGTAAACCTTGTAATCAAACTACAGGTCGCAAATATGAATATGTTTTGATGAAATTGGATATATAAGCTTATATCGGCCATAGAATGAATGCTATTGAAATTGGTGAAATTTGGTCCATGTTCAGACCTAGTCCCCATACAAGTGATCACTACGCAATCGACATAAATTGCCATAAGATCCAAATTATCATATAGATCTCAATGAAATTGGGTTTGTATGTGTTTATTATATCCATTAATCAGAAGTCCAAAAATAATCCCTATAGGAGAATTCTTAGTCATAAGCCCCATATAGAGCTGCTTCCCGATCTTTACTTAAATCTATCAAAAAACAAAAACATTGCACAGATTTTCCTCAAATTTGGTTTGTATATATTTTTTCAAAATATAAGTGACATTTGTTGACCTAGTCCCCTTATAAATATAGCACTAGATATGCAGTTTTTCATATCTGCAGCCAATAAAATTAATAACAATATCACTCAAATTTGGTTTATGCTTACTTTCTATATCCAATTAGTTGAACCGAAGAGATAAGGTCTCTAAACCATGGTATAGAGTATCGTATAGTCGGTCTATACCGAGTATAATTTTCTTACTTGTTTTACATTCGTTTTAAGGGTATGATGCAGAAATACAACTCAGCGCCGTAAAGGGTTAAGAGATTAAAGTTCCTTATAGGTCTCGATGGTATATTAATTTGAATTCTACTTAACAAGTCATTGGATTCAAATGTCGCATTGGAATAAACTGAATAGAAAGGAAATGCTAAGCATTGTTCTACGACTTTTCAGTGTCGGTAACTTCATTAAAGCAAGTCTGGATTCAATAAGAGGCTAAGGCACGGGCTTCCAACCAAGTTCACGTAGACAGTATAAAAGAAATTGTTTCTGGACAGACTCGACGAAAGTTATGTGAATAATGTAATAATGTATAGAACCATATTCCAGGATGGGATGAACCAGGGATGTATACAACTGTTTGGTTACATATGGCTCACAAAATTCTTTACTCCATTGCTTCATAAATCCAAGAGCGCCATATGCTTTTTTTATTGCTGAAGATATATGTGGACGAAAATTTATTATATGATCTATTAAAATGCCAAGATCTAAAAATGTATCAACTGAGCCCAATTCACTTACATTCATAAAATAAGTAGTATGTAGATTTTAACACCTGTAAAAGGACATGTGCTTGAATTTTTTATATTGAACTCCATTAGGTTTACATTGCACCATCCACAAAAATTATTTAAATCGGATAATAACCAACAAACTCATTAAAAATTTTTTTGCTCTGGATTTTATACAACTCCAAATATGTGAAATTAATACCTTCCTTTATTCAGAACATAACATATACACCCAGAATCCTCTTCTGCGTCGATTTGCGATGTTCGTCCGTCCGTCTGTCTGTTCGTCCGCCCGTCCGTATATGTGTCTACGTGAACCTTGTAATCAAAATAGAGGACGCAAATACGAATATATTTTAACTAAATTTTATATATGAGCTTTTATCGATTGAAATTACCCTTATTAGACAGACCTAAGTGGTCGCAAGATCCAGATTATCATAGATATAACGATAAAATTTGATAAAATTGTCTGTTATACCCACTAAAGGCCAATTTACACTATCACACTTTGTAATATGACCTGTCAAAAAGTCGAGTATTATGAAAAAGTCGTATCATGTAAAAAGTGGTATCATGAATTTCATCGAATTTTTATTTCGAAAATTCATACGACTGAGTGGTATCATGTAAATGGGCCTTAATTAGTGAACAATAATCTAACCCATAAAAACAAAGTTTTTATTAAAACTCTTTCTTTGCTTATGCATATGAGTTTTGAATCTCTCCGTGACAGTGCGTGACTTTGCGTGACTATTTAAAGTTAATATTTGGTCGCAACAAGTATATGGAACAAGTTTCAGATCGGTTGGATGAGGGGAAGTGAGGTTTTAATCTCTCCGTGACTGTGCGTGACTATGCCAAAGTTAATCTATGGGCCAAGTTTCAGATCAATTGGATGAGGGGGAATGGCGTTGCCCCATGGCAGACAGACAGACAGATAGAGAGTATGAGTTTATCGAAAGAGTTTAAAAAGGAAACCCTTCGTATTTTCAAAAATGGAATCTATTACATGTTTAGAAAATATTTACTCGTAGGGTGGCAACTCTGGCAAAAAAATATACAATATGGGTATCGTAGTCCATATTTTAAATTGGTGTTCTAAAAATGGTTCGACCTAATGGCGATTATCGCTGGAACGGAGATTTTTTTATTTTTTGTCATATAACACATTTTTTAAAAAAATTCAATTATATAGATTGGGATTAACTAGTTGTGTAACTGAAATTGAAATAATCAGTTGTATTAAGGAGAGAGATCGAAAGAAATCTTTTACCTATGAGCTTATGGACTTTTATCAGAAACCCTTCCATCAGGGATTTTATAATGTTGTCAATCCCTATTTTAAATCTTCCACATTTTGGGACATCTTTTTTGACAGGCTGCCACATTGGGCCAATAAAGTGGTATTGTTTGCAAATACTCAATAATATAAATTACAATATTTGTAGAGTACGCAGAAATAAGTAGAATTTAACATTTCCAGAATTCCTTTTTTGGACACACACGTCAATGTGGCAAACGAAGTAAACTTTTGATTTGTTTTGCAATATTTGGAAATTGTAAAAATTTTTACAATTGCTTATTTGCATATTTTTTGTCTAAAGCTAACTACTCTTGTTTGGTAAAGTTATAGCTGACTGTATGCTTTTCGCATACAAATTTAAATTGATACTGATTTTTTAACCATTGACCAATGACCACTTCAGAATTTAAAAAATTTTACATCTTTCAATTCTGTCAATATAAACGCTCCTAATGGTTAACAGTTTTTAGCGATTTTTTAAATATTGTCCTATCAAGAAAACGTTCATGTAATGTGTTGGATTAATTCAATAAATATTTTAAAAAAAGTACATAAGCCTTATCGCACTCATTTCTAAACTCAGCTGGTGTGAAATCTGCTGATTGTGTTACTTGGCTGCAAATTTGAATTATACGTCATTTTTGGAAATATTTCACAGTATTATCAATGCATACTGGTATCAAGTGATCTATAAATTTTGCTCAGAAAAAAATCTATGTCAAAATAGCTGCATCAATATTTGTATTCGGAAATTATTTTTCATTGTTGATACATTTTAAATTGATTTTTGTCCCAGCATGCTTAAAAATTAACCACTGCCTTTGATGTATTCATCGATTTATTTTATGTAATAATTTCTAACTAGCAGAGCTCAGCCCTAGAAATTCAGGCGAAAATTCTACGAATTTTTATTTTTTCATTCATAAATGCTTTTATAAAAGCCTAAAGGTATGGTAATAAATTTTAGTCAATTCACAATTCAACACAACTTTATAAACTCACCAACAGCATTGTATAGTTTTTTTTTTATTTGTGTGTGTTAGTAGCAACTTTATAAGAATTTTAATCAAAAAAAAAAAAAAAATTACCAAATGGTGCACATCTGTAAATAAATACCTTTTAAATGGCATATTTTTGGTAAAAAATGCGTTGCCTATTAATATTATTGATTTTCAATTAAATATTAATGTTCAACTGTCAAGTAATGTAACATAGAAAAATTTCGCAAGCTTATCTAAATTTGAAATGAAACATTGTAAAGTAATTCTTTCATATCCATACTTTTAATTGTGCGCTGGGTTTTTACCAAGGTTCAGAAAATACACACATGAAACACACAATGTTCTGTTCAAAAGCAGCCAACACATATCTTTATTTTCATATCAATTATGTGCGTTTCTAAATTTTCTACGGTGCCCAACACAACCATGACTGTGTTCGTTTTAATATTTCGTTATTTACACGAACATTTTTGTATCACATACTTTTTGTTTCAATCACACATAAAGCACACATTTCTGAGTGTTGCTTTATTTGAAGTTCATGTTCTGGTACGTGTACTGAAAAAAAAAACAGAACATGTACAATAAACAGGTTCGAGTTCAGTTATATTTTAAGTCGTGTTGTGGCTCGTGTAGTAAGAAAAAAACAGAGCATGTACAATAAACAGGTTCGAGTTCAGTTATATTTTAAGTCGTGTTTAAAATATAACTGAACTCGAACCCGTTTATTGTACATGTTCTGTTTTTTCTTACTACACGAGCCACAACACGACTTAAAATATAACTGAACTCGAACCTGTTTATTGTACATGTTCTGTGTTTTTTTTTTTCAGTACACGTACCAGAACATGAACTTCAAATAAAGCAACACTCAAAAATGTGTGCTTTATGTGTGATTGAAACAAAAAGTACGTGATAGAAAAATGTTCGTGTAAATAACGAAATATTAAAACGAACACAGTCATGGTTGTGTTGGGCACCGAAGAAAATTTAAAAACAAACATAATTGATATGAAAATAAAAATATGTGTGTGTTGGTCTAAGTTATGTTTGTTTACATATATGTACGAGTTTTTTATTCAGTGTGTGTTTTTTTCTGAACTCTGGTTTTTACCTAATCGAAATCTTTTTTGTTTAAATGTTAATATTTATTTTGACAATCTAAATACAATAAACAAAATATAAATATTAATTTTGAATTTTGTGTTTGATGTTCAAAACCTTGTAAACACTCGGCACTTGGGCCTATTCCCGTAACAATCATTTTTGACCGGTTAAAGCTGCTAATCTCTCAACCCTTTTAGATAAAAATATTGTTTACTTTTTTTAGGTTTATAGATTTCGGTGTGATTGGAAGATAAAGTAGAAAAACACATTGTGGAGATTTGGCAACAAATGTGTTATTGACAAATTGTAAAGGTTTATATATATGTATGTATATATTTGTCAAAAATATAATAAAATTATTTTGCTGAATACGTATTGTTGATTTATTCAGTTATTACATTGGCGACTAAGGTAAATTATTAATTTGCAATTAAAGATAAAAAAAGGAAGGGAAGAGAAAAAGTATACACACCCACACAAATATGTATATATAATGTATTTGGAAAACGGGAAAACTTCGTTTCTTGGGACATATCTTGTCTAACATGGAAATAAAACCTGATCCGGAAAAAGTCGACACTATCATGAAATTTCGCCCTCCAAGCAACAAGTAAGAGTTAAGAAGTTTCCTGGGTTTGGTTACATACCTTGAGAACTTAATACCTGATTTGGCTGATTTGACAGAACCCCTCAGGAATTTGACTAAAAAAGATCAGAGGTTCATCTGGAGCCCATGTCAAGATGATGCCTTTCACAAGCTCAAGAAGCAGCTAACCAGGATGCCAACGTTATCCTATTTTAATCCGAAGCGTCGCAGTCGATTAATAGCTGCTCTAGGAGCTGTTCTGTTGCAATTTGATACCAATGTTCCCCAAGTGATATCGTGTGCATGTAAAAGCCTATCTGAGACCGAAAAAAGATATTAGCAAACGGAGAAGGAAAGCATCGCTTTAGTTTGGGGCGTCGAATGGTTTTACTATTATTTGGCAGGCATTGAATTCGAACTTGTCACGGGTCGCAAGCCTTTAGACATGATTTTCAAGGCCACGTCAAAGCCGCCTGCTCGTATCGAGCGATGGGTTCTGCGTCTTCAATCGTTCAAATTTAAGATCATCTACCAGGCTGGTAAATATAACATCGCCGATTCCTTGTCTAGGCTGTGTAAAATTGAAAATTGTATGTCGTTCGATCAACAAGCTGAAAGCAGTATATGTTCAATCATTGAAGAAACTATACCGTGGGCGCTCTCGATTCTTGAAATCGTAGAAAATAACCAGTCCGATCCTGAACTGATGGACGCGGTTGAGAGTGTGATATACAATTCATGGAGTTTGAATACATTGAATAAGTTTATTCCGTTTCGACTCGATTTATGTACTTTGGGCAATATTCTGCTACGAGGAATTAAAATCATTGTACCCCGTTCGTAAAGGACAAGAGTCTTAGCTATAGATTACGAAGGCCATCCAGGCGAGACGGTGATTAGCGGCATTTACATTCAAAGGTATGGTGGCCCTTAATTGATCGTTATGTCAGAAAATATGTAAAAAACTGTGGTGATTGTTTATTGGTGTCAAGACCGCCATAACCGGCGCCAGTGAGCCGGCGCGTTTTGTCAAAGGGTCGTCCATGGGCTATGCCTGGCAATGGATTTGCTGGGACCGTTACCCAACCATGATTTTATATTTGTAGTCATCGATTATTATTCGAGATATCAAGAATTGAAGTTCTTGAAAAAAAATTACATCGAGTGCTATAATTGATTTTTTAGACGAGGTATGCTCAAGTTTTCGGCTACCCACAGTCAATTACTGCACATAATGGGCGTCAGTTTGTTAGTGATAAATTCAAAAGCTATTGTGTGGACAAGAACATTGACATTATTACGTCACCGCCATATTGGCCGCAGGCGAATAGTGAGGTGGAAAACATGAATCGGTCGATCGTTAAGCGGCTACGAATAGCACATAGTAATGGAATGGACACCAGAAAATAAATTCAAAAATTCCTACTGATGTACAATATCAATCCCCATGGAACAGCTGGGAAAGCCCCAACGGAACCGTTATTCAACCGCTTAATTCGAGACAAAATACCAACTATCCTTGATATTAGCGAGAACGTTTTAGATGTGGAGGCTAGACACATAGATGCCGTTAATAAAGGAAAATGGAGAAAGAATGCAGACGAAAATCGAAAGGCAAAAGACTACGATATAAAGGTTGGTGACAAAGTATTACTGCAGAATGTTTATTTACTTATTTATTATTTTATTAACTTACAATTTAAATTATAAGGTAATATAAGGGTTAGAGCAATAGCTACTATGGCCTTCAGCTCGATATAATATAATAGAGTTATATAAAATTATAGGTATTTGTTACTTTAAGAAATTTTATTAATTTTGTATTATTTTCAGGAGATGGGTTAGATAAAGTTCTAATTGGATCGATTTCGCCAAATATGGCTTGTCTTTGATTATTGAACTTGGGGCACTGTACAAGGATGTGTGAAAGGTTTGGAATGGGAGATATGCAATTGCAGATTTGTGGAGTAGGAATGTTCATCAAATGTGCATGTGTTAGTCTAGAATGTCCGAGTCTTAGTCGTTCAAATTTGACAATTTCAATTCTTTTGCAAGCAATTTTGTTTCTTAAGAATGTATGTATGTTAGTCATTTGTTGGTTTAGATTTTTGTACCAAATTGAGGTGGTGTTGAATAAATTAATTTTGTAATATTTAATAAATTGTTTAACAATGTAATTGTTCCAATCTTGGGGATTGTAATTGGATGTGGTAACTAAAGGGAAAAAGGTAGCTTCTCTTGCAATAAGATCTGCCAACTCGTTTCCTTTTATACCACAATGACCAGTTACCCAAATTAATTTTATATTAGGTTGTCTGTCAATTATGAGATTTCTGATTTCGGTAATATAGTGGGTTGCGTTGTTTATGTTTGTTATTGATTGAAATGAAGATAGAGAGACAGAACATATGGCAAATTTTTCTGTTTTTGGATATACATGTTTTATTGATTCATATATAGCTATTAGTTCCGCAGAATATATAGTACTATATTCAGGGAGAATGGCAGATTTGATAGTCATATTTTCTGTAGTTATACCAAATGTAGTTGTATCGGTTTTTGAACCGTCAGTAAAAAAGAATTTGTGATCGTAAAAGGTATTTTTAAGTTCGTTGAATAAAATTTGGTATTGCTCTGAGCTGCAATTGGATTTGGTATGGTTGTGTAGGGTGGTATTTATAATGCAGTCATTCAAATGCCATGGTGGGTGTCGTATGGGAACAAATTTTATTATATCAAGCGGAAGACCTAAATTTTTGCAGTTTTGTAATGAACGATATATAGTTGATGGTATTCTCGGTATTATTTTGGAAGTTTTACATTGTTTAACTAGTTGACGGATGGGTGTGTTTGAACTAAAAGCTATTGATTTTAAAAGTTTTGCAGTTAATATTTTTTGTTTGTGTTTCTATTGAAACAATGTTGGATTTGAACAGCATATTTTTTACTGGAGTTGAGCGGAATGCTCCAAGGGAGAGTCTGATAGCGGAATTGACCAATGTCTTGATTTTGCCTAACATAGAGTTGGGCGAGTTCCCGTATATTGGTAATGCATAATTTATTTTTGACAAGATTAATGATTTAACCACCGAAGTAATAGTGTAGGTATTGCAATTGAGCTTTGGATTGGACAGACATTTTACGATCTTGAGTCGGGTAGATAGCGAAGTCACTATGTGATTAATGCGATTGACCCAATTATACCTCTGGTTTATATGTAAGCCGAGTATCCTTAGAGTATTGGTTTGGGTTAGGTTTGTTGCAATTCGCTTGCGACATATATGAATATATTTGCATTTGGATATTGAAAGAATTGCTCCCGAAATAGAAGACCATTCCTCAATATCAAAAAACAATTGATTGAGATCAATTATAGGGTTTTTTCTTTTGTCGGACTTAATAATTAGATTGAAATCATCTGCGTAAGCAACAAAGTCAATTCCTTTATGAAAGGAAATAATCGTACACAGTTTGTTGTATGCGATTGAACAGTATGACTGACAGAGGGGATCCTTGTGGGATACCATTATGCAAAGAATGTGGGGTTGAATAACAGTTAACAAGTCGTATAATAATTTTTCTATTGGTCATAAAATTTTTGATGTAATTTTTAATATGTGAACCCATGTCCATGAAGTAAGTTGGTCAATAACAGCGTGTATGCCAATTCTTTCGAACGCTCTCTCAAAGTCTAGTGATATGACTGAAATGTGTTTGCGTCTTGATAAACTGGTGGTGATGAGAGAGTCTATATATAAAAGTGGATCAATTGTTGATTTTCCTCTTTTAAAGCCAAATTGACGGTTATCAATAAGCTTGTTTGTTTGCAAGAACCACCACAGTCTATTGGCGATGATTCTGTCCAATACCTTTGAAAGACAAGAGTTTAGGGAAATCGGTCTATATCATTTAACTAAAGATTTGTCCGCTCCGGTCTTTAAAATAGGAATGACAATGCTGTTTTTATATTGTTGAGGAATATAGTAGGTAAATATATTGTTATATAAATTTAACAGTCTATCTTTCATATCAAGGGGAGGCTTTTAATCATTGTATATGACTCTCTGTCCATACCAGGTGTTTTACCTTTCAGTTTACTTAAAACTGTTGAGAGTACTAACATGTTGATGGGGTTTTTAATAATTAACGCTTTGCGTGTTGGAGTTATAGAGTAAGGATCCCTTGTGCTTCTCTTCTTTTGGTTTCTGAAGTTTTGCGTGAATTTCAAATCTGAAGAGTAATCAGACCAAAAGGCTGCGAATTCTTGGGCCACATCTAATCTCTCTGTCAGCATAATATTAGGGTTGTCTAACTTAGATACGCAATGTATTGAGTTTGTTGATTTGAAACCCGTAAATTTTTTTATATTTGACCAAATTTTAGTAACAGGCGTAGAAGGGTTGATAGTGGTGCCGAATTCGTTTATAGATTTTGCTTTGGAAAGCTTGATTTCTCTTTTAAATTGGGCTCTAATTTTCTTAAAACTTATTAGATTGATAAGACTCGTGTCACGTTTGTACTTAGACCAAGCATTGTTCTTATGGGTCTTGAGAGTTTCTAGATTATTATTCCACCAGGGGACTTTTTTACAGAATGTTATTTTGCCTAATAAACGCACACCGACATATGTGACAGAAGAATTTGAGGTAATCGAGCGTAAAGGAAACGATGTCACTGTCCGCGCGGATGACAAAGTATACAGGCGTAACATGAGTCATTTGAAGAAATTACCAACAACATCAGAACCTCGCGATGATTCCGAAAAATTGGATTCTTTAGCAGAGCCGGTGGATTTCCCCAACCCGAAGTTGATGCTGAAGCTAAACAATATTGGTGGGATGTGGAGATCCGGCAACAGTTTCGATTGAATTTAGATATTTATTTTGTAACAGTAGCACTGAACAAATGTGTCACTGACAAATTGTAAAAGTTTATGTATATATATTTGTCAAAAATTCAATAAAAATATTTTCTTGAATACGTTATGCTGTTTGCTGATTTATTAAGTTATTACACACATTTTTCTAAAATTCAATTATTTTTTAACTTAAAGTTATTTAATATATTTATATAAACTGAAAAAAAGAAAACTAGGAAAGATGACGTTCACGTAGGTACTTAAAAATTAAGCAAAATAAAACTACTCTCGGTGCGAAAATTGACTGAAATATAAACTTTAAATTTAAAAATTTAAAAATTCAAGGACGGGAATTGCGCACATGTAATAATAATTTCGGGCATTTTGGTTGGTTTTGACATAAAACAGCAAGTGAAAAAATTTCTATAACTCAACCAAATTCAAAGATCTACTTTTAGCTGCACATAAAATCTTTGCCAAAATTTCTACAAAAAAGTATTTGTCCCTACAGGTGAAGTTTGAAAAAGCAAAACAAAATTAGTTTTCTCTTAGTTTATGGAAAAAGTTATTTTTTTAAATTTTTGACCTGTTTCACAAAGGCCAATAGCCGATAGATGTTTTTATGGTTATTCTTCTTAATCTTGTAAGTTGATTTTAAAAAATAGTACTTTGCCGGTGATCCCATGTGTTTCTTAGGATCAGAATTGAAACAACTATTTAAAGTATCTAAACATAACTAATTGAGTGTAATAGAGAATGCTAAAGATTCGTAATCTTATTGCTATAAAGCCTCAATTTAGGTGAATACAGTAAAGGCTATTTCCAATACGTAAGGACGTATGGAGTAAATTGCTAAACTATAGACTCTTCATTCGGGTTAGCCGACTTTGAATCTTTTCTTATGTTTGTACAAGAGATTATTTTAAATTTCTTAGTTTACTTATGCCTGGGAAGTAATTATAAACCTGGGATAAAAATACTAAGCTTTGAAATTTATTTTTCTAGCCAGTCAACTCAGTAAAACTTATAACCATCCTTAATCAAATAAGAGAAAAGTTTCGGTCACACTCTACATGAGTTCGCAATCCAAAACTTGTTTTAATTTCTAAACATTTCTCCTTCCAGCTAACAACATCAACCCGTGGTATTCATTATCCAAGTGAAAATAATTGGAAACCCATCTTTATTTAAAAAAATTGTTTAGCAAGTCATCGATTTTAATTAATTCATCATTACCTTTTACAAAAATAACTTTAGTTGTGTTGTTATTCTTTTTCCCTTCAATTCATTAAGTCTTAAGGACTTTGAAACATTTGTTCCCTTTGTTCCAGTGTTCCCCGTTTAGTTTCTTTTTTGGGGCAGAAAACACGTTTAAAGTGTATTTAATTATTATTAATTAAAGTCAGCACAGCGTTGCTGTTGTGTTCTTTTTTTTTTTTGTTTCTTACTAAGAATGAAAAAAATTGTATAAACAAACTTTGGTCCCAAGTAAGTAAGTTGGGAAACTAAATGACAAACCGTAAACAAGATACAATACCCCATTGAATCATTAACTCGAATGTGCTTATTGTACACAAGGATGTAAGTAAAGCCTCAATGAATGAATTCATTAAATATTTTTCGGAATAACAAGATATACTTATAATAAAAAGAACTGAGCTTAGAAACATTAGCAATTGAAATTCTACAGAATATAAGTTTTTCAATCGAATACTATTCTTGTTATTACGAAACCTCTTCTTAGGCATATGGTATATCAATGGTTTATATAATTTTATTTTATTTACCTTATTGCATACATAATGCTTCCAATACGGTATATCAGACTGACCCCAATTCATCAGAATCCGCAAACCATACAAATATTCCCTTACTGCATCATATATATCTTGGTCAAATTCGCTCAATGAGCGTATATTTAAAGGATAACTCTTCAGTTTTTAAAAACACAATGCTTTAGATGAAGATAAACTATGAGAACAATTATTTTTAAATTTTTACACCCAATAATTTTTCAATTAAAAAATATAAATAGAGTCCTATTTCGAATTAATGAATGAAATCATTGCAAGCTCTCTATCTTGTAAGTTATTTTAAACGGACATGTATTCCCCATGAAAAATTTTTTCATTGCCTCTTCTTCGTCTGCTATTGAAAATATTGTTTATAAAAAAAAAAAACAAATATAATCATCAATCATTTTTTATAAAATAATAGTTAAATGGATAAACAGAAAAGGACTAGGGAAAAGGACACATAAGGAAAATTTAAAGACGTTATTTGTGCTTAAAAAACAAAAACAAAAATAACAACAACCTTAAAAGAAAACCATAGAAGTGAAAAAAAAACTTTAGTAACAAAGTTGCTTAAAAGGTTTTGTCACATTGTCAATGCTGTCAACTGATGCGAAAAAAAATGGGAAAAATAACAAAAGGGGTTCTGTTCTGTTTTTTTAAGAAAATTTATTTCCTGTTTTCTTTTTTATTATTTTGTTGTTTTTGTTTTCACAACCATATTTAAAATATTACACAACAGCAGACATAATAGCAAGGGTGAAAGTTAAATTGCCCTTTCGAGCCTATGAAAAAGAAACTTCTATCTTCATAAATTTAAACATACTTTAAACAAAAAGTGCAACAATGCGCAAAAATATACAAATTATTATATTGTTAAAGAATAATTTTTGAAAAATTTAAATGTGCAATTAGAATAAACTTCTTCTTGAAATTCAGACTTTGCATTCATCTGTTCTTGATAAGCTCCACAAAGAACTATTTGCATTATTTTTTTCAAACTTTTCAAAAAATAGATTTATGGGTACTGGAATATCATACAAAAGACACTTTATGCCACTTAATAGTATGGTAAAAATATAATTCTTTCACGAGTATTCTGCAATGTATAAGCTATCGCTGAAGTCAAACACTAAGCTGATATATGAAGGGTTTCAGATCAACGCAATGTAAATCAGAATCGTACGGTATAAGATGAAATAAAAAAAAAATATTTGGAACTAAATTATTTTCTATCTTATATAAGTTGCTGAGTCATGTTATATCTTTATAGTAATACATGAAGCAAAATTTTTTCTTCCCTTTTTAAGCAAACCGCGGATACGGAGGAGCGTAAAAATTGGCACAGTTATAGTTCATATGGAGGAGAAATGATAAAATTTATGTGTTAAAAATATATTTAAAAAAATAAAATAAAATATTTATAATAAATTATTTTATATGATACTAAATTATGCCAATCAATATCAGCCAATTCACAATTCATCGAATTTCATTATAATTGTATATAACGCGCCCGTGTTGAATTGTGAGTTGCTAAAATTGATTAGCATACCTTTAGGATGAATTTTATTTGAATATTCATAAATTTTATATATATATATATATATTAGGGTGGCCCTTAATAAAAAAAGTGTTCAAAGTGTCGGTCTCACCCCCTAGAAATATGCGAATAGCAAAAAAAACTGAGAAATACAAAGTTTTGGGCCAATCAAAAAACGTTTAGTCGTGGCGCAATGCGATTGAAAATTTCAAGTGTGTTTATATGGGGGAAAATATGACTTTTTTTTCAGATTTTACGAAAATTTCGTTCTATAGTTTAATTTTTCCGACAAGCTGTTATATAATTCAGGATCAGTATTAACTTATCCCTTCAAAAGGCCATAAAACTTCAAAATCTAATAAAACCTCGCCAAGAAATAGCAAATGCCCCAGACCACTTTTGTGCCAAAAAAAACTAGGTCATGAAATTTGATGCCATTTTTATCAACTTTGAGAAATTGACTAAAGCCATCATTCTTTTTTGGTCTCTATACTTATTACTATTCAGATATGAAGTATTGTTTTATTACCACGTTGTTAACCTATTGCGCATTGAGGCCGAAAATTGGAAATTTTTTGATAAAATTTTTAAAACTCCTTTTTCAAGTTTGAAAAAATTTTCTTAAACAAAATTTTAAAAAATGAATCTATCACTTTAAGGTTTTATGAAATAAATGTTGCAGATTAACTGTGTGAATTTTTAAGTAAATCCCTCTGCCAGAATTTTTTTGACAAGGATTTTTTTTTACGGATTTCGAGAAAAATTGGATTTTTGTGAAATATTCTGTAAATGTAATCTTTCTAAATACTTTGTATCAAAAATTCATCACTTTTCTACTTTTAGATATTATGTTTTATCTTAATAGCCTAGGGTTTCGGAAAAAATAATATGACTCCAGTAACCCTTTTGGAATTGGGGTCACATATGACCCCAATCTAATAAAACACAATTTATGCAAAAAACTCAAATATTTTGTAAGTGCTGTCCAATTTTTAGATGCGACGCTTAAAATAAAATAACCAAATGTGTAGAAATTTCGTCCCAAAAATTTGGGATAAATCCGAGAACATTAACCCATTATTTGCCAAGGCCAGCTTTGGATTTTAAGATATTTTAAAATAAAAATTACCTAAAACGAGTTTTTCTATTAAACTCGTTGATACCACTATTTGGAATTCAGTGCTCCTGAGATCAAAATTATCCATTGTGATATATCTCTGGTGCAATTATCTGCTTATTGCTCGCGAATATAAATTAAAACAACTTAAGTCATATGTCTAAAAAATAGGATGTTTTTTGAAATTCACTTTGATTTAATTTCATCCATTAAGAGTAGTATTAACTTAATATTACCTTTTTTATATATTATTATATTTGAAATTTACTTTTATTTAATAAACTATTTAAAACTGGGAAATAAAATGATAGAAGTTTCAAAACATGTAGGTGACATTGAAGATAATATAAAGCGACCGATTATAAAAATTAAAAAAATGTCAACCATTATAAGTAATGGCATCTTCACCGATTGATCTGAATTTTTTTTTTTTGGGCGTTTTTTATCAATATCCACCAAATTGGTGGGTGAGATAGCAAGAAATTCAACTATTACTTTATTACATAAAGTAATTTTATAACAGAATTGGTTAAAAGTTGTTTTAATTTATATTCGCGAGCAATAAGCAGATAATTGCACCAAAGATATATCACAGTGGATTATTTTGATCCCAGGAGCACTGAATGGTTAAATAAATAAAAATTAACCGAATTATTTTTCTTAAATTCTAAATAGTGGTATCAACGAGTTTAATAGAAAAACTCGTTTTAGGTCATTTTTATTTTAAAATATCTTAAAATTCAAAGCTGGCCTTGGCAAATAATGGGTTAACGTTCTCGGATTTATTCCAAATTTTTGGAGCGAAACTTCTACACATTTGGTTATTACATTTTAAGTGTCGCATCTAAAAATTGGACAGCACTTATAAAAGATTTGAATTTTTAGAATAAAATGTCTTTTATTAGTTTGGGGTCATATGTGACCCCAATTCCAAAGGGTTAATGGAGTCATATTTTTTTTCCCCGAAACCCTAGGCTATTAAGATAAAATATAATATTTAAAAGTAGAAAAGTGATGAATTTTTGATTCAAAGTATTTACAAAGAGTACATTTACAGAATATTTCACAAAAATCCAATTTTTCCCGAAATTCGCGAAAATGAAATTCCTGTCAAAAAAGTTCTGGCTGAGGGATTTACTTAAAAATTCACACAGTTAATCTGCGGCATGTATTTAATAAAACCTTAAAGTGATAGATTCATTTTTAAATTTTGTTTAAGAAAATTTTTTCAAACTTGAAAAAGAGTTTTAAAAATTTTATCAAAAAATTTCCAATTTTCGGTCTTAATGCGCAATAGGTTAACAACGGGGTAATAAAACAATACTTCACATCTGAGTACTAATAAGTATAGAGACCAAAAAACAATGATGGCTTTAATCAATTTCTCAAGGTTGAAAAAAATGCCATCAAATTTCATGACCTAGTTTCTTTTGGCACAGAAGTGGTCTGGGGCATTTGCTATTTCTTGGCGAGGTTTCATACGATTTTTATAGCCTTTTGAAAGGATAATTTAATACTGATCCCGAATTATGTAACAGCTTGTCGGAAAATTTAAATTATAGAACGAAATTTTCGTAAAATCTGAAAAAAGTCATATTTTCCCTATATAAACACACTTGAAATTTTCAATCGCTTTGCGCCACGACTAAACGTTTTTTTATTGGCCCAAAACTTTGTATTTCTCAGTTTTTTTGCTATTCGCATATTTCTAGGGGGTGAGACCGACAGTTTAAACACTTTTTTTACCCTCCATATAACAAAGGGCCACCCTAATAATATATGTAGATTAAAAACATCGAAAGAAAAAATTTAATGAAAAAATAAAATTTCCTAGAATTTGCACTCTAATTTCGGGTGCTGAGCTATACTAGTACATATGAAAATCTCAGCCATCGATATTTTTTGACGACCGAAGCCCGCCTCACACCCACCCCACCGGACCGAGGGGGAACGCCCCCTTAACGTGGGGATGGCGTACACACCATGGACCAAACCCTGGCGGATTCCAAGAGTTGGCAAGTAGATTGTGTGATCGTAAATAAGCTACAGACTATGTCATGGGCTGCCAAAAGATCAAAGTGGTCGCAGTGCTAAAGCCTTCCCTATCTAATCTTATCTAAAAGTCATCAGCTGATATCAGGAATAGACAAACTTAAAAAACATAAAGAACAAAAAATAGTTAATTGAGGTATTCAATTATATCGCGCTTTACTTTCAATATATTACAATTAAAATCAACTAAATTGTGTAACAAATTATAATCATGACAAATTCTGCGGAAAGGATAAGAATTAGCATAAGTAGTCCTAAAATATTCCAAATGAAGCGGATTAAAATACCTTGTGAATCTACAAGTTGTGTAAAAATTTATATTTGATAAAAGAAACTACGAGTAAACGTCACCATTCGAAAGGTGACGCCCAATATGGTCCTCCTACTCTCAAGAGTTGGTAGTCTGATAAGCTTTAGTCTATTTGTGTATGATGAGTAAGTCATCATAACTCCAACCTAAACCACGTAGACATAATATAAAAACTTTTTCTGCACAGACTCAATTGCATAACCTGATAATATAGATTCCATACTATTAATGCATATTACAAAATTGGTGTTACAAGTGCTGTATAAAGCTGTTAAGTGTCAAACGGATCTGAAAACCCCTTAGCCCATATTTTAACGAAATCAAGAGTAGATCTTGCCTTAATAACAATCATACTAATATGACCATAAGTACACCAAGATCCAGAAATGTTTGAACGGTATCCAATACTATTCCATTAATGCAATACTCGTTAGAAATTATCCCCTTTCTGTGAAATACCATATGTTTTTATTTCTTAAGATTCAGTTCCATCAAGTTCATATAATACCATTCAACTAATAACTCAAGCTCACGCTGAAGAGTAATATGACCATATATGTTATTGAAACTGTGGAATAACTTAACATCATCTGCATACATAAGGATGTTGCAATTCGAAATAATAGTAAATCATTTTTAAACTTACTATTCTATATATTGCAAATTAGTCGACATTGTACATTAGAAACAAGTAGGAAAATTATAGTCGGTCTAGACCGACTATACGATACCCTATACCATGCGTTTAGAAACCCTTTCTCTTAGGCCCAACTAACTGGACATTGAAAATAAGCAAAAACCAAATTTGAGTGGGATTTTTATTAATTTTTTTGGCTGCAGATATGAAAAAGTTCATATCGGATGCTATATCTATAAAGGGACTAGGTCCAAAAATGGACCGATCCTGATCATGTTTGGTAAAGTCTCTTGTATTTTGCAAAAATATGTACAAACAAAATTTGAGAAGAATCAGTGCAATATTTTTGTTTTTTAATAGATTTAACTGAAGATCGGGAAGCAGCTCTATATGGGGTCAAAGGCATCATTTTTGGACTACTCATTAGTGGATGTAATGAACGCATACAAACCCAATTTGAGTAAGATCTATATGACAATTTGGATCTTATGGCAATTTATGTCGATTTCAAATGGATAATTTGTATGGGGGCTAGGTCTGAACATGGACCGATTCTCACCAATTTCAATAGCGTTCATCCCATGACCGATAAAAGCTTATATACCAAATTTCATCAAAATATGTTCATATTTGCGACCTGCAGTTTGATTACAAGCTTTACATGGACACACAGACGGACGGACGGACGGACGGACGGACGGACGGACATTGTTAAATCAACTCAGAAAGTGATTATGATTCGATCGGTATAATTAAAGATGGGTCTAGGTCAAATATTTTTGGTTGTTACAAACAGCAGCACAAAGTCATTATACCCAAACCACATAGTGGTATAGGGTATAAATATATGCAAGTAATTAGTTAATACTACAAATAAAGGTTTAATTGAAATTAGTGTACACAATTTTTTGAATCCCACGTATTATATGGCGGATAAAATAATTATTATTAGTTTCCCTTTTTTTAATTATCTTGATGTATATTTAAATATATATTGTAGCTGCTATCTATATTTCTATACTTTTGGTTATTAATAGATACTACCGGACTCCAGCCCTCGAAAGTCGAGTGCAAATTCTAGGGAATTTTATTTTTTCATTACATAAAGATATGCTAATCAATTATAGCCAATTCACAAATCAACACAAAAAACAAACTCATTTTTATTACAAACACATTAACAAATTTAGTAAACATACACTTATCATTGCATAACTTTATGTATGTGTCAGTAGCAAATTTAAATGCAATTTACTCAAAACAAAGAAAAAAAATTTTAAAAACTGTAAATCTGCAAAACGGCTAAAAAGAAATACCTTTTAAATTATATACATTTGGTCAAAATCGGGATAAAACGGTAGAACAAAATATAGGTCACAAGATATCGCGTAGCCCATTAATATTATAGATAATTTAAAAAAAGTATGAAAACGCATTATTTTCTATTTTCTATTTTTACAAAAAATAATATTATCGATCGTACTCATATTAATGATTGAGTGAGAGAATAAGCAGGCTCAACATCAAATGTTTTTTTCTATGCATACTAGCAGATTCCAGCTCGCGAAATTCGAGTGCAATTTCTAGGAAGCTTTATTTTTCAACTTAGCCAATTCACAAACCAACACTTTTATGGTTTATTATTATTGTGAATGAAGATAACAAGTTCATTATCAAACACATTAACAATTTTAATAAAACACACATAGCATATGTATAATTTTATGTATGTGTTAGTAGCAACTTTAAATGCAATTTACTCAAAATAAAGGAAAAAAATTTAAAAATATCTAAATCTACAAAACGGCTAAAAAGAAATACCAAATAATATACGTTTGGTCAAAACGGATAAAACGATGCAACAAAACATCGGTCACAAAAAATCACATAGCCTATTAATATTATAGATGCTGCAAGATAGGTTATACATCTGTTTCGAGTCTTTTCACCAACCCTCATCAGTAACCCAAAGCAGTAGATAGTTTGTTTGGTAACAAGTTAAATTCACATACCTCTGCTGAAATCAACCTAATGAGAATCCAAGCAAAGTGTTATACTATTTAAACTTTTTCCAATATAGCAAACTAATATATAAAACAACTTTAAAACAGATAAGTTTGTGTATGTGTATACATTTCGTACTAAAATGTACGTATTTATTATAGTTTTGAAAATGACAATTTGTTTTTGCAAAACTCACATACGGCGTGTACGCCATTTTTTTAACTTATCATTTTCTATTTTTGAACCAACACACTAAAGTCCTATAAAATCAACTGTTAAGAATAACAAACAAAGAAAACAAAAAAAAAATATTTGAAACCTATATTTTATTTTCACTTTCTTTGTTTTTATTACCTTTTTTTAATATTACCAAAAAAAAAAAAAAAAAACAACTCTGGTGCGATGAAAATAACAAGTTTTTAGAAATGTTTCTAAAAATTAAAAAAAACCATTGTCCTTCGAAGATAAAATCATACAGACTGTCAACTTCATAACATAAGCTTTTTACATGATATGACTTTTTCATAATACTCGAGTTTTGACAGGTTATATTACAAAGTGTGATAGCGTAAACTGGCCTTTAGTATATATAAGATAAGATCGGGAAGCAGCTTTATATGGGACATTCACTAAAAATGATTATCTAGAATTTATTTTTGGACTACTTCTTAATGCGAAAATTTAGGTCAATCTCATATGGCTCCGATTTTCACAGGCAGACAGACAGAAGGTGATTCCATATAATAAAGCAACATCACAAACTCATTATACATTGACCACAGAGTGGTATAGAGCATAAAAATATTTCCCAGCGAATTCCTTATTTACAAGTAGAAAGGTTTATGATTCTTCAAACCAAAATATTTATTTTATTTAATTTACCAAATATGTTTGGGCTAAACCCACATTTTATTATACCGATCGACTCAGAATCATTTTCTGAGTTGATTTAGCGATGTCCGTCTGTCCGTCCGTCCTTCCGTCTGAGTGTCCATGTAAAACTTGTAATGCAACTAAAGGTCGCAAATATAAATATATTTTGATGACATTTAGTATATATATGCGCTTCTATCGGTCATAGGATAAACGCTATTTAAATTGGTGAAAATCGCTTCATGTTCACACCTAGTCCAAATTCAAATGACTCCTATGAGATCGACTTAAATTGCCATAACATCCAAATTATCAGTAGTCCCAAAAAACACAATAGGACAATTCTCTGTCATGACCCACATATAATGCTGTTTCCCGATATTAACTTAATTAAATCTATCAAAAAACAAAAATATTGCACAGATTTTTCTCAAATTTGGTTTGTATATGGATCGGTCCATTTTTCGACCTCGTCCCGATAAAAATATAGCATCCGATATGAACTTTTTCATATCCGAAGGCAAAAAAAAGTATTAACAATGCCATTATCGTGTAGTCGGCCTAGACCGACAATACTTTTCTTACTTGTTTTATACTATATTATTAATTGTTTTATTATTTATATATAATTATAATAAAATACCTTTCAAAATAAACAACAAAAACATAAAAAAGTATTATTTAATTTTAAAATGAAAAAATATAATTTTTTAAATGGAATTATAAATCATAAATAACAGAATTATGGAGATAGCGATTAATTTTCCAAACTTAAAAAACAAACACATTTAATGAAATTATTACAATTTTTACAGAACTTCATCCTAAATATGTATCTTTTTTTTTCTAATTTTTTATAATGATCTCAAAGCAACTTTAATTTTGTAAATCGAACGTATTTAGTGCATTTAGACATTACGGTAAAATTTATACTGGACGAATTGTTTCAACCATCCGCATGTAAACTTTGCTTTAAAAGACGAATATTACGATATATTATCAAACAAATAGAACTTTAATGACTGAATCTATTGTAAAAACCGTGACTAATCATTGTGATAAAAATGATGAAAACTTTATTGAAATTAGAGATGATATTTTACAAGTTTTATAGATGTCACAACAATGCAAGAGAAATTATATTTAAATCTCGAAGATAGACAAGGATTACAGCGAAGAACGATAGGGATATAAATGAAATTATCAAAAGATTTAGACGTACTTTAAAGATGCGAAGGGTAGTGGTAAATCAACCAGTGTTACTGAATCAGAAAAAGGTTTTTAGTCTGTAGAGATTCCCTATATAAAGGTACGGTCAAGATTTAGTGATAAAAGCCTAAATGGTTTTTAAGTCAAATTAAAAAAATAAAAATTGATAAAAAAAATTTTTTAATTTAATTTCAATTTCTCTTTTTTTTAACGATAATTGTCGGTAAATCGATAAATGAGTTGATCTATGTATATCGAATTATCGAGATAGTATTTTTTATAATATTTCCTAATCACAATACTCACGAAAAACTAAGGAGACTAAATATATATAAAATAGGAAATAATCTTCTTCAACACTTACCTAGAGTTTAAATTTATACCCTCCTCATAATTTTCTTTTTTACACCATGCTGGTAGTTTAATTGTAATACTGTTCAATTTTTACAATTTCTAAATCTTTTTTATTTTCTGCCAAAAAGTGATTTGAGACCACCTAC
This sequence comes from Cordilura impudica, assembly GCA_963682025.1. Taxonomy (NCBI): domain Eukaryota; kingdom Metazoa; phylum Arthropoda; class Insecta; order Diptera; family Scathophagidae; genus Cordilura; species Cordilura impudica. The sequence continues at coordinate 185,117,721 of OY821519.1, forward strand.
AGTACTAAGATTTTCATACTTCCCATATATCACAAAATTAAAAAATTTAATAAATGGCGAAAAAAACTTTAGGCATCATAGAATTTCATGTATGAATTACTAACAACGCACGCAATATCTGTGCATAATTTGAAGCAAATTGTTATTAAGGATCACCGATTTTGATTAAATTCGTAATATTTATTTTATAAATAAAAAACATTTTTAATTTAAGATTATAATTATTTGCCAATATTCATTCTTTAAATTTTCAGGAATAAAGTCATCATTCGACCCTTTGCCTGCTTCTTTTTTGAGTAAATAAGCTGGGGTATCCACATTTAAGCCATCGACTATTCTACGTTTTCTTGCATTTAAAAATTAATGTTAATAAAAGTTGGCCTACCTTGACCAGTGATAGATTTTGGTTACTAATACTTGCTATATGTGGTGAAATTTATAAAATCACATCAAAAGTTACCAACCACAAATCTTTCACTCATAGAGATCCTTTGTCAAGCTAGCTACTGAAACTTTCTTAAAATTTTAATTTTGTATCATGGCATTTTAACCAATTTACCTTAAATGTATAAACTAAACTACGAATTGTTTTGATATCAGTTGCTGTCCATATGTTGAATTTTATAGCTACAAAAATAAAAGCTACTGTTATATCTTTGACCTTTTTTTTATATAATCGAGAAAACAATTTAAACTACTCATATTATTACCTTACTAAAAATCTTTATTTAAAATATCTTATATAATAAAAAGTGTTATTTATTTCTTTCAATAAATTATATAACTTATAGAACTTTGTACTGCAGTGTACGAGGGCAGTGAAACAGTTAAGAAACATATGGGCTGGCATTAAACAAAATTGAATTAAAGCAATAGTTGCGAAGAGTTAAGTTACATTTTTGCAGAAATCGAAAATTAATAATACAAAATTATTATGGAATTATAATTTCTTGACGATTACTCTTGACACCTGAAAAAATTTTTGGATTTCTATACCCTATACCTGTATGTGGTGTGTGTGATGTGTGTAACTGCCGAAAATATTTTTCCTAGACCCATATTTTATTATACCGATCGACTCAGAATAACTTTCTGAGTCGATTTAGCGATGTCCGTCCGTCTGTGTGTCCATGTAAACTTTGAAATCAAGCTATTGGTCGAAAATATGAATATATTTTGATGAAATTTATTCTATGAGTTTCTATCGGTCATAGGATGGTGAAATTCGGTTCATGTTCAGGCCTGGTCCCAACAGATATGAATCCTATGAGACCGACCTAAATTGCATAACAACCAAATTATCTTTAAAAACTAGTGCGATTATTACAGATTTTCTTTAATTATTAACAAAATATTTTTTTAACCCGTGAAGGTATGTACTCATTTGTTTAATTTTAAAGCCGAAGAACTGTCTGGTTGTTATAATACAACTTAAAATAGACATAACTCAAAATTTTTTGAGATATCAATAAAAAATTTGGGTTCGCATTATTTTTAGTATTGTTGGTCAAAAGTTAAAGCTGAACCCCATTTTGATTTTCTTTTCATTTGAGGATATGAAACTGAACAACTAAGCGAAACTTCCGCTTTAAGTACCCACACTGCTTCTCTTCAATCTTAAACCTTGCGTTATTGTCAAAGTTAACGCCTGTCAGATTAGCTGTCAAGATTTTAGTTTTGCAATTTTCACTTTATATCGCTGTTATCAAAATATATTTTCAAGGCATGTGGTTACTTTTCTTAAAACATTCGTAAATTAGAACTTCGATCGATTAGAATTTTAAAAAGAACCATGTATACAAAAAATCTGACAAATCACACCTTTATTTAATATAGAAAATAATTCGGAGTAATCCAAAAATTCGAATTGAACAAATCCAACTGTGTCCAAAAATTGTAGAAGTGCAATAAAATCAAAAATTTCAAAATCCCTCAAACTATATAGACAAACTTTTCTTACACTATTTCTCCTCCTTTATGTATGTATATGCATAAATTCTTTGTCTTTACAAGTTATAAAATTTTTCACTAATTGTTCCCTACCCTTTTTTTAAATTTTTATTTCCATTACTGCATCCTAAAATTTGTATGCAGTAATGAGATATTCTATTATATTTTCTTTTATAAAAAAAATATCTATCACAGTTGTTATTAGTTATTTGTAATTTATACATTGATATTGTATCCAGATCACCAAATGCAATAGCACCATAAGTCAAAATTGGCACAATTAATGTTTTCACAAGTTTAAGTTTAATATCACTTATATGATGCAGAGTGCCAAAGTTTCCGAATGACGTTATACATTTTCTGTATAGTGTAATTAAAATGATCTTTGCATTTAGGCTCAGAATTAATTACATATCCCAGATTTTTTCACAACTTTAACGTAATTTACAACTTCATTATGCATGAAAATACTCGGTAAATTCTCATGAGAACAACCTCCAACGCACAGTGGGGTATTGGAACTTGTTTTTGAGCCATAATTCGTACAAGCCTTTAATTGACAATATTACGGCTTTTTCTCATAAAAGACTTTAAGACAAGAAAAAAAAACACGTTTTGAAGATATGTTTCAGTGGAAAATTTTTTTTAAAGATTTTTTAAGAAAAACAAAATATGTACATGCTACGAAATTACACAGCCCTTTAAATATTGTATGTTGATCTGGTAAGCGAATCATTGAATTTTGGGTCGCTAAATCAAAATTAGCTTAACGGGTCTTGGATCGGCTCCAACCTCAAAAAGCACAATTTTAAGGGAGCTTTTTGCATTTGTATTATTCTAATCAGAAAACTCGATCTCTCAGTTAAAAAATCGCATTAATAACATTGTTCATATTCATCTTCATATTCATCGCCATCACTACCTTCATCATGTACATCATCTTCATCTCCTTGTCATCGTCAGGATTTTCCTTCTGCAATATTGGGGCTTTTAATAGCTCCAAGCCATTTTTGGTAAGTTTTTTTTTAGCAACTTTCTCTTGCTTGAAATCAAAGGATCAGAAGTAATGAAAAACATATTCAAAATGTCTCTATTCGATTGCTCTCGGCTGACTTTTCGCGCAAATTTATCTCTATATTTTTTAAAATCTTTGTTACGCGCTTCCTGTGCTTCTTCTGACAGCTGACCAATTGGCAACAAAGCGTTTGCTATTATTTCTGGCCCATGAATAAACAAGTGAGAAAGTTATAGTCGGCCTAGACCGACTATACGATACCCTATATCATGGTTTAGAAAGCCTATCTCTTCGGTCCAACTAACTGGATGTAGAACATAAGCAAAAACCAAATTTGAGTGGCATTGTTATTAAGTTTTTTGGCTGTAGATATGAAAAAGTTCATTTCGGGTGCTATATTTATATGGGGACTAGGTCGAATAATAACCCGATCCTGACCAGATTTGCTAAACTCACCTATATTTTGAAAAAATATAAACAAACCAAATTTGAGAAAAATCTGTGCAATATTTTTGTTTCTTTAATAGATTTAAGTGAAGATCGGGAAGCAGCTCTATATGGGGCCCATGACTAAGAATTGTCCTATAGGTATTATTTTTGGACTATTTGACTGAGATCTATATGATAATTTGGATCTTATGGCAATTTAAAACGACTCAGCAAGTGATTCTGAACCGATCGGTATAATTAAAGATGGGTCTAGGTCAAATATTTTTGGTAGTTACAAACAGCAGCACAAAGTCATTATACCCAAACCACATATGTAGTGGAATAGGGTATAAAATTTTTTGCATATAGCAACTACAGTAAGTACAAACTCGAAAACAAAGAGAACCACAACATCAAACACAAGCAGAAGATAATTTATTAAAGAAAATTAGCATTTTTTCGCCTCAAGTTCGTGAACGAAAACTTGAATATTTCAAAAAAGGCGCAAAAGAGCACCCCAATTTTTTACAGCAATCTTGTGAAAGGTATATATAACGAAATAAATAAGGAACTAGAGCTCAACTAAGCCCAACTTATTACGATATGTCTACATATATGTAAAATTATAATTTTTTTGACTCTACGAAAAAAATTTTTTTAAATGTTAAGAGATATATTTAAAAACTTGTTTTCCCTAAAGCTAGATAAATACCTGATGTTGATGGCTCCATACTAAAATATAAGCTTTGCTTCGAGTTTTTTTTAGAGATAACACTTTAAAAAACGTAAAAACTTTAAACATTCAAAGAGCGTAAGCGAATAACGAATGAAAGCGCAACTTGCACGATGCATTGTGAGGGCACCGTTGATCTCAGAGATGAATTTTTTCACACAAAGATGCCGAATTTCATCTATTTTTATCGAGTACCAAAATTGATTGCAATATCTAAAAAAATTTTCTATTTTGGCTCAAATATGAGGTCGAATACCCCACTGTGCAACGTGTATAACAAGAGTTTGAGTTTTTGAGGCATTAATTGCAAGATTATTATCCAAGGACCAGTGACAAATATTTATTAAATCTTTATTTAAACGGCAAACTAAATCCTCAGCCAGTCCAATAGGCCGGGATAAATATATGTGCATCATCAGCATAGAGATCAATGTTGGAATAACTTGAAAACGGTTTACCATATTCAGTTAAAAAAAAAACAAAATTCGCTTACAACATTATCTTTAAGGCGCTTACATTGGTTTCAAATTTTCCCTGTGGTTTCAGAGATATCGTTGAAGTTTTGAAAAATTATCGATTAAAAAAAAATTTTTGTTTTTGTTTTTTAAAAATTCATAAAAAATAAAACTGTGACAAAAATCATCTTTAAAAAAACAATTTTGTGAATCACCAAAAAATGGTGAACCATTTTCAAGTTATACGTAGTGGAAGTGCCTTAATTGTGGACATAACGGTATATCGCGAAAAGTCGAGCTGATAGAAAAAAAACCAAGTGCAGATTTGGATTAAGCATCCTAAGTAACCTTAAAAACAACATTCAGTTCTGAATCAACAAAAACGTATTACATAAATAGAACAGCAGCAAACACACACATTAAATAAATGTTATTTTTGTATGCAATCAATTCAATTATCAATTCAGTTTTCTTAGTAAATTGTAAACAAAATCAAAAGTTGTGCACCGATTACAAAAATAAAGCTGATTTTATTCGAAACTAGCAGATTCCATCGCACGAAATTCGAGCTCAATTTCTAGGCAGTTTTATTTTTCAACTTAGCCAATTCACAAACCAACACTTTTACGGTTTATTATTATTGTGAATGAAGATAACAAACTCATTAACAAACACATTAACAAATTTAATAAAACACACATTGCATACGAATAATTTTATGTATGTGTTAGTAGCAAATTTAAATGCAATTTACTCAAAGTAAAGGAAAAAATTAAAAAATCTGTAAATCTGCAAAATGGCTAAAAAGGAATACCAAATAATATACGTTCGGTCAAAATCGGTATAAAACGGTAGAACAAAACATCGGTCACAAGAAATCGCCTAGCCTGTTAATATTATAGTTATGTTTATCAAAATGTTTTAGGTCAAAACTGTGATTTTTGTCGCAGTTTTATTTTTTATGAATTTTTAAAGAACAAAAAAAATTTAAAATAAATCGTTATATTTTTCAAAACTTCAACGATATCTCTGAAACTACCGGGAAATTTTAAAACCAAGGTTGGCACGCCTTAAAGATAATATTGTTGGCGAATTTTGGATTTTTTTTAACTCAATATGGTGAACCGTTTTCAAGTTATTCCAATACATGTAGTGGAAGTGCATTAATTTTGGACATGACGGTATATCACGAAAAGTCGAAGTGGTAGAAAAAAACTAAGTGCAGATTTGAAATCAGTGACCTCAAATTAGTAAAAAAAAGAAACTTCCAATCAACACAAAAAAAGTTCAATTTTGTTCCCTTGTGTAATTGGATCGAGAATTGAACCCTGTGGTACAGCCGAGCAAACACGTTTCATTGCAGAAAATGTTGAGTTGGAATAAATTCTTCGATAGCGATCAGACAGGTGTGACCCGATGAGATTAGAATCATACCTGTTGAACCCAAATTATTTTATAAGTTTTAGTAACAAGACGGTGATTAACGGTATCAAATGCTATCGAAAAATCAGTTAGAACTGCAATGGAGAGATCACCTCTATCAAATTAATAACGAATATCTTCAATAACCTTCATTGAAATAATTTTCGGAGACCCCATAAACTATATATATATTTTTGATCCTTATAAAAGGAAAAGTCGATCTGTCTTTCCGTCTGTCTGTCTGTGTGTCTATCAGTTGAAAACATTCGCTTCAATATGTCAAGTAGTTCGTACAACTTTTTTTAATATTTTGGTTACATTTGTTAAAAATACGGCACTAAACCAGATATTAATGAGAACGAAAAACCCATGTGGAGGGTATCATTATTCGGCACAGCCGAATTTAACACTTACTTATTTTCATTGACTTGTCATCAACCCGAATCGAATCTGACATCATTTCCGGTAAAGAGCTCACAAAAAATTTTATTTGATTAATTGCTATTGCATTATTTTTTTCTAGTTAATAATTGTGCCGAACTTAAAGCTGAATTTAGATGTTAAGAAAATGCTACTATTTTTTTTTTTCGTTGATGATTTAATTTCTTATGGATTAAAGACTCAATTCAGGGATAAATTTATTTTCTATCGTAATCACCACTTACTTACATGCCCCGCCTACCAAAACGGCTCTTCACCATTTACATGGAGTTTGGACCGTGAAGGATTCTGAACAAAGAATGGCAGAAAAATTTATAATAATATCTATAATCTATAATATTAATAGGCTAGGCGATTTCTTGTGACCGATGTTTTGTTCTACCGTTTTATCCCGATTTTGATCAAACGTATATTATTTGAAAGGTAATTCTTTTAAGCCGTGTTGCAGATTTACAGATTCTTAAATTTTTCCTCTATTTTGAGTAAATTGCATTTAAAATTGCTACTAAAACATGCATAAAATTACACATATGCTATATGGATTTTACTAAATTTGTTAATCTGTTTGTTAATGAGTTTGTTATCTTAATTCACAATAATAATAAACCATAAAAGGGTTGGTTTGTGAATTGGCTAAGTTGAAAAATTAAGCTGCCTAGAAATTGCACTCGAATTTCGATAGCAGGAACCTGTAGTATGTATAAATAAATAATAATACCAAGTTATGTATATGATATCGGAAGGAAGTTGGGAAATAACTGGTAATAGCTCTAGTTTGCAACAACACCAAGCTTCGCTTCGGAAGGAAGCTTTAGATTATATTAGTTCAGAGTGGGCCGAAGGTGTACATTTTGTGGATAACCGAAGATTCACTGATGGTTCTTAAATGAATTCTGGGGTTGTGGCTGCAGAATATGGTCCAAATATTATCCAGTGTGTAAGTTGCCGAACGAATTTCAGGCCGAAATTTACACAGCTATACTTTTTGCTCTGTTAGGTATTGAAAAGATTCTGACAGCCTAGCAACACCCTTGGTACTTAACCATGGTCATATATATCTCAAAACTGTCACTGTTCATTAATGCCATTCAGTAATTTGGATTCCTGGTTATTACTGACTGGATGCAAATGAAATTGCAGACGAAAAGGCCAGATATTCCTATGATAGGGTACAGTAAATTGTTCTGTCATAACATCTCTTGTTAGCGCGACTGAATGTACTGACAGAATCGGACTTTAGAATAACTCAAATGAACTTAGTCAGTCAAAATTATTATTATTATAATTTGGGTAACAAATGTTGGGTATGTTCCGAATGTGAGTGCGTTTTATTTCATAGAATAATTTTTCATATGAAAATTGATGACATAAATCTTTCTTCTTCGACATATGTAGCTCGAACCTTAGCCACAAAGAGATAATAACAAAATCTTTTTCCGCAAAGACTCAAATGTGTTGGTATGAACTTTATATAAGGATTTTCCATCTTAATATATAAAAACGTTGGTGCGTATATTGGTACTCTAATAACTGTTGAACCACTAACGCTATCGACTTCGTATTCATACCATATGTTCCTTTGGTTCTCCGATTTGCATAACTTTTTTTTGTACCCGATAGGTGGCGCTGGGGTGGAGATTTTCCCAAAAAATTTATTTACGGTCCAATTTAGCTCAAATAAGCAACATATATTATGTACATAAAACTAAAGTTGCTGACAAAGTTTTTCACCTGTAGGTGGCGCTGGTGCTAAAATATTCAAGAAAACGTATATTTTTTTTCAGTCATATTCATAATATTATTAAATGCAATGTATTTATGGATTTTCGAGGGAGTTCGTGTTTTACTTTTGCCCGACACTCGGTATTAAAATCTAGATGCAATATAAAATCCAGATGTTTTCTTCGGGCCAGCAACGCGGACCGGACTCAGCTAGTATTATTATAAACTACATATTCCAAAATTGATCTAATTGGGGCCATATAAAGTTATTTAGTAACATGTGAGTACAAAACTCCTTAACTCGACTTATAATGAAGCCAAGAGTAGATATTTCCTTATTTAGAATCATACTGATATGATCGCTGAGGTTATGTTTTTTATTCCATAACTTTATCCATTTCGACAATGTGTTTTAGCACTTAACAACGCAACATCCAACCAATAAATCAAGTTCATGTAGAAGTTAAGAAATGATACCCGGCTATTAAAAAAATGTACTGATCTTTAAACTTTCAAGAGATTAATTATAAACCGCAGAGTGGAATTATTTCTAGCCTATGACCATAGAGCGGAATCATTTCTAACCTAATCACATTTGTTATTTGACTTTGAAGCTATAGTTTTCCTTTGTATAGACACAGTCTTTATCCTTGCTATAAAGTATTTATTAACGGTCCACTTAGTATTTATTTTTTGCAAAATCCATAATCGTAAATATGGTTAAGTTTACGCCTCATAAAAATAAAGTCTACAAATGAAAATAACGCACTATGAAATAACAAAACGGAAGTTGTCTGCATGCTTATGCATGCCAGTTAAGTAACTGCAACGCCATTGTGTGATACTTAACACATGCTGTAAGAGTTTGGGTGTATATGGAGTCATAGACATGTAAAACAAGACTAAATATATTTTTGTTGGCACTGAGCCCTAATTTTTAGCTTACGGATAAAACTATTTTTTATTACTTCACTTTTCTTTGGAAATACTGTTACACTTATACAGTAATGTTAGGAAAAACTGAAACTATGCAACCGGTTGTTGCCTTTTATTAACAATATGTCACTCTAAGCTTTGATATATTTTCTGTATTACAAAGTTACTTTAATAATTCAGGCACACAAAGGGATAATGCAAAGATTTACCATAATTTTATTTTTTAAGAAACTTATTAACCCTGAGCGCAGCACTACCAAAACACTTTTTAAATGCGGAATTCTATTAATAATATGGGCAAAAAATTAAGTCATAACGCTATGCAGTTCTGTCTAAAGTTAATCATATTAAATTAACGGTTGCTCTAACATTGAAATGAAACTAAAGTCATATATACTAGCAGATTCCAGCCCTCGAAATTCGAGCGCAAATTCTAGGAAATTTTATTATTTCATTAAATAAAGACTCTAAAAGACCACAAAAAACAAACTAATTTTTATTATTAACACATTAACAAATTTAATAAACACACTCATAGCATTGTATAATTTTATGTATGTGCTAGTAGCAACTTTAAATGCAATTTATTCAAAATAAAGAAAAAATTTAAAAATCTGTAAATCTGCAAAACGGCTGAAAAGAAATACGTTTCAAATAAAAAACCTTTGGTCAAAATCGGGATAAAACGGTAGAATAAAACATCAGTCACAAGAAATCGCCAGCCTATTAATATTATAGATACATTGAGAAATAATTAATCTTTATATGTCACTAACCCAATGAATTAACTTTGGAAATGTGGATAAATAAACAATGAAACATAAGTTTTATTTCCTCCTGCTCATATTCCTTTATAATTTTTATGATATGTTAATGATTTATATGAAAAATAGTTACTATATTGTTTGTACATTAAAATATTTGAAGTCCAGAAACTTAAAATAATTTTTTATTTAGTTCAAGAAATTATTCTTACAAATTTCAAAGATTTACAGAAATAGGTGCTACATTCAGATTAAAGCACAGAGCATACAAATAAATAGCACTTCATTTGTAATTTTCCCAATTTAAAATGAAAAATTCTTGATTTTATTTGAAATTTTCTCTATTACAAATGTAGAATTTTAATTTCAATTGATTTTTCTCAATTTCAATTGGAAATGGTGTACTTCTGTAGTGATGCCCAGATCTTCGTGATGCAAAAGGTCTTGTGGCAAGTATATGCCAAAAAAAAAGTACAAGAGTGGTGTGAACAGTTCCAAGAAGGCAGAAATAGAGTTAAAGACGAAGAGGGCCCCCAGACGAGAAAAACCATCACCTGAAGAAAAAGACGTACAGGAAATCATTGATACTTAGATATTTTGCTCATACTTTTTTCATTTCAAAATGATCGGCCAACACTATTTCCAAAGAAATTTTGTGTTTTAACTATGTACGTCAAATCTCGTTTGTTTCGAAAAATCACAGATTTGTTTTTTTAAGTTTCGAACAGAGTAAAATACATTACTACGGGTGATGAGACTTGGAGCTATGCCGAAGACCCTGAAATAGCCGTCCAATCAATCACGACAAAGATCTTCAAAACTCATAACCATATTTACTTTAGGACTTCCATCCACTAGGCCTAATTTTTAACAACGAATATTATAAGATAGTTAGGCATTATTTGCGTGAAGCTAATGAGAATAGAGGTCAGAACTATGGGCAGAAAGATTTTTAATTTTGTACCACGATAAATCACCGTCTCACAGTACATTAGTTCCTTCACACAAACTTCGACTCCTATCCTTACGAAGCAACTACCGTAGTACAGTGCCATTGAGATGAATATTTAGATAAATCTGTGGTTTTCTGGAATAACCGCGTATGTCCATTTTTGTCAGTTTTGAGTTAACGATGCCAAATATATTAATTTTTAACGCTCTTTACATGTGTTAAATTTTTTTAAAAAAATGTTGACTATTTCTGAGTTTTTTCTTTAAATAACGACGTAACTTAAATGTTTATTAAATTAATTTGCAGCACTAAAGACATATGTCAACCTACGTTTGATCGCTGACAAATTATTTTCTCAGAAAACAACACACAGCGACATACGTTGTTATTGATGAAAAAAATGCAAAATAATTTTGGATTAGTTTTCAGTTTATAACCACTTGTAAAAACTAATGTGTTTATTTCTGTTATTTTCTGTCACTATTATTCTTGATACGTTGTTATATTCTCATCCTAAGTCCCGTTATCTTTTTGTTGACGAACAAAAAAATCCATTTTTCAAGCAACAACAACTTATGTCTACATGGGTGGTTGCATTGGTAGTTTTCTTTTTCTAAGAAAACGACGTTTGTCGACATAAGTTGTTTTATCTGCACACACTTTATGTGTAATTTACATATTGTTTTTTTCGTCCTTCTCTAGGATCTATTCCTCTGAAGATTTTTGATTCAAAATTTTATATAAAATATTTATTACCCATATCTACAGGACTGTTTAATAAAAGGCTCTAAAATCTTTATATCGAGCCCATAATTTCAAATATAACGTTTTTTGGCTCCCCTCAACATATCGATTTTATGACATACGCGGTTATTCTAGAAAACCACACAAATATCATTTATAAAATTGTAGAGTATTTCTGATTCGCTCATATGGATGAAAGTAATTTGGCTAGAGTTTAAATTTAGGATTTTTCTGTTGTTTTTTTTTATGATTGTAGCATGTATGTGAATGGCAGTAAAATTGCAACTTGTTTGACGCGTCATATTTTTAAATATAAGTAACCATTAAACTTTGGTTAAGTAAATGCCTCTTGTGGCTTTTTCCTTTCATTTTTCAAAATAATATTTTTTTTTTATTTGGCTATAACTATTACAATTTTATGCACAACAGTAATTTGGTAGGATTTTTAAAAACAAACAAGTATAGCATTTAAAAATTAAAATAAAAACTATTTGCATAAAAGCTAGTGTCGATGTGGGGAATGTCTTGTTATTACTATGGTTGTACTTTGGAGGATGTTCGTATCAATGTTTGACTGCATAACTTTTAAAGCCATAACGCGCGTTACTTGGCAGTATTATAATATAGTTGTCTATTTTTTCTTCCATTTTTTTTTTTCTTGCAAACTTGGCAGCCATAAATATTTGAAGTGGTTTAGTTTTTTTTTCTCAGTTGCACCATTACTTCAAAGTGTCGTCTTGTAATATGGAAAAGTTTTGACAGCTTCAAATTCTTATTTGTATAATTTATTTTTTCATTTTTATTCTTTTAACCTCGAATCAACTGTTGGGGAAATGGAATTTGTATGGGAAAGTTTTGACACTAATATTTTGACTTTTGACAATTTTATTGTAAAAATTTTACAAGTAATTGAAATTTTTAGGAATGTCGATAAATGTCTAAATATATATACTTATATATAAGTAAATAATAAAATAAGCGTGCATTAAGGTCAGATTTAGATTTAAATAAATTTCCATTGGAAAAACTATAGCAAATAATATTTGATTTTAAAAATCTTTGAAAATAAAAGCTGTTATGCATTAACGAGGGTGCATTGTGACTTTTAAAGAACATTTCAACCTGTATAACGTAAATTAAATCATAGCTAATACCAATGATTGGATTGATTGTTGAGTATTTATAATATCATTTAAATATTTATTCTTGAATTATTTTATAAGAAGCTCCAATTACTTTATGTCCAATGTTTCCGTTGAGTGTTAGCTATGTAGTACGAAAAATGAGTAATGTTAAGATGAGACTAGATAAACCAAGAAAAATACAGTATCTCCATAAAGTACAATTTTAAAAATAACCCCACTTCCTTAACAGATACTTGCTTCTAATCATTCTTTATTTTAATATTGTGGCTTTTTGTAAATAGATGTATTTAATACAACTAAATACATCAATTAAAATCAAGTCGAGATTCCTATGGAATTTACAAAATAAATATATACCTACCATACATATACGAGAAGAAAATTGATATTATGAGTTTAATATAGTTAAAGAATTTTTTAAAACAAATCTATACATTATCTATACATTAGGGTGATATCCATTTTTTTTTTGGAATTTCAATACGTGCGGTACGGATTATTGTGACACTGGATCTAAAACTTTAGTGCGCAAAATTTGAGCCAAATGGGACAATGCTTTCTGGACGCGCATTGCATTTATGTGTAAAAATTATCAAAAATAATAATTTTTCACAAAAATTTTGACATTAATAATTGCGTTTCAATCAAATTAATTAATAAACCATAATTTAGAGTAAATTATCTTTCTAATAAAATAACAAAATCTGTTATCGGTCGAAAAAGAGCCAAGTTATATCTAGTTCCCCCAACAATAAATGCGCCGCAGACCACTTGATTAAGAAAATCGAGCTCACAATTTTAAAGACATTGAAGTAATTCACAACAACAATATTTTGCATTCTCCTGATCCCTAAATGATCATATATAAAGTATTTTGCATCTTGCCTATCAGAGAACAGTTTGAAATCAAAAATTAATATTGCTGTCAAATGTAGATATCACTTTTTGAATATAAGCCATCGATATACATACCTTTATATAGATATAATAATTTTGAAAAAAAATTTAAGCTAGTACACATTTTGAGTACCCCACTGGTTAATTTTAGAAAATAAGTCCAGAATATTATTTTTTAGAATTATTAAAATACTATCAACAAGTTTTATCGAAATCCTTCCACAAATATGTATTATTTCAATATTTTGTTTTAAAAAATTTTAATATCCTTAAATTTGACTTTTGACCTTAAAGAGGGACAGGTTATAATGTTTCAATTTAACCTTAATTTCCAAAATTGAGAAGCTGTACCCAGTAGTATAATACTTTGACAAAAAATGTATATAAAATATGAAAATACAACAGTTGAAAAAGTATGGAAAATCAAATTTTTCTTCAAATCCGCTCAAATAAAAACGCTGCCCCCGCCAAATTAAGAACAGGATACCTAAAATGTTTGGCATTTTTAATCACGTATATTTTTTTAATAAGACCTTAAAGCTCAATCGTTGATTTCGAAAAATATTTTGAACAAAATTTTTGAAAAAGTAAAATTGGAGATTTTGAAATAGTGCTACAAAATACGTACCGTTTTGACATTAATTTAGAACAGCATAACAACAGGCGAGATGCAAAATACTTTACATATGATCATTTAAGGATCAGGAGAATGCAAAAATATTGTTGTTGTAAATTACTTCAATGTCTTTAAAAATGTGAGCTCGATTTTCTTAATCAAGTGGTCTGCGGCGCATTTATTGCCTGGGGAACTTGATATAACTTTTCAACCGATAATAGATTTTGTTGTTCTGTTAGAAAGTAAATTTATTCTAGATTATGGTTTATTAATTAACTTAATTGAAGCACAATTATTAATATCAAAATTTTTGTGAAAAATAATTTTTTTTGATAATTATTACATATTTGGATATTTGAACATTGAACATCGATGCGCATCCAGAAAGCATTGTCCGATTTGGCTCAAATTTTGCGTACTAAAGTCTTAGATCCAGTGTTACAATAATCCGACCCGCACACTTCAAAATTCTGCCAATTCTTTTTTTCTTCATACAAACCGCTGTCACCATAATATACACATATGACTAAATTTCGAGCAGGAAAAAAAGTAGGAAAATCAAAAGACACTGTTTTGAATGGTATTGGAAGAGAGTTTCTGGAGTTATGTAATGACTTCGGTTTAATCATACTAAATGGAGGAACAGCTGGTGATGAGAATGGAATTTATACCTTTATGAACAATATCGGAAGTTCACTAAACGACATCTGTTAGGTTTCCCAAGAAGGTTTAGAATTAATTAAAAGTTTCGAAGTAGAGAGCAAGATATGGTCAGATCACATGCCAATAAAGTTAAATTTGAAGAATAGTATTACCGAAGCTCTACAGACTCTAGAACTGTTGCCAAAACTTATATGGAAAGATCCGTATCGGACAGAATACCAAAAAATTTAAACAAACATTTAAGATTTAATATGAGTAAAAAAATTTTGAGTTTACAATTATCATTATAATAATCAAAAAGTCAGCAGACAACCAACGAAAATGGTTTAGCTACAACTTACACGCCAGAGAAGAACCATTTAATCAAATGAACTTGAAGATAAAGAAAAGTATCTTAAATTTCAACAAAATTACAAAAATGTATGTGCATACTGACGACAAGAATATCAGAAAGAACTTGAAAAAAAAATGAACCATGTCCAAGATATTAAAAATTGGTGAAAAATCGCAAAAGAGATCAGGGAAACCGGCTCAACATTTCAGCTGAAAATCTTAAAAAATATTTTGATACCTTTCTAAATCCACAAGAAACATAGTGAGCAGGCTATGGAGTTAGTTCATTTTGATTTTAATCAAATTTCGGAAATCTTTTTTGGACATTAGTGATAGTATATATCTCTAAACGCATGATATAAGGTATCGTACAGTCGGTCTAGACCGACTATAATTTTCTTACTTGTTTTTTATTGAATTGTGATTATTGGGTTAGAGAGTAAATAATTCCCTCTGCATTCTACTGTAGACTACTGTTGCATAGTTTGGTTGTAATTGGCAGTTAGAGCATAATTTTTCACATTTCCATACAACTTTATCAATATAATTATACCCTATACCACTATGTGGTTTGGGTATAATGACTTTGTGCTGCTGTTTGTGCTGCTGTTAATTATACCGATCGAATCAGAATCACTTTCTGAGTTGATTTAACAATGTCCGTCCGTCCGTCCGTCCGTCCGTCCATCCGTCTGTGTGTCCATGTAAAGTTTTAATCAAACTGCAGGTCGCAAATATGAATATATTTTGATGAAATTTGGTATATAAGCTTTTATCGGCCATGGGATGAACGCTATTGAAATTGGTGAGAATCGGTCCATGTTCAGACCTAGCCCCCATACAAATTACCCATATGAAATCGACATAAATTGCCATAAGATCCAAATTGTCATATATATCTTACTCAAATTGGGTTTGTATGCGTTCATTACATCCACTAATGAGTAGTCCAAAAATGATCCCTTTGACCCCATATAGAGCTGCTTCCCGATCTTCACTTAAATCTATTAAAAAACAAAAATATTGCACTGATTCTTCTCAAATTTTGTTTGTATATATTTTTGCAAAATACAAGAGACTTTACCAAACATGATCAGGATCGATCCATTTTTGGACCTAGTCCCTTTATAGATATAGCATCCGATATGAACTTTTTCATATCTGCAGCCAAAAAAATTAATAAAAATCCCACTAAAATTTGGTTTTTTGCTTATTTTCAATGTCCAGTTAGTTGGGCCTAAGAGATAGGGTTTCTAAACGCATGGTATAGGGTATCGTGGAATTTTTTTCGTATCTACATTTTTCTTGAGTATATAATACCAGAAATGTACATAGTTATGGTACAACTTTGGACATTTTTAAAATAGGGGCCTAAAAGAATCACTTCTGTAGGAACTCGATGGTTAAGATGTTCCTAAAAAATATTCACCGACCAATTTTATGGAACAAATGTCAATGTGGAATATTAATCAGAGAATTCGATAGTCACATAATTTAATTTTTATGAACCAAACTTTGTTCGAAATAAAAAAAAAAAATTTCAAACCGCGATTTCGCGAAAGTTGTGCCTAAGAGCCCCGAATGTTGTATCACATAATTACACACTACCAAGTACTTTCAATCGGTGATAGAGATTTGCGTGCCCAAGACATCGTGTTGCACTGTGTTATTAAAATATTAAAAAAAATGTTTTTTTTTTACTTATTGATTTTTGTATTTCGTACGCACATCAAAATAGGACGTTGAAAGATTTAAAAAAAATGAGTTTCTGGTTCTAGAACACAATTGATATATATGTCCATCAAAAATCCGAGTTGGTGAGCAGTTTGAGGGGTGTGATATATATTTACCTTTTGGATATATAAACTCTTATTTATTATAACCTGCAAACCAGTGTACATAGTGCATGTATAAGTTTGTCATTCCGTCTGTAATAATTGTAAAAAAAAACTACACCCCATTTATCTTCTTCTTCCATATAACAACCAGAGTCGATAAGGTATGTCCGTTTGCGGTAATCACGATCACACCCTTAATATATTAGCTGGGTTGCTCGTTTTAGTGAAAGTGATTCATTGATATCCTTAACAGGTTGCTGTTTAAAACCATCAATTTAGTTCGATAGGTCCCGCGACTTTAATGAAAATCTTGAAAAGAATTTGATTTTTCTATGTTGTTCTTGTTATTGTTGTTATTGATGTTATTCTTAATTTTGTTTCTTTTGTGTGATAGCTGTATTTTTTTGCTGTTGTTGTCGTTGCGTTTGTAGCAATTGTATGTGAGTTTGGTTTTTCCCTACGTCTACAAAGGTCCAAGTCGTGCTGCTTAAACTGGAGTGTCGCCGCATCAAACTCTTTATTTAGATCGGTGAGTTCATCTCGTATTCTTCTCAGTCTAATTTTCATGTTTAAATATTGGTATAAAAAAAATGTTTAGTTGCTATTGCTCCTCTTGAGTAGCCTATAATTTTAATTATATGTTATTTATGAATAAATAAATAAATAAATAAATAATCTATAATATTAATAGGCAAGACGATTTCGTGTTACCGATGTTACTGTGTCAGTTTTAGTCCTACTTTCACCACACATGGCTCATTGGAGAGGTATTTCTTTCTAGCAGTCCACCAGAATTACAAATTTTTAAGTTTTAAATTTTTTTTTGGAGTAAACTTCATTTAAAGTTCAAATTTACAATTATACAATGCTTTGTGTGTGTTTATTATATTTGTTAATGTGTTTGTAATAAAAATGAGTTTGTTTTTATACCCTATACCACTATGTGGTTTGGGTATAATGGATTTGTGCCAAAAATATTTGACCTAGACCCATCTTTTATTATACCGATCGACTCAGAATCACTTTCTGAGTCGATTTAGCGATGTCCGTCCGTCCGTCCGACTGTGTGTCCATGTACACCTTGTAATCAAACTACAGGTCGCAAATATGAATATATTTTGATGAAATTTAGTATATAAGCTTTTATCGGCTATAGGATGAACGCTGTTGAAATTAGTGTAATTCGATCCATGTTCAGACCTAGCCCCATACAAATGACCCCTATGAAATAGCCTTAAATTGCCATAAGATCAAAATTATTATATAGATTTCTGTCAAATTGGGTTTTGTGTGTTTATTACATCCATGCGGCAATCTTTGTCATAGCCCCCATATAACGCCGCTTCCCGATTTTTACTTAAATCTATCAAAAAACAAAAATATTGCACATATTTTTCTTAAATTTGATTTGCATATATATTTTTTCAAAATATAAGTAATTTTACCAAATATGGTCAGGATCGGCACATTTCTCGACCTAGGCCCCATATAAATATAACATCCGATATAAAAATAATAACAATGACACTCAAATTTGCTTTATGCTTATTTTCTATATCCACTTAGTTGGACCGAAGAGATAGGGTCTCTAAACCATGGTATAGGGTATCATATAGTCGGTCTAGACCGACTATAATTTTGTTACTTGTTTTGCGTTGATTTGATTATAATTGATTAGCATACCTTTCGGGTCTTTACTTAATGAAAATATAAAATATCCTAGAATTTGCACTCGAATTTCGAGGGCTGGAATCTGCTAGTTAAAATTAAAGCATTGAAATAAAAATACTGCGAATAAAAATTTTTTTTTTTTTTTTGAAGCATTTAATGGCTCAACCAACTTAAAATTGTTATAGACAAATATGTGTTTTTTAATTGTAGTAGGGTTTAGCCGATTTCTTTTCTCATTTACGCATGACAAAGCTATGAAAAGTCTACTCTAATAACAGAAAAATAGAAGATAAAGGTTAATTCTTTCCATCAAAAAACACAGCATTGCCTGAAAAAAAACAATATATAAATAATTGCGAAAAAATAAAAACAATTAAATATAACTTAAGATGGTATTAGAATTTAAAGGCTAATATCGGCAGCTACATTGATATGGTAACCGTACTCAACAATGGTTATAATATTGAGTTTAAGGTACATGTGGAGGCTACCAAAGATTCGACACTGCCGAATTTACCACTCTCTACTTATTTTTATTTAATTCTTAATTTATTTGTGTTTAAAAGAAATTTTTCCTTTCACTTAGTTGTTATATTTTTGTAATGAAAATTAATTTGTTTTCTAATATTTCTCCTGATGAACATTAAATTTTGTATCTTCATTAATGAATTTAAATTGAAATAAAATGTTGTTGAATTGCTATCAATAGAAGCCTTCTGTTTTTATGAGTGGGTTGTTGAAATTCTTTAAAGGAAAAGAAAATAGGGGTTATATATACTAAAATTATGGCAAAAATAAAAAAAATGGGAGTACGTAAGTACCAAGGGGATGTGCAGTAGCCATAGTTGCTCAATAAATTATGCCAAAGATATGACTTTATATCTTAAGTAAATTTTGCTACCATTAACGAAAAAATCATGATCTAAATTTGAGTGTAAGGAATATCTCATTCAGGGTTATGTTTTTTTAGTGTAAAACACTTATCACTTATAAAAACTCAGACGTGTGCGGTACGGCCGCCGTACACTCAAAAATAATTTTGAAAGTTGGTGTCATTGTCTTGGCTTGCTTTTTAATGAATGGACTTGGATAGTTTCTTAAAAACGATATAATATATCTAAGAATCCGAAATGATTGCACTTAGTGAATTTGGTGCGTCGTTGGGTGTTTCAAAATAATATTCACGCGAATAACTCTTGAAGCTGCGAAAGTAGTAACATGTGTAGAATTTTAAAGTAAAGAGTTACTAGTTAGAAGTTAAATTTCAAATGGGATATATTTTTACAACAAATTAATTTATTTATTTTATTTAGTTTATAATATTAAATCTATTCCATAGAATTTTCGTTTACTTTTAAATTTGTTTTATAGCTTGTAATAAGAATTATGCTATATTACACAAGGGAACAATGGTTCCGTTGATTAAGAACTGAATATTGTTTTTAAGGTTATTTGGGACGCTGAATCCAAATCTGCCCTTGGTTTTTTTTCTATCAGCTCGACTTTTCGAGATATACCGTTATGTTCAAAATTAAGGCACTTCCGCTACATATATTGGAATAACTTGAAAACGGTTCACCATATTAAATTAAAAAAAAAATTATTGTTCAGATGTTCCTGGTTTAGTTACAGCGATGGGATTAGAGGAGTATGATCCAAATGACTGGCGACTATTTATAGATTCTTCTAAACGCAGCCTAAAATGTGTACTTCTGCATAACGGTAATAAATTGGGTTCGTTGCCCATTGCACATTCAACTAAAGCTAAAGAAGAATATTCTACAATTGCCTCAGTTATAAATAAAATAAAGTACAACGAACACCGCTGGCTAATTTGTGTGGATCTAAAAATGGTGAATTTTCTTCTAGGCCAACAAGGTGGCTACACAAAATATCCGTGTTTCATTTGTTTATGGGATAGCAGAGCCAGATCTGAACACTGGAGTAAGAAAGACTGGCCTTCGAGGGAAGCTATGGTTCCAGGAAACCACAATATAGTTAATCAACCACTTGTGCCCAGGGATCGCATAATACTGCCACCTCACCATATCAAGCTAGGACTTATGAAACAATTTGTCAAAGCTCTCAACAAGGACGGTGATTGTTTTAGATATATCAGTAAAAAGTTCAACAATTTGAGTTCGGAGAAACTGAAAGCTGGCATTTTTGATGGCCCTCAAATCAAAAAATTAATCAATGATGAAAATTTTAGTAATTCCATGACAGATATTGAAAGAAATGCTTGGAATGAATTTGTTTGGAGAGTGCGCAATTTCCTGGGAAACAAAAAGGGTGAGCACTATTCGGACCACGTGGATAACATGTTGTCACATTTCAAGCAGCTTGGTTGTAATATGAGCATTAAGGTGCACTACCTACACAGTCATTTGGATTGTTTCCCTGAAAATCTTGGAGACTTCAGTGAAGAACAAGGTGAACGTTTCCATCAAGATATCCGTACTATAGAGGAGCGGTACCAGGGTCACTGGGATAAGCATATGATGGCGGACTATTGCTGGAGCATTAAAACAAATCCCTCTAAACAAGGTTATTTAAGAAAATCTTATAAAAGAAAATTTTTCGATGAGTTGTAATTACATTGTAATATTTGTGTATTAAAATTTTTTATTTTTCTTTAAAATTCTCTTTTTGTGTTAAATTAAAAAGTATAGCTGACCATAAAAATGAAATAATCTTTTTTTATTACTTAATTTTTTTAATTCTTAGAATCATAAAAAACTAACTTATTACATACAAACACTTACACATTAGAAAATGTTATTTTTGTATGGAAATCGCGATTTATATCAATTCAGTAAATCGTGAACAAAATCAAAAGTTGTGCACCGATTGCAATGAAATAAAGCTCATTTTATTCGAAATATATTTAACTAACTGCTTGTAGACCAAAACTGTGATTTTTGTCCCATTTTTATTTTTTAGGAATTTTTAAAGAACAAAAAAAATGTTTTTTTTTAAAAATTTAAATTTTTTTTTCAAAACTTGAACGATATCTCTAAAACTACTTGGAAAATTTAAAAACAAAGTAAGCACGGCTTTAAGAGAATATTGTTTGCGAGTTTCGGATTTTTTTTTTTAATTTAATATGGTGAACCGTTTTCAAGTTATTCCAATATATGTAGCGGAAGTGCCTTAATTTTGAACATAACGGTATATCTCGAAAAGTCGAGCTGATAGAAAAAAACCAAGTTCAGATTTGAAATCAGCGACCTCAAATTAGTAAAAATTTGCTATAAATTTCAAATCAACACAAAAAAAGTTCAATTTTGTTCCCTTGTGTTATCGACAACCAAGTAACGAGTAGATAATTCGCAAGCACATTATATTGGGGTGTTAAGTACAGCAAAGACAGATTTGACAGGTATGTGCGAATCAAACATAATTGACAGCCACTGTACTCAACACTATGTCAAATCGTTCGGATATTGGTCATCTAAGAACTACAATATGGGATGTGGTGGACAGAAAAAGGATTGGTAGTAATTGCGTTAGCAATAATAAAATTTTATTGGATAATAATCATTTCATAAATATTTTCAAATGCAATTTTTCTGAAAATTTATGTACCTTCAATAGGAAAGCAAGTTTCATTTACAAATCAAAGTTTTTATGAAATTTATTATGCTAATTTCATTGAGGGAACTAAATTAGACCTACCTTAACTTGACACGTTCTTAAATATTTTTACACATAGGTATTATAAATCGGATATGTATTTGCAGATATTGTAACAAATTGTCGGTAAATATGTATAATAGAAACAAATTAGTTATTAGAATTATTTTTCAATATTATAATTAAATTTACAAATACGTATATATTTTCTCATATATATTTGATTTATGTATATTCATATTCATTATTAATTATTCGTTTTTATGTTTGCTAATTTTTTATTGTATTACTGTACTAGTAGCAGATTCCAGCTCTCCAAATTCGAGCGCAATTTCTAGGCAGCTTTATTTTTCAACTTAGCCAATTCACAAACCAACACTTTTATGGTTTATTATTATTGTGAATGAACCAACACTTTTATGGTTTATTATTATTGTGAATGAATATAACAAATTCATTAACACACTTATTAACAAATTTAATAAAACACACATAGCATATGTATAATTTTATGTATGTGTGAGTAGCAATTTTAAATGCAATTTACTCAAAATAAAGGAAACAATTTAAAAATATATAAATCTGCAAAACGGTTAAAAAGAAATATCTTTCAAATAATATACGTTTGGTCAAAATCGGGATAAAACGGTAGAACAAAACATCGGTCACAAGAAATCGCCTAGCCAATTAATATTATAGATCTATATAAAGTTTATTTTTATTTTTAAAATTTTTTTTTTAATTTTTCTATTGTAATATCTTTATATTGTTTCCAAATTTTAGTTATGTACAATGCAATGATTCTGTGCGATAATAGTAAGATTTGAAGTCTGTGCGATAAATAAATAAAATTATTGAATCCGGTGATAACAAAAAATAAAAGAAAAAACAATTATTTAACTTAGTTTTGTATATTTAACCGAAATGAAATTGCATGAAACAAATCCTGTTGTAGGTAGCAAACAAATATAATGAAATGATAGCCCAAATAATTTAATTTATATGTCATTTTTAAACAATTTAGGTATTACCACCTCGAAAATAGGTTATAATTATAGATAGGCTTTGGAAAAAGACATTAGACATTCTGCAAAAATTGGTACATCACGAGATTAAAGATATTGCTGATATTGCTCAAAAAATATGGCCAAGAAGATCTCCGTATGGATTTAGTTGCTAAAGCATGTTCTGCTATCCTCCAGGTAAGGCTACCTTCAATTTTGGACAATGGTTTTTCCAAATCTGAGGTAGTGCATGACAGGTTTTTAAAACTTTTTTTGTTGGATGTGATGTCTCTTATGCCGATAAGGTTAAGATTATGGTAATCTCTTCCTGTCCCGTTAATATTACGCAAATCGAGGTACAGTCTTGATTAAATCCACTGATAAGTTAAGGAATTTCTCAGCTGGTGAGGATTATTTGCTGGAGAGTCAAAATAAAGCGATTGCCGATACTGGCTCTAAAGTTATGATTGCCGGTGGCAAAGTTTGAGATATGGCGTTACATTTCCTTAACAAAAATGGCTTAATGACCGCTCGTTTAAATTCCAAATTCGATTTGAGACGTTCGGCTACAGCTGTCAATGGTACTATTTTGCCACTCATCATCACACCCAGTCAGGAAAAATTGCAATTCACATTCGCAGTGCCACCGATAATTACTTGGACGCTTTTGAACGTGCTATCGATGCTGCTGTCAATAACTTAAAATGTTTGTCACGTGACGCCCGTTATTTGGCTGGAACTGGTGCTATTGAAATTGAATTGGCTACACAACTTGCGGCTTTTTCTGATACTTACCTGGTTTGATGCAGTATGCCTTTATATATTTACCACTGTTTTGGAAGCATTCACTAAAGCTTTAGCTGAAAATTCCACTATTGATGTCACCATCACTAAGGTGTTCGATCTTTTGCAATCAAAATACTGTGCTATCAAATACGCTGTTGATGCTGCCAACACAATCATGATGATTTATCAAATTGTTACGACCAAACGTGCTTGCGGACCCAATACTAGCCATGCTAGTGGCATTGAAGTAGAGAGTTAAAAAATCATTTGTCATTTTCGTACTTATAATACTATTTTTTAACATTTTTCATATTCTCTGTAAACGGGTTCAGGTTCGCTGTATATAAAAACGTTGAACCCGAATCCATTGAACGCAGAAATTCAACCAGATTCTGGTTCAAAAGAAACATTTTTTTCTTGCTGTTCATGAGAAATGTTTAATAGAAAAATCATGAAAAAACATTACATTTCTTACAGTCCAAAAAATTAAAAAAAAAAAATAGAATGAAATAACGACTATTTATTGCAAACAGGCAACCAACACATAAACTAGACTAAAATGAGAAAACTCCTTTTTCTGTTAAAGCTACTATGTTCTAAGATATCTGTACGTATCAGTATACAAACACTTTCATATAACCAATGTAAATAAAAGCATCGTATATTGATATTTTAATTTCCTTAAAGTAAACGGGTTTTATTTGTGGTTCAAATGAATGCTTAAATTGTTTCTAGTAAAATGAGTATTCACATTCAAATTAAAAATTTACTTTAAACATTTTGAATTTTCTAATCCATAGATGTCTACGATATTTACGAAAAAAATATTTGTTTATGATGCAGGAAAAGATGTATCTATATGCTCAGAAAGCAGATATGAATTTAAAGGTAAACATAGAGAAAATTCTAGGTGGAATATACAGCGGAAGCATCCTAAACTATAGAAGATACCACCAGATCACCAATGAATGAGCAGGAGCGGATAGTCACGAAACTTTTCACAACTTTAAATACCACCTCTGCCTCCAACTAATTTAGTTAATTGTGGTATTATTGCTGTGAATATTGAATTACATGTAGAGTGCATGCCAGTGGTCGTCATCGTAATTTGTCGAGTAATATTGCCATCACTTTCCGCACTATATCGTTGGCATCACTTAAACTGCCAGCTCCGTATACGGATGTAGCGGTTCAAGTAGCACCACGGTAACATAACGAGGATCCTTCGATGGCAGCCAGTGAGTCCAGCTGTCCTCCAAATGGTAAGAACGGTGCCCTATCTCGGAATGTGGCCGATAGTTCTTGTAGTCCTAATTACATCCTAATTTACGTAAGTTGGAAAAATTAGCATCTTTAACTTGAATTTTATTTGCTTGTCTTGACTTGTTGTAAATCACTGACTTTCTTACGGTTCTAAGAACCAATGTTAGATTGGATAGGATTCGATAAAGAAGGCAGTGCGCAATGCGACCAGTTTGATCTTTTGTGCAGCCCATGTTGTCCTAGAGATTAAGGCATGTTATAAAGCCAATTACCCTATTTGGCATTAGATTCCATATATCACGGGGGGATACAGTGTATCCTCCAAGTGCAAGGATTCTCTTGCCACTTCACATAAAATGTGTTCTGCTGTTTCCACCTCCCGCTCGCAGAACCTACATGTGTCTATAGCAGATTGTCCTTTCTGTCGTAGATGATATCTAAGATTGCAGTGGCCTGTAAAGAATCCCGTCAAGTTAGTGTTAGTTTGTTGCATCTACTTATTTCGTTTAGACCTTCGATGCACTCCAAGGCCAGTTTAGATGACAAGTTGTAGGCCATTATTTCCTTTAGTGCAGCGTGACTGTCGGATAGTATATAAATACGTGCCCTTTTTGTATCTCTTCTGAGACATTCAGTCACGCATGTATAGATAGCGAAGACCAACGCTTGGAAAATGGATGGATATTTATGACCGCACCCGTCTCCCGTTTTGATTTTTTTGAGCCATCTGTTAACCACACATGAGAACCGTTCTCCGGTTCCCAGGTCCTACTGGTCCTGGCGCTCCGTTTCAATATCATGGTTTCAAATTCCCTGATGAATAACTTTTTCGTAACATTCTGTCCGTGACTCTCGCCACTGGGTCAATGATGAAGAGCCTGGCGACTCTCATGTGACCTTTAGGTCACCGTCCTTTATGCTACCAAAATCTAAGAATTGTGGCCTAAGAACATCTTTTAAAAAGAAAATATATAAAAAATATAAAACGAAAATATTTTTAAAAATGTTTTCCTTTCGTTTTAGCTCATCCCCAATTTGTGGAGACTGAATTTGGGGCTCCCCCAATTACCAGTGGAGATGATTGCGAACACACTAAAGTGATAGTCGAGGCTGATTTTGCCCAATGTATTTTACGACATTGGATAGTTTTCTAAAATTCACCAATTTTGTTATTTTCGTTGGCAATGTAAAAAACATTGAAAACATAAAATAATTTTTTAAATAAATTTCATGGACTGATGTTTTTTGAACTAAAAATGGTCTAGGAAGTTAATTACTACTCTATTTTCAATCAAGTAGGCAGATTTTAAGATTTTGTTGAATACAGGTATCTCAATATTAAGTTATCATAATCAGGAGGTAGTTCATCTTGAGATGGTTGGGATCGTAGTTCAGCCTTTGGGGATAGTTCATATATCGTTACTGACTCCGTATTTCCAAAGTTAAACTAGTTATCTTAGGTAGATATATATGCGGTGTTAGCAGTGACTTTAACCGGCACAGGTTCAGTTGGAGGTTCTGAAATGTTAATGTTATCACAAATGTTAACCAAGTCTAGTTCCGAGCAATCACTAGTTTCTGTACGTGGTTGTTGCTCCTGTATCAACATTTGTCGCTTCTTAAGTTTCATGATAAAATACTAGTTTTTTTTTGTAGTATTTCCTCTCATTAGGTTTTCAGAATGTCAGCTATATTGTTCTCATCATACTAAACCTCATGCTTTCTTAAATTTACTGAATTTCCATCTTTGAAAGCAGCTACTTGCTTTATGTTATGAAGGATATTCATCTAGAGGATTCCACATACATACCTACATGATATTTATATGTATTTCCAACACAATCCTTTTTGTTCTTCGGGCATCACTTCCTCCAAAACTTTGTTGGTGGGTGCGTAGTTTTGGAATAAACATTAAATTTCCGAAGACAGAAAAAAACTGCATTCACTTACACATACATACACATACAATTTCTTCAAACACAGAAATTGCAATTTGTGTCAATAATAAACACAAATAAATAAAAGCAATGTATGCAACGTAAAGCGTTGTATTATTATTATTATTATATTATTTATTAATAGATATATTAAGGTTGTATTAACATTATTCATGTTATTTACAATTTTTTGATATCTATATGTGGCATAACGTATGTATATGTTGTTAGCCAGATTGGCAGAATACTGGTATTATTAATACAATTCATTTTATTTTTCTTAATTTAAAAAAAAAAAAATAAAAATTATTTAAGTATTAAAGCAATTAAAGTTTTAAAGTTATTGGAATTTCAAAAGTTTAAACAACAAATTCATTAATCATTAATTTTCTATAGTTTGAGCAAATTACTAAATATTTAAATAAGTTATAGAAATTAGAGCCATTGAGAATATTTATTACATCATTTATCGCAAGTTGAGTTTTGCCAAAATATTGCAGTCTAAATCCGTTATATATTGGGCAAATGACTAAAAAGTGGAACGTATTTTCAGCTATGTCTAGATTACATATTGTGCATGTTTGAACTAGATTATTTTTGTAGGCCATGTCGTTTAAGTCGAGCATTCCTCTTCTCGCTTTTACAATTACGCTAGTGACACGGGATGAATAATTTGTAGCAAGGAGTGGAGTTACACTATAATTTAGATGCGAATATGAGATCGTGATTTGAGTTTGATGCCTTAAGTACATTATCTTCACGTTCTTTAACAATTAATAAATCTAGTATTGATTTCCAAGATGAGCTTAGTGGTAGGTTTCGATTAGGAGGTGTAAAGTTAAGCACTTGTTGTAGATTTGTCCAATCATTAGCCCAGAACTCGTTTTTGGTTATGATGGCTTCAGCTAAAATTCGTGGAAGTCGGTGGTGGTTCATATTGAGTACTTTGTTAATGTAATAAAAGTGAAGCCTTAGAGTTGATATGTACAAAGAGTTTAAACCAGTTTCCAGATATAACATATAGTTAGGTGTTGTAGAAGGTAGATACAACATTTTCTTAATAAAAAATCTGAACAGCTGTTCTACTTCATCATGTTTTTGATAGCCCCAAACTTGAGTAGAGTATAGCATTATTGATCTAGAAGCAGCATGGAATATTTTAAGCTTATTGTCTTTTGAAATTTTTGGGTGATTTATGTATTTTGACCATGTGGAGTTTATAGCAAGTTTTGATGCAGCTAATTTATTATTAAGGTGTTTTTTGAAGGACAAATTATATGTAATATCAACGCCCAGATATTTGTAGCTATTGACGATCTCGATGTTATCATCACCAAACTGCCAGTTAAGATTTGTGGATATTCTCGTGCCAGAGCGAAATACAATTATTTTTGATTTATCCAGGTTAACTTTCAAGCACCAATTTGAACAATAAGAATACAGAGCATCGATCATTTGTTGTACTTCAGCTTGTGAATTCGCTAGCAAGACAATATCATCAGCATAAAGTAAAATTTTAATAATTGTATTTGCAACATTTACACCATTTGGTAATACATCAGCGAGATCATTAAAATACAACGAAAACAGTAAAGGGCTTAAGATACATCCTTGTTTTACACCAAGCTCTACAGAAAACGGTTCAGAAAACGAGCTACCATCCCAAATACGGCTTTCAGTGTTTAAATATGAGTACTGTAAAATTCTTATTATTTTAGATGATAGTCCCAAGCAAGAAAGTTTGTAAAATAAACAATTTCTAGGAATCATATCAAAAGCACACGAAAAATCTACAAAGAATGCATAAGTATTTTTTCCATTCAATTTGTTTGATTGACTATATTCACGAGATTGAATATATTGTCCGCCGTTGAGTAGTGCTTTCTAAATCCGGCTTGGAATTCGTTCAGAACGTTATTGTTTTCAACCTATTCAGTTAATCTCTTTAACAATATAGTATTAAAGATTTTACACAGAGTATTCATCAAGTATAACCCACGATAATTTGTTGGCTGGTTTGCATCCCCTTTTTTGAACAGCGGTATCAAAATAGATTTCCTAAAACAGGAAGGTACTTTCTCATGCTAAAATATTTTGTTGAAAATAGACAGTATTTCATTGACAAAGCAATCCGGTGCATATCTGTAAAATTCATAACTAATACCATCTTCTCCAGGAGCTTTATTTAGTTTCAAAGTTTTAATTACAGGTGCAATTTCACAAAATTCAAAAGGAGAGTCTAGAAGGGCATCAGTGAAATACGGCATTGACCAGCTGATTGAAGGTATATTTGCGGTGTTATTCAACAAGGCGCTAAAATGGAATCTAAAATCATCTGCTGTTAAATTTCCTTTTACCGTATGTGTGCGTATCTTCATCGCGTTGGAAAGCTTCCACCATTCAGTGCTGCATTTTACTCTATTTAACTGCTCTAAGTTGTTATTATAATATGCCAGTTTTTTGTTATTACATATCTTCACATATTTAGCTCTCGCTGTTGAATAACGCAATTTGTTGACATATGAGTGTTGTCTCTTATAGGCTCGTAGCTTTTGCAACATGACCTTACGATGACTAGCGCACTGCCAATCAAACCATTTTTTCTTAGGTTCAAAAAATTGTTTACTAGGTCCCTTCGAATAAGCTTCTTTTACTTTCCTTGTTAAATTCAAAATTAATTCATCCACTGGTTCATTTGATTGAATATCAATATTACTCGCAAGTAAATTAAGCTTTTCTACATAATTACCATATAAGTTGTTGTTCCAGCGTAATCTTTGCAGTTTATCATTGTGTTCGATATCAGAATAAAAAGTTTTTATGCTTAAACATAATGGCATATGATCGGAGTTTGGATGCTATAGCGAAATCATCAACAAATTGCAGAAAACTGTGTGAACAAATACCATAATCAATTACTGACCTACCCATAACTCCACAAAAGCTATATTCCCCTTCAACGTCCTTTCCAGTCCTTCCATTAAGCACAATGCCACCAAATTGATCTCTCAACTCCATTAGTTTCTTTCCTTGTGTGTTAATTACTTTGTCTTTTGAACATCTTAATTCACGTATATGAGGTGTATCTTTTAAGAAGTTAGTATCTAAAACCTGCACATCGGAAATTCTAGCATTTAAATCACCAACTATCAAAAAATTTGAATGATTTAGTTCCTGAAAGAATTCATCAAATTTTTCTAAGTCTGTATTCCAATTTGTGTAGTTCAAATATCTTGGAATAATATAAAACAAGATACCTTCAAGCTTTATGTGTAATATTATATTATTGCGAATATTTAAGAATTTGAATCCATATTTTCTGCGTAATTCCTTTCTGAATCCAAACAGGCAACCACCACTAGCACGACCAGATCTATGAGATTTCTTTGCAGCAATCCATTGCAGAGAATAATTTTGTAGGAAATTTGAAAATTGATGTTGCTTATCTGCTACTACGTGGGTTTCATTTAGGAAAAATACATCAAATTTATTTAAATATGATATAAAATCTCCAAAATTTATTGAGCTTGCTAAATTTGCTACATTATAGGATAATAAGTTACATAAATTAAATTGCTATTGTGAGCAAGTATTTTGCTTGTTTGGGGCACCATTTTGTCGTACTTCTTTAACGCATACATCAGCCTGATAGTTACATTTATTTAGTAATTTATTTAAGTATTCAGCATCGCTACTGGTGTTTGCCATAATTTTGTTCTTGGACCGCGTATATTGGTTATTATTGATATAAATACAGAATTCACCGAGTCTTACTTTTACTGTTCTATCATTTTTGGAAATACCTTTACTAAGTTGCCGTAGATTGTATCGTACATTTTGTTCGTCTTCCGTGTAATCTTTTTGTATATATATCGGTTTACCCTTCAAATTATTTTTGGCAGATGTAACGTTGAAAGCCTGTGTACTTGACTCTAAAGTAAAGCATGCTCTACCTCTAGATATCATTCGTGTTGACACGATATTTATGTTAGCTTTTAGTATATCTAAACATATTTTACTAAATTCATGTTTGGCAGCATTAACTTTTTCACTTTCTAATCCAGAGACAACTACATTCGAAGATCTTGATCTGCGATCTATGACTTCAAGACGTGAAGTTAATTTTTTCACATCATCTTTTAGTTGTATATTTTCTCTCCTCAGTTCATCAATATCAGCTTTGAGATCAACTAAATCAGATTTCCTAGTAACATCTTGAAGCTTGACGTCTAAAAGTTTACACAATTTTTCCCATGAAAAAACATCCTGTGAATTATTTGGTTCTGGCATGTTTTGGTACGAAGAATGTTTTTTACAATTGTTATTGTCAGTGTACTCTGGTGATGTTAGATGAAGTGGACGTTTATTGTTCATCTGCTTTTAATAGCATACCTTAAGGCTGACTTCGAAATGCAGTGGTAGTGCTACCAGATGTTGTGACTTTATTGAAAGTAGACAGCTGATATCAATACAAATAGGGCGCCAGAAGACAAAACAATATATGCAATCAACAATTACAATACCAACTATAATAATTATTAAAATTCAACTCTCTCACTGCCAGACACCAACAGGAAGCAGTGACAAGACTCACGATAACCACTTTTATCCATGCCGTGTTAACTTTAAGCTCTTCCGCTTTACAATTAATCCGGAATTGACTGTGAGACACCAACTGCCAAAAAGAACAAGCAACATGTAGGTCAGCAGCGAAATTTCCACAAAACAGCAACAAGCGTTGTATGCAACGTATTAATATTGCTTCTGATTTCTGTAGTGATAGATATTCAATATATTTTTGACGAAAACATAAAACTACGGAGGAGTTTGGATATGCATGAGGCTCAAAATCGTCAGACAGGAACCTACATAAAACATCTTATCATCAGTGATCTTTATTGTTATGACATCAAATTGCAGCAAGTATATTCAATTACATCAGATAACAGAAAAAATTTTATAAAAGGCGTTGAACTACTAACAGACGAGTGTGAAAAGTTTGACATGAAGGATGAATTTGACGCAGCTGAAGCAAATGTGCTTTCTAATATTGAACTTGAAGGTGCAGCAAACCTAGTACATTCGAACAAAAGTATTATTCATTTCATACGTGTTGCTCATAGTTTACAGTTGATAGTGCTCGACACTGTATCTAGTCCTTTTAAGAAAAAAACACGAACAATGAGAGCTAAGAAGCTAAATCTGAGAAAAGCCATTTCCATTATTAAATGGTTCAAGGCTTATTGGAATACAGATAGTATTTGGAATATTTGTGAAGAACTCGTACAAATTTTAGGACCTGGTAAAAAATTAGCGCTGAAGCTACAAGAAGAATGGAAGAATCTAGGCGATTTTTTTTTAAATCTGGCCTAGTTTTATATTAGAGCTAACCAAAGATCACAAAACAATAACTTTTTCAGAAGAATTATATTTAATTGATATAAAGAGAGAAAAACACTTTATTAGAAATGCGCTTTGGATTACAGCAGTAAATGTATAGCAGATTTGAGTTAATGCAAAAAAAGACATATTTTAAAAACAACAAATATTAAAAAAAATTTAAAAATGCAAAGAGAAGAATCGAATCAATATCTTCTTCTTCAGAATATGATGAAGATATGCTCAAGCAAGTTCGAAAAATGAAGGAATGATATTCTAAATCAAATTCTCCAAATGTACATGTCACCGATTCGATTGATAACTTAGTTAAAGGTGAAATTGAAAAATATCCAAGACTGCGAAAAGAAAAAACCTTAAAACGGAAAGCAATACTCCATTAATTTAACTTTCATCACTTTAAAAGATTGCAGTCTCAGAAATGCGTTAAAAGCTTCTGGAAACTTTCAATTCTTGTCCGCCATGCCGAATTGATGTGCTTACACTCTCACCAATACTCTTACGCACTCTTTCGATATTGACATTTAAGAGGTTTGCATTTGGATGACCAGTATGTTTAGCATCACTAATTGATCTTGTCTGCCTGCATCACTAATTGATCATGTCTCTCCTCACAGTTAACGAAATTATATCAATATGGCGACAATATTTTGAACAAAAATTTTTAATCGTAGCCGCAAAATTTTATTCAATTTTTTTTCAATTTCAATTTAAATTTTTTACTTTATAATATTAATATTTTACATTTTATTTATTTAGATAGAGAGATTAGGAACTTCGCTCCTTTTCTACTTAGTATTTGTCATCTTGTATAAAATTTTTGTGTTAGTCTATCAATTTTATCATATATGAGATGGAAGTTAGCAAGAGTGTGTAGACGTTGGTTTGAGAAATGCCAAGGCAGATTATATATTAATTTAAGCAACTAATTTTGAGCTACTTGCAGCTTTTTTAAATAGCATTTTGTTGAAGTGAACCATACTGGAACACAGTGAAACATTATGAGGTGGAATATCGATTTAATAATCAGTTTTTTGTTTGCGATGTTCATTTCAGACTTTCTGTTTATTATCTGGTACATCGTCCTCATTATTTGATTGATTTTCAATCATAAATGATATGTGATCATTAAAACAAAATTTGGTATCAAGCAATACACCCAGATATTCGGCGTTGATTCATAAATTGAAGAGAGCATTCCTTCCGTTTCCTCGTGATAAACTTTATAAATTTTTAAATATTGTTCAACAATGAAACCGTATAATGTCCATTTTTACTAACCCTAAACTGCTACTAAAAATCGCATATGAATTTGGTATACCCTTTATTAATTAACAAACTTGCGAAGAAAATCTTTGCCGTGTACAGGAATCTCAACCCCTTGAATAAACTAATAAACACGATTGGATCTAATGTATAACTTTCTTCATTTTCGTTTCCCAGAGGAATTGATTCCAGTGCTGAGCTTTGGATACATCTAATAATATATTCAAGGATGTTATTTTACATAACCCTATTTGATTTTTCAGCAAATCACTTTCTTAGCTAAAGCATTTTATATTTCATTGAAGAGACTACCCTAATCGGTTTTTATTTCCAAGATTACGTTCGTCCAAAAATTGATTTATCTTCAACTATTAAGTTACTTAACAAATGTAAGAGCTTAAGATTTAAATTCGAATTGTTATCATATTAGCGCAGTAAAGCATGTCGAGGTAAGATGTTTATTTTTAATTGGATATATACGGGGAAGGATGTAATTAAATGTTCAATCAAAAGGATTCGTAGGGAAGGGAAATCATTGCCTTTATAAAAGAGCTAACTCGGTATATGACATTAAGCAAGCAATGAAGTCGTGGTATGACAAGTTGAATTCTGAGGTGAAAGGAAAGGAAAGATAAGATACATACATATGTACGTGAAAAAAAAATGATCTACGAATAGACTTATGTTTTCCAATATTTAGATGATGTCATAGGTAATATGTATTATAGATCAGTAAATAAATATTTTGAAACTGAAAACTAGGGAAATGTATCTTCTTATCTGCATATATATATGTATATCCAATGCAGTGTGCAAGTAGAATTTCATAGGCAGGATGGACTATATAAGTTTTGCATTTTGATTTTGCTACAAATAAAAAACTGCTTGTGTGGCACCGCGCGCCATCTTGTTGAATACAAATATTGTCCAGATCTATTTCTTCGAAAATAATCAGCTATAATAGCGTTTGCTTTCTGCATCTTCGACTCACTTTATGAGTCAATTTACCGAAATCTGTCTGTCCGTCTTTCTATCTGTACGTGGGGGCCACCAGTGCCACCCTCTTTGAAAGCGATTATGAAGTGGAAAGCAGACAACTAAGTTTCACCAAAGGCGCTAAAATGATGCCATGTGTAAGTCATATACCTTAAGAAGTTGTTCCAAGGAATTGTCCCTATCAGAAGCATTACGAACAGGAACACGAAACTGGAGGTGCCAATCCTACCAGAGAAGTGGTTGTCATGTCTTATAATTGTGAGGTGTCCCAAGGTTTCCGAGGGTGTCAAAGATGTAATATGAGTTGAAAAACGAAGTTTGGAATGTTGTCGAGTTTGCACGTGACTGATATCGTCTGCAGGAAGAATGGGTGAAGTAGACGAGAGTGTTGTAAGTTGGAAAACGATGCTTTTTACGTCAGATGTCACACTTACAAGATTACAGCCGATTGGATGTAGAATATTATTTGAAATACGAGTTCGGAAAGTTGTCGATGTCGGCCTTTCAACCTGTTATCGATGGCAGTAAGAATGAGTGTGGTAGCCGGAAGATGGAACATGAGTTGAATGACGAGTTTGGAAAGCTATCAATGTCTCGTCGCATGTGAAGGAGTGTAGTAGACGAGAGTGTCGTAAGGAGGTACATGAGTAAGAAGTGGCTTCGAAAAGCTATCAATGTGAAAATATGGCTGGGCAGTTTAGTGGGAAGAAGGAGTTCTAGACAAGATTGTCAATCAATTGATGACATGAGTCGGAAGCGAGTTCGAGAATGTTGAGTCGGCTAACGGATGACGAGAGGCATTGAGAATGAATAGAAGACTAGAAGACATAAAAAAATCTTTTCTGGGACTGACTCCTCGCGGAGTTTCCTGACGGCTATGGTTGCTAACATCACGGGAAGACCACAGCTCGACATGGAGTTGCGTTCAACCGGGTGTTGCGACCCATAAAGCAATGGGGTCTTAGATCGGCCCAACCATTCAACATATGGTGGAGTTATGCCAAACAGATTTCTCCTAATGATTAATCACCGTACGATATGTCTTCAAGTCTCTACGTCTGTCTGTGTTTCCATGTAAACCGTATGATCAAACAACAGGTTGCAAATATGAGTGTATTTTATAAGCTTCTAAAGAAATATATAAGCTTCTAAAGAAATAACCCCACACCGCCATGTTTAACAGTTTGTTTTAAGTGTTGCTTTTAAATTCTTCATGAGATTTGCTTCAGAAATGAGTCCCACCAACAGATTGGAAGCAGTTAATTTTTTTTATCAGACCAAATAAACCGTTTCCGATCCTCTATGATCCAGTGCTCATTCTTTGCAGAATTTCAGTTGCTCTATTATATTCTTATCGGACAGAGCTTGTTTTTTCTTTTTGACTTCTTCCACCAATCCAATTTTGTGAAGCGCTCAACGAGCAGTCCATTCACTGGCATGTTTATTTGTAGCACTAACAGCTTGTTTGGGTGTTTTGAAAGCAGATTCTTCATATTGTAATGTTCCTCAATATATAAATATACACACATTGAACTTTATTGCTAGACTAAAAATATTCATTTATTAAACTATAAGCTTTAAACTATAAGCTTTAATTATTACATGAAGTAATGTAACGGTATCGTACATAACAAATATAATGATAATAACAAGATTACCAAAACTCTCAAATATAATAATACTGTTGGATTTGTAACATACATATCACATCTCTCGAAACATTAATCACGCGTCTGAATCTTTTAATAATGTAGGACGAAATATTCGGTATAAAAGCTATATTTCGTTTTTTTTATACTCAACCATTGTGCGGTTTTTCACTTTTAATTTCTCAGCAATTATTCTGGAGGAGTGCCCACTTTCAGTCAAAGCTACTACTAAATATTTTCAGTGTCGATTTCTCTACTTTTGTTTTTTATTTCAATATGTAAAAGTGCTTACTGATAAGAAAGATTAAAATCTCACGGTAGAGGACAGGAATCCAGCTACAAATAACGGTAAATTTGTAATTGCCAACTTCTATTTCACATATCAAAAAACATGCAATACAGAGTGCGTGAATAATGTTGGCATTGAATTTATTTGTTTTTGTTCCCTTATCGTTTTGTACTAATATAATAAAGAATAATTGCTGTAAGTTTCACAAAATTTCCTTTAATATGTATATTTTGCTCTATTTTTTATGTAAATACATTCTATTTTTGAAATAACATTTTTTTTTAAGCATTGTTTTTGTTTACAAAATTGGTATTGACCACAGTAATTTTGTAAAAGTACTGTAACACTGAAGCTATGCTAAGTTTTAGGCCGGTTTTATATGAAAAACACCACAATGGTCTGATTGCGTTCATACTCCCACTCTTTAAAATTAATTAAATTCGAGTGTTGTAGTTTTCTTTTGTGGGTTTGCCAATATGACTAAATTCAGGATGCCACAATAAATTACTAAACAAAAATAAAGGGTCTTAGAAAATATTTATTTTTTTTCTATTGTTATGTGTTGACCAGACATGGTTTCTTCATTTTTGTAAAAATACAAATGATAAAGTTCTACCAATGTTTAAGTTTAAGTTAAGGTTTGAATATGTAAATTATTAAAGAACTTATATTGTTGTTGCTTAATTCCGTAGCTTTCATTTTGCAGAATATTGTACATCAGAAATTTATATTCCTACACACTTTTAGTTTTATTACAACCTATAATAAAAAGTCCTTTTTTCCTATTTTCTAGCAAAATACACTTAGAAAACTTAAAGTTATATATTCCTCCTTTAATAATAAAATGTAATTAAAATTACGCAAAACCATCCTTTATAATATCTTGTTTGTTAACACAAAATACAAACATAAACAGCAAAATTGTTCAAATCTTTATTTTTATTCTAAATGATTTCTAGGGTGAGTAAACGAAAAAAAGACAACATGATAAAAGAAAAAACGGAAAGGCGATATAATAATATTTTTTTTATTATAAAAAATCATAGATAAGAGTAACAATTTCTAATATTAAATACAGGGATTTAAAGTGGTGGTTTCCAAAACACACAGACATGTTGTTATTACCGAACATACGCAACACCCGTGAATGGTCGTAGAATTAAAAAAAAGAAGGATTTTATCCAAATAAACAAAAAAAAGGAAACTAAACAAAAAAAAAATAATCTGAT
The DNA here is from genome assembly GCA_963682025.1 of Cordilura impudica. Classification (NCBI taxonomy): domain Eukaryota; kingdom Metazoa; phylum Arthropoda; class Insecta; order Diptera; family Scathophagidae; genus Cordilura; species Cordilura impudica. The sequence continues at coordinate 185,155,899 of OY821519.1, forward strand.
GGTGAAACCGATGACAGCCCATGTTGAAAATGATGGTAATCTAGGCGAAAGCCAAATACCTACAGGAGGTTCTTCGGACATTAACTTTACACAAATATGTAATTGTACCTACACTATGGTCAAGAAATATGTTTAACCATTTAAAGCTTAAAAGATTACTTGCCAAACTCATACCAAATGTGTACATATTTCTTTTTTAATTCGGATTTAACAACTCGAAACAAAACGCATTACAACGGATTATTTTTGCCCACCTTGTCACAACCATGTAGAAGAATATAAAATCTATCGCAAACTGGGAAGAACATTGTCTATAATTTGTCCGATGAATAAGTTTTGTACAAAAATAATTAAATCCTTACCCTACTAGGCGAGGTTATTAGTTAATATAGAAAATTAGCAAAACCTTTGATATGGTATTGAAAATTTCCAATATTAGTTTCTTTCAAATTCTTCATACTTGCTCCGTAACAATAAAAATCGTGTATTGTAATATGTTATGTACTCATATACAAAACATTTGTTATAGTTAAGGTATTTATATTGTGAAAATATGAATAGTATAAATTTCATTAGGTTGGTTTCGCAAAGGCGTTTTAATTTAACTGATTCTCCACCTGAAACAGCTCTTTAACTTATTTATGATTAAATATCGAAAACACTCAGAAATTATCAAATGTATTTCAGAAAATATCGATTGAATTTCAGAAAATATCTATTGAAATTCAGAATTAAAAAGTAGTTTACCCTACAATACCGAAAAGTTATTATTGTTTCTATTAGTGATTTGGAGTCGCAGAAAACATTTAGCAATATTTGGACTTATCCAGTGTTATGCACTGGAAAATAAACTATCAAGGGCGGCCTTTTAATCGAAAGAAGATGAGGGCTTCAATAGTTAATCAGTTACAATATAAACACCAGGAGAGAATTTTGACCGATTTTGAAGTCATCATTTTGAAAAAAAAAAAACACGTTTATAATGTCACCCAAAATGCAAAAGGCCGTAACTAACAAAAAGTTCGAAATTGAATTTTTGTATTGTAGTTACGGCCTTTTACTTAAAAACTACTATTTTACCATAAATTTGCTTTCATAAATAAAAATCCATCTTTATTTTTCAGCCTGGTTCTAAAATTTGGGTATTAAGTTTAAAGTAGTTTTTGTTTTATGATGTTTTTTGCTTCTCCTGTAAAAAAATAAAAATATTAGTTACGGCCTTTTGCATTTTAGGTGACGATAAGTAGTTTCGAAGAAATATTACAAACCCAGTGTAATACTTAAAAAAATATATTTTATATAGCGTTCTGACTATTTTTCTGAGACTCAATTGATATTTTCTGAAATTCAATTCATATTTTCTGAAGTAAATTTAATAATTTCTGAAATACATTTGATGTTTTCTGAAATATATTTGATATTTTCTGAAATACATTTGATAATTTCTGAAATACATTTTATATTTTCTGAAATACATTTGATGTTTTCTGAAATATATTTTAAAATTTCCTGAAATACATTTGATGGTTTCTGAAATACAGTTGATATTTTCTGAAATACGTTTGATAATTGCAGAAATAAATTTAATATTTTCTGAAATACATTTGATAATTTCTGAAACTCAATTGATATTTTCTGAATTCAATTGATATTTTCTTAAATACAAATGATACTTTCTGAAAATCAATTGATGCTTTCTGAAATACAATTGATTATTACTGAAAATCAAATGATGTTTTCTGAAATTCTATTGACACTTTCTGAAAGTCAATTGATGTTTTCTGAAATACAATTGTACTTTCTGAAACACAATTAATATTTTCTGACAATCTATTGGTATTTTCTGAAAAACAATTGATACTTTCTGAAAATCAATAAATGTTTCTGAAATACAATTGATAATTTCTGAAAATCAATTAATGTTTTCTGAAATACAATTGATACGTTCTGAAGTACAATTGAGTACAGCAAACCTAGCGGTCAATAGCTTGAATATTTAAGATTAACGAAAAAGATTTGTGATTTTGCTAAACAGATAGCGTGGTCGGCGGTTTTGCTTACTAAACACACCAATAGAGTTACATACACCTCACACCGATTTTCTGTTACGCTGTTTTTGTGATTGTATTGTGAAATTGTAAAAAATTGAATTGTTAAAAAAAAGTGAAATATTTGAATTTTAATTTAATCTAATATATAATATATTACTAGATGTAACGCGGTGTGCTTCGCTACATCGTCCCCTCCCGCCCCCCTTCCGAATCATTATGAAAGAGCTCACGCAAAGTCCCAAGGCTCTCATTAATACGGTAATTCAGATATATCACATTTAATATTAAGTTTGTATGGCCCATTTTTTTGTCTGACTACTCATGTTAATAATAGATGACCTGAGACAAATTTGCAAAGCATTCCCTCTCATAGTACTCGATATATGTATATGATATTAAAAATTTACTTTGTGTGGGAGGTGCCACGCCCACAAAAAATATTAAAAAAATTACAGCCTATAGCACTTCCCATATCCGCAGTAAGACTCTGTGAAAATTTCAGGAAGATCAGATGGGTAGTTACGGAGATTACCTCCTACAAACAAACAAACAAACACACATTACCTCTTTATTATATTAGTATAGATCACATAATATGTAATGTTTCATATATTCATACATATTTAGTTTAAAAATATTTTCTTAACCTTTTCGTGCGTTACTTCAAAGTTGAGAGCTATGGGGTAAAGAATTCCAGAGAAATACGGCAAATATGTAGAAATGCCACTCCTTCATTACACTTTTATATCTAAACGATTTAATTATTTTTCCCCTGCTTATATCTGAAATATAAAGATTGTCGTACAGATGATCCGTATTTTATGTAAAAAAAACTAGCTGATATGAAAACAAGGATACACTGAACGCCTATTAAGTCCACACATGTATCGGATTATTTTGTTAAATTCAACATTCAATTTCCTTTTACTAATTGTGTCACATGTAGCAAATAGCTCACAACCATACAGTAAAACGGGCATCAGATAAGTTTTGGCAAGTAGGATTCTTATTTTCATAGGTGTACAATGCTGGGTTTGCCAAAGTATTCTACTCATAGAGAAAGTACGACCACAAGCATAGTTAATATGGTTCGACCACGTAAGGTAAGAGTGTCATTAAAAAATATACCTAGATTCTTAGCAGATTTACTATTTCAATTTTCTGATTATTTATAAATATATTAGGTACAAAATTTAGTTTGGCAAGTCGGTTTTAAATTACAATGCATTCAGATTTTTTCGGATTTATCTCTAAGCCATTTGCCGTTGCCCATGTATAAATACGATGGAGTTGCTGATTAATAGAGATAATACAATGGTCGATTAGGGCATTACCTGGTATAAAGTTGAACGTCATCCGCGTACATTCTTACATTCGAATTTGCTAAAATACCTGGGAGGTCATTTGTAGGAGTTAATGAAATCCTAAATACTTAATGACGTACACAAACCACATATGCTCGAAAAATGACTCGGCAAAAGTTTGTACAGTAGTTTTGAATTCTGACACAGCTTCCCCATTTTTTGTTTGCAATGAAGCAACCACCTTTTCTGAACATCATTATTGCAGGCTTTGCTAAATTAATTTCCAAGCCCCATGTGTTGCAGTAAATTTCCAGTTTATTAATCATTCGTTCATATCATTGTCTAATTGCACGATATCTTCCGCATACATAATTAGCCTTAAATTCATTTCTTCTATTTACAAAGAGTGAATAACAACGGCGATAGTCAGCATCCTTGTTTGAGATCAGAGTTTGTATCGAAATAATCAGACAACTCAACACCTGTCCATACAGCATATCTAATATTTTTATGTACGTTTTCTATCAAATTTATAATTTTTTTTATAGATATTCCCATCTGATGTAGTGTAAATATCAACAATTTTCTTAGGACGAAATCAAATGTGGCTCTAAGGTCCACAAAATCCATACAACTTTTTTTTCGGAGAACTTTATGTTAAAATTTTTTGTCAAATTATAAATATTATCAATGGTTGAGTAATCATATGGTGAGTGTGTGCCCATTCGGTTAAATGGATACAATCGAAGATGAAGAAGAAGAGATGCTGCTAAGTGATAACAGTTTGGGCAATAGCCCGAACAATCCAGGTTAACGTCCACCACGCAAGTTAAAAAATCAGAAAATCACTCCTGTAATTTTTTCATAAAAAATTGGTGATTTTTAACTGATTATTGTTCTTAAGATTGTGGTAATTATGTTTCTTATTTTTTTCTGAGTAAAAATTAAACAAAATAATTTCTTATATGGGAAAGGTCGCCATATAATTACCGGCCACGCCTACTTTTATGCCCACTTTTTGTATACAGGTAATTTTCTGTTTTTGGTATATTTGTTCGCTATACAAGCTATTATTTTTCAACGGATTTCTCTGAAATTTGGTGCGCACAATTTCTGTACTCCAGGCAAGGTAGCCATGTGCTTCTTACCGGCCACGCCTAATTTTGCGCCTACTTCTATGTATATAAAATTTATTTTTTCCTTTTATTGGTTTCTTTGTTTGACTGCTATGCACACTTTAATTTGTTAACGGCTTTCTCTGAAAATTGGTATACGTGGTGTCTGTACTCCTGCGAAGGTTGGATTATATATCTTTCTCTTCACGCCCATCTTAACGCCCACTTTTTTATAAAATTCATTTTCTGTTTTTGGTACATTTGTTTGCTATACAAATTTGCATTTTTCAACGGATTTCTCTGAAATTTAATACACACGGGAATAACTTGACGATGAACAAATTCCCCTAATTTAAAACAAGTAAGAGTGTTGAATTCGGCTGTGCCGAATCTTTGATACCCTCCACCTCGGTTTGAGTCTTGATAATAAATGTAAATGAAAAAGTAAACAATTTGTTAAACTTAATACCAAATTATTTCAGCATATTCTTTGGGTTGGTTTTCGTCTTTTCATCGTGGTTGCTGATCGGCATGCATTTAGGTTATATACCTATATGCATGCGTTTCCGGTTATATGTCATAACTTCTCGTTTAATTTAGTTTTTGCTAATTAAATAGCTCGCTCTAACCTCCATCGCAAAGGTAATGGTTATGTAGGGTGGCTATATGCATTAACTCCTGCTAATTGGAGATGGCTGTATAGTTTCTTTTAACTGGCCAAATATTTCTTCATTGCGGCCATATAGGTCGGATGGAGTAACAAAATAATAACCAAAAAAAACTGTCTCAACTTTTTTATTAAAATATTGCCATATTCGGAAAAGATAGAGAATAAATTTATAATAATAAATATTCAAACTAGGGATGCCAAACGCAAAAAGCAAATGTCCCAAACATTTTAAATAAAAAAATTTGTTATCTTTATTTTTTCTGAAAAACTTTCATTCAAAAAAAAAAATTGTGAAAATTTATATATAAATAACATTCTCATCAAATTGCGTTTATTTATGTAACAGTTTTTATGTTCGCAATTCTTAAATATCATTTGACGTTTTCTAAAATTCATTGAATTTAAATTAATGTTTTCTGTAGTGTGATTCTGTAAATTTCGACGATCCGACCATCGCAAAATATATCGACAGCTATTGTTGTTTGCACTAACGATTAAGTGATTCACTAAGTACATACATCTTACCGACAGTCGACAAATCTATTTTTCTATTTATTTAAATTGTAAACGAGTGGCATCTCTGTCAAAATAAGCGAAAAACACAAAGAATAGAAAAAAACAAAAGACTTCGTGTTTGACAGGATGATTTTATGTTTTTGTTTAATATCTTTATTTTTTTTACTAATATTTCTGTGTATTTATTTGAAAATGAAATAATGAATTGAATATGCTATTTAATTTTTTTATTTATATAAAAAAGTTTTTTAATTAAAGCAAAATATTTTCACTACTTTATGATTTTTATTTATGTATGGCGACATTTCAACCTAAAAATTTAAGTTTTTATCGATTGAATAAACAACACAAAAATGGTTGTCGTTTAGGTAACAACAACAGCTGACTTTAACAATAGCGAATATCGTTTAAAAATTTTACTGATAATTTTGAAATTTTCTTTTTTTACTGAATCGCGGTACTGAAAAGCTATTAATTTCTCCTGAATGTCAAGATTTTTTTTAAATGTAAAAATTTTTTAAATGTAAACATAGGTATTTGCTGTTTTTTTTTTTTTTTTTTTTGGAATTTCAATTTGTGTTTAACGAATAAAATTTATATATTAAAGATGCAATTGATGTCTTCTAAATTTAAAATTATAATTTCAGACGTTTTGATATGATTTTCTGAAATTTAGATGTAATCGCAATCAGATATTTTGTAGGTAAAGCAGAATAATAATTCTATATAACTATGTAGAACTGTTTTGAAAGCAAAAAACTCATTGATGTTCATATTTGTAAAATAATAATGAAAATACGTATGAATTAAAGACCAGCCCGTGTATACTCTTAACATTGTTCTGTATGATATCCAGTTGAAAATATTAACATTCATGTTAAAATAGAAATAACTATTGCAAAGCTAATTAGAACAAACAAAAATTGTGGCGCCATCTACTGTGGCATAGTCACGCTGAGCAAAATGAAGTGACACTCTGTTAATGCAAAAGAAATTTATTTTCCCCACAACAAAATATTGCAGAATTTTATGTAAATAAAATAATATACCGATTTATTTCTAACATGCAGTTGTTATGGAAATACATATATAATATATGTATATTATTTGTATTATTTAATATGTTTATATAAATTTATAAATAAATTTATACATAAAATTTTTTTTTGCTATATTTACATTGTTTTTTTTTTTTTTCTTATGAACAACTAGGTATTTTAGCATTTTTTGCTTTAGATGTTGGTGAATATTTACTCCCTTTATATTAACTCGTAGTGTCTGCTTGTCGAAAAAATTTTGAATCGATTTTAACCAATTTCCCGTGAGCTATTCGATCTGAAATTTTGTAGACAGGCTCGTGGTAATAACAGAAATGATCTAACAAATTTTTAGAGTGATGCCAAAACAATGGAAACTTTTAAATTTTTCTACCAGAGTTAATAAAAAAATGTACAAAGGGTTAGTTTTTATTACATTATTAGCACAACGATCACAAAAACAACAAGTCCAGCTATGACAACAACAAAACATTTAGAATAACAACAAGAACAATATAGAAACATCATATTTTTAATTTTTTTTACTTTTTCAGAGATTTCCCTGGACATGTTCCACCGATTTTAATGATTTTTGAAATAGAAATCTTTCCATGAATTTGGTGAATAATTCCCACTAAAACTGATCACTGTAGCTGCATTATTCGGGGCGTGATCGTGACAAGAACAACATAGAAAATTATATTTTTTCAAGACTTTTTTAGTTCTTCATTCAAATCTCGGGCCCTAATCGACCGATTTGCACGATTTTAAATAGCTAACTTTTCAGGATATTAGTGAATCATTTTTTATGTCAACGAGCACCCTAGCTGCCCGATTGATGCCGTCATCGTGATTTCCACAGACGGACAGGCGGACAGACGGACATCGCTATATCAACTCCGGTTGTTATAAGGATCACAAATATATATATTTTATGGGGTCCAAAATTTTTTTTCTAATTATTACAAACGGAATGACAAACTTATATATACCCTCTGCACACTGGAGTGGAGGGTATAAAAAGGCCCCCAAAAGAAATGAACAAATTCCCCATTTTTTTAAAAAAATAAATAAAAAAATTAACTTACTCCTCAAATTCGTTCTTAATTTTTACATATTTTTATTAAATGAATTTTGTTAAATATTTATTGAAGTGAATATTTGCATACTGATCTCAATATCTGTACTGCAAAATACGCATTTAAAATCTGTATTCTTTTAAATAGCATCATTTAGTCGCGCTCGCGGAACGCAGCTCAGCAAGCTTTGTTAAGAGAAGTGGAAATGCCTGAATCTACTCGTGTGCGTCTAGAAATCCAGCGGCTGTTTTTCTCATAGATAATTTGCTGTCGCTTGCTCCAGAGTATAATAGTTTCGTTTATGCACCAGAAGGAAAAACCAGAATTGTTGTATATCACATACATAGCTCTAGAATAAAATTCGTAATGGTAAGCAGGCACCGAACACTTAGTCGCCAATAAATAAATCCCCAAAAAACTACCATATTCCTCAAAATATTGGGGAATAACTTCACGATGAACAAATCCCCAAATTTAAAAAAAATGTCCTGAAAGAAATGAACAAATTCCCCATACTGCTCTCGATATCTGTCCTACAACAAATTAATTTAGTATCTGTATTCTTTTCAATAGCATCATTTTGGTGCGCGGAATCGGGTCGTGGACGAGGACGCGGACACAACGCGACGCACTCGCGGAACACAGCTTAGCAGAAATATCGCAATGAACTGAAAATATATTTTGGCGATTAAAATAAGTTGACGAAAACTGCGCTGCAGCACGGGTGTGGCTGCCAAACGCGCGGAAGCGGCTCGCGGAACTGAGCTTAGCTAGAATATCGGAATGATCTGAAAAATATAATTTGGCAATTACAATTAGTTCACAACTACTGCGCGGCAGCACTGGTGTGGCTACCAAACACGGGGAAATGAAAACACAGCTCAGTGAAAAGTTTTATGATAAATTTTATCTACGTATGCGCAGTAATTACCTGTTGATCAAAACAGGCCAAACATATACTATAAGCAGTTGCTTAAAGCAACCTTGCGGCGCAATTTTAAATGTCGCATTCATTTTCCATTTTTGAAACTTCTATAAATTTGACGTCTCTGCTCAATGATGATCATTTATTGAATGAAGTAATTCAATTTTTAAAACTTCTGATTCTTTTAATTTGCAAACTATTCCGTTATATTTGATGTTTACAAAATAAATAAACTTAAAAAAAAACTTCAAGCGCTTTCGCAGCTTATTTTTGAAGTATTTTTGCGGTAGCGTCTTTTAAAAGAAACTTCTAAATTAAAAATATCAAAAATTTTAAATTGAAATAAAAAATGAATTTACTCCCTAAAAACCGTAAACATTGGAGAATCATGAACAAATTCCCCAATTCCAAACAAATTTTTGGGGAGAAAGTAAATTTGTTGAAGAATTTTTGCATTGGGCACTAAGTACTCAGTGTCTGGTAAGAATAGTTAACCATTTTTCTAGTTAAAAGCCATTGGATCCCGGGCAAGACCGGGTAAAAACTGCTAGTTGAACAATAAATGCAACAAAATGCATATTACGTAATACAACAAAACACAATTTTATGATTCCAATATTTCACAATCAGAGCAACGACTCTTGTACATTCACACACGCCTTGAACACAAATTTCGTCATTGTTTCGTTTCAATGACTTTTCCTATTTTTTGTATGTGATTTTACAGATGTTGTTGGCTTGAATTTTTGTTAATGTATTTTTTTTATTATTACCTCGATATTGTCCGTGGGGTTTTGTTGGACACGTGGGAGTACATACCGAACTCGTAACTCTAAATTTATCCTGGGCTTGGTATTGATCCAGGAACCCTGGCACTATAAAAGTGCAATCAGAAGATTGAGCTACAGCAGCGGCAAGGTAATATGGGACAATAGACATACGTCGCTCAGAGCATGCACTTTAACTAGTTAAGACGATAATTATGTTTGTCTTACAGAATTCATGACGCGATACTGGGTTCACATCCAAACTATTATCAACATCGAGGGCAGCAAGAAGGTGATAGTAATATGATCAGCATATTTTCCGGGGTTTGGACTTATGTAGAAAGCAGAATTTACAGCTTATATTGGGATGCGATACTAACGCACACAATACAACATCCGGCAGAACTGATACAAATTATCCGCATGAGTACTTATTAGAATACCTAGTAGCATCTAATCTAGAAATTCCAAATGAGGGGAATAGACCTACATTCGTCACAAGAGTTCGGGAGGAGGCCCTAGACATTAGAGTAGCCAGTCCAAGCTTAGCTAGGATTACAAAGCCGAACGTACTGAGTATTGTCATATATGTAGCGTATTTTATGAATGTAAACACAATGAAGTGTCCGTAACAACAAATCGATACAACAAACAAACCTACATATACATGCACACGTACATTGGGCTAGCGACAGACAAATAGAACGAAAAGTATCAAGTGAATACTTGGGGTAGGTCAAACGGGTGTTGACAAATGACTCAGTGTGTTTGTTTGACTGAGCGGGTTAATGTACAAAGCAATGAAATCGGATAGAGTTGGTTGATCGATATGTAGAACAACTAGATTTGATTTCATATGCTAACTGTATGGAATACACATTCCAATGTATTGTATCGGTATGCACTTTAACCAGTACAATTCCACTCGTTTATTTGGAATTGTACTCATGTATGAAATATGACGTAAATATTAACAATGAGAAACCACCCTAATTTCTATGATCGCCTGTTACAAATGTACACAGTTAATACATGATTAATAGTATAGAGAAACTATTTGTTATTTTAGAGAGTAGACACTACTATAGAGTGACTTTTAGAAAAGCACTCAATAACTCCATTGTATTCTAATATATTAGCAGGAAAATGTTGAATAAAAGACGGGAGTTCTAATCGACAGTCTAGAAGAAGAAGTTCTTTCAAGAACTAGTCTTACCTAGACATATCCTTAGACTAATAAAAAATAAATAAAGGACTTTTATTTTAAAACAATGTTGTCCTCATGAAAAATCCACTACATGACGATCCTACTGGACCCTTAACAAAAGTCCACCACAGTATAGTAAAAAAATTTTAGAAAATTTTTAAGAGAATGTAGAATCTCTTCCAGAAATAGGAAGGCTAATTGTGAGCCAGAAATGACAATGCCACTTAAGAAAGAGGACGAGGTTACACTAAGAATGGCCGAGGCAGGGGCAGAGTTGATAGTAACGACACACTTTAAAGGTAGTGTGGCAGAAGACAACGAACAGTCAAGTAACAGATCGAGAAACCCTAGTCGGGTAAGCAGACAAGTAGCAGCTGAAGTTTGTTCTAGGAAAAGTCCAGAAAGGGCTTTAGGTAACTTTTAACCCTATAAATCCCCTTGAACGAATAGTATTTTTGGTGCCCTCTTACAAAAGTTCTTAAAAGAATTATTACCACTCCTGATAAATATCGGGCGTACATACCGAAAGCATGGAAAATGGCAAGGGTGATGTTCATACCCAAAGTGGGGAAAAAGGACACCGCGCGTCCAAACTCCTTCAGATCTATAAGACTAAGATCTTTTATACTGGAAATACTTGAAAAAGCTGTAGACAACTATCTAATATGTGGAATATTACAGCAGATGCCATGAGATCAGCAGATACTTGAGATGAGCAGAAACAACAGCAGGGGGTAGAACATAGCCGTACACACAACCAGAGGATGTCCACAGGGAGGATTTCTCTCGCACCTAATGTGGAGTTTGGTTGTTGACGAATTACTAATGAAAATGACGGAAGCAGGAATAGAATGTCAAGGCTACGGGGACGATATAGTTTTAATAACAAGGGGCCAATTTGAGTAAACCTCTGTGACATCGTAAAAAGAGGGTTGAGGATTATATGTCAATTGTGTAGAGCAACAGGATTGACATGGAATGCACATGTAGACCATATTACCAAGAAAGCCAACAATGATATGCAGAAGGGGAGCGGGTAAAACCTGGGGGTATAAATCCAGCATCTTACACTGGATGTACTCTATGATGGGCCGCCCAATTGTGACCTATTAGAGCTATGGCGTGGGCCAAAAGAACAGATCTCAAGTCAACTCAAATGGAGTCAAATAAAATAAAAATATTAGCGTGCATTGGGATAACGGGTGCAATGAGAACGTGCCCAACTCTGGAAGCACTCTTGGGCTCTAAGCCAACTGCATATAGTGGTGCAGAGAAGGCCCTAGCAACGGCGATCAGCATCAATGGGGATAAAGCTATATCCAGGCTTTATGAAGGGCAATGGAACCGAATAAGTTAAGTTAATGACTACTGCCTTCTACATTGCCCCATGCACAGGACCGGGAAGAAATATGATTTCAGGAAATACTTTGTTGCAGAACTTAGCAATAAGAGAGAATGGAGCGGTTTAAGTACAGCATATTCTCTACGAGAAGATACAAGCAAATGGTACATAGATGGGTCAAAACCCGAAATTGGCACAGGAGCGGAAGCCTTCGGGCCTAGAACCAAATACTTCGAGTCAATAGGAATACACACAAGTATTTTCCAAGCAGAAATTTATGTTATCGATAGATATGCACAGATTAACTTGAATAGGAAGTACAAAGGACGGGACATAATCATATAATCAGATAGTCAAGCTGCTATTCGAGCACTAAGCTCCTATGTAGGAAACTCTTATTTAGTATGGGACTGTCTGCAGAGACTGAATGAGCTAGGCAGATAGAAAAATGTCAGACTATGTTGGGTCCCGTGGTATATTGCGATTCAAGGTAATGAGCAAGCTGATGAACTTGTCAGAAGGTGAGCTTCCACAAAATTAAAAGTGTCAGAACCGTTTTGTGAAATAGGAAAAGGAGTATGGGAAGGCATGCTCAGGGAACATGAGAATTATGTTAGATGGGAACTTTTCTCGAGCCACTTGGACTTAAGGCAATCCAAACTCTTGTTGGGTTGCCACAGCAATAAGAGATTTTGGTGGTACATTGGGTTGTCATAGAACGGAATCAGAATAGTAACCGGGATTTAAGTTAATCACTGTAGGCTCAGGGAACGTCTGAGCAGGTTACGACTTGTAGCAAACCCCATGTGCAGATTCTGTGATGAGGAAGCCGAATCACCAGAGCATATACTTGGTGACTGCGGTGCGTTAATGCATAAAAGAAAAAAGCACCTGGGAATTGCTGACGGCTTCAGGGTTGGATAAGAGTTTATAGGGAGAACCTATTAGCAGAAGGCAGTACAATAGATCACCCGGTCGCAGTACTTCAAATTCAAAAATGGTATTCCTTTGTAATTATTTCATTGGTTCACATCTCCTTTTTTGTGGATAGGCAACATTTATTTCCACTGAACATTTTCCATTTATTATTTTGGTGTAAGCATCAGAGAGTGCACTAAGATCTTCATTTCTTGCATTGCCAAAAAAAAATCTTAAGGAATTTCATCCTCTCCTGGCGCATTATTTTGTTTGACTTTTGGATAATACAAACTTAAATTCCTGTAACATGAAGGGTTTATCTAGTTCAGAGTTAAAATCAGGTGAACATACAGCTGGACTTAAAACTATTTAAAAATATTCTCTAAAATTGTGGGTACTTATGTATCCTAATATAGTGTTCCTGATAACTTGTCAACTGCCAGCAATCGAATTCAATTTCCGCACTTTTTTTGTAACCTTTTCCTTTACAATTGTTTGACACATGTTTCTTTTCTTGGTATAAGTTTGGATGTTTCTCTAGCAATATTACACTGCATATAAAACAACTTGTTCTTACATCATATTTGTAAAAACTGAGATGCAATATAATTGGTAGATGATCCGACAACAGCTGATACCAGACTTCAACGTATTTTAACATATAAAACGAGACCGATCAAATATCATTTACTGAGTTACCACTACTGCCAACAAATGTGAAGCGACTTTTTCATCACCTAGAGTTCTCCCGTTTAATACTGCAAAACCGTAATCATATTTTTAGTATTCTGTATGTCGACATTCGATTTTTAAAACCAGCATGGAAACCGGATTCTAAAAGTGCATCTAGATATTGTTGTTCTTCTCCAATTCGAATGCTTAAATCACCCATTTTTATTGGGTATACCAAATCATTTTATCTTAGGACTTTGGCCATAACTTCAAAATCATTTGCCCAATTTGCACCAGGTATTAATATTAAACTCCTGCTTTTAATATATGCGTTATTCCTAACATATTTAAGTTTTTTCGAATTACAATAACATAACCACCAATACTTCTGCCATATAAATTATCACGTTTCGAGGATTTCCATACAGCGTAAAAATTTTAAAATCCGCTTTCAAATTTTGTAAATTACTGCTTTCTACATGCGTTTCGACCAGTATAAATATATCTGATTCTTCTATGTACATGGATTTTCAAATTTATTTTCTAAGCCATTATAGTAAATTATTCCAAGTGTAAAATTTTTATTTTGGTTTTTATTTCCATTAAAATTCTCCTTATTAACTAATTCTTTATAAACATTTATATTTTCATTTTCGTTAAAATTTTTCTTACTACCTAAATCTTGTTGAACAGTTCTACTCCCGGCTCAAAGAGTTATAGTTTTAGCAAAGAGTTATAGTTATTAAAACGTCTTTTGCGGTTTGACTACCACAAATTAAATTCTTTTATTTATTCCAGTTGAACCAGTTATTATCTATTTTCATTCTCTCACTCCTGATTAAAATTTTTAGATTTTTGTTCAAAGAGTGAAGTTGTTTATAGACGCAGCATAACTTTATTTCGTTGTTTCTCATTATTCAGATCTTTAACGGTAAAAATTTCGAAACCAGCTAATTTTTTTTGAATTCTTCATTTGCCATATCTTCAGTGTGGAATTCCGTTACGGAGGTCACTTTCTCATTTACTTCACAAAGCTTACGAGAATCTTTCACAACAATATCAGAAATGCCCATTTTAATATTACAAATTTCCTTTATGTTATCTTTTAAGGCTACCTCCTTACTAACTCCACGCAAACAACGTTCTTTCCTTTACTTGTATCGACTAAGCTCATTAGCTCCTGGCGATCAGTACTCCTCTCGGCTTTTGACTTTTTCACTTCCTCCTTCAGAGATTAATTTTCCCTCTAGATGACTCCAATTTCCACAGCAGTCTTCTATTTTGCGTTTTACATCTCCAATGTCATCTTTTGTCGATAAATTCTTAAATTTTTCATCAAGAACGGTCTATATAGAAGTTTTAGTTATGTTCAGGATAATTCCATGCAAAGGTCAACCTTAGCTCCAATTATAAAATTTTTATTTAAATTATTTTTTATTGATGTCAAAGAAAATGGTATGAAAATATGACAATAGATTGTTGTATGTATTTTTGAATATTTTTATAGCCTTCATTTGTCCGGTAAGAAAAGAAAAGATTAATTAAGTAATTTGGAAAGTAAATGCAGTGCCATGTCTGTCACATCCAAAATATTTCTTTTTTACTGTAATTTATTTTAGAATCCATGTTTTTTACATGCTTTATTAATAAACTACCTCTTATATTAACTAAAATAGCTATTTCTTATTTATCATACAAATAGCTTCAGAGCTTTTCTGTGTTTTACAAAACATCCTTAATTATTAATAACAATAATACTTTCTCACTTTTTCTAAATGGTAAATATGTTGGTCAGGTCCGTCTGCATAATTTTGTATATTTTTATGAACAATGAAAAGCTTTTACTGTATAATATTGGACTAGAAATATCACTGAATGTCATGTCTGTCACTATGGAATTACCCTTCACAATATTGTATATCCAATCTAGTTGTATATTCAGTTTTGTAATTTTCTTAAGGTATGCTTTCAAAATTCGATTGGCAACAAATTCGTTTGCCACAACGAATTATGTCACAACATGGTAAACACATTTTATAACTATTGTCTCTTCTATCACATTTTCAAGTTTCAGCTCATTTACAGACTTCCCATCTGGATAGCTGTTTCCAATATATTCTATATCCAGTCGATGTAAATAAAACAGTTTTCTTGTAAGTCGATGTAGGGAATTCTTTCAATATGTATATTAGAAATCGGATAAAATTTTAAACCAAGCCATTATTAGATCTAAAATTAGTTAGTTAGTACAGCTATGACACTAGTCCAATCTCAAATTTTCTTAATAATCAAATTAATTTATAAGTTAAGAATAACGAGCAATTATTTAAGGCGGGCATATTCTTTTGCATTATGGCATACAAATATCTGCAATATTCTTAAAAAAAACTTTTTTTGTTTAAAAAAAAAAAAATAGGCTTATAGGTTAAATTACAATATTTTAATGCAATATAAACCAATTTACATAAATAACATTACAATTCCAATCAGAAAATTGAAAAATATTTCTTTATCTATTTCGTTTTTCATCCTAAAATTTTTTACATATTTTCTATTTGTATTAAAATTTATGCAAATATTCATTGGCATGTAAATAACAATCCAGGAGACAAACACACTTTTGTATATCCTACGAGAATGTATGCATACAATTTCATTTCATAAAAAGAGAAAAAAGCTTGAAATATATTCCTCAGCACCGCAATATTTACACTCGTGTTTCTTCAATCCCTTTTGATTTTAAATTGATATCCTTAAAAAAAAATAAAAATTTACTATCTACATGTGACTCCTTCCTTTTTTCGATTACATCTTATAAGATTTTCAGCGCTCCGGAATTTCATATTTCCATCTTGGCAAAGATTGGAAAACATAAATCGAAAAATATTTATTTAGTCCATTTATAAACCCAAGGAACAAAAACACATGGTAATGACATTGAAGAAAGGATAATATGGGGCGGATGTAATTAATAATTTTAATTTTGTTTAAGTTTTTTATTCATAATATCGAACATAAAACAAAACAAAAATTAAATTTATTGGTTTTATAGTAGGATGTTTAGAATTGTTTGAGCAAATTAATATAATTTATTCGATATATGTATATTCCATATTAGTGAAGACGTGTGTGAAATATATGTTCAAAACATTGTTGGTATCAAACTTTTTTCTTTGTGGAGTACGAAATAATTCTGGTTAGTTTGAGACATTCTGTCATACCAAATATATCTTTCATAATAATAAATGTTTATTTTCAAAAGCTTACCTATTGCTTTTGATATTAGTTTCAATGAATATTTTTACATGTTAAATAAAATAAATTCTTCCAATTAAGGTATATTTCCATTTTATACCCTCCACCCCAGTGTGCAGAGGGTATATATAAATTTGTCATTCCGTTTGTAATAATTAGAAAAAAATTCTGGACCCCAAAAAATATATATATTTGTGATCCTTATAACAAGCGGAGTTGCTATAGTGATGTCCGTCTGTCCGGTTGTGGAAATTACGATGACAACTTCAATTGGGTAGCTAGGATGCTCGCTGGTATAAAAAATGATTCAATAACATTCTGAGGAGTTCGCCCAAATCGGTTGATTAGGGCCCGAGATTTGAATGATGAACTAAAAAAAGTCTTGAAAAAATATGATTTTCTATGTTGTTCTTGTCACGATCACGCCCTCAATTGGGCAGATAGGGTGATTATTTTCAGTGAGAATGATTCACCGAGATCATGGAAAGATTTCTGTTTCAAAACTCATTAAAATCGGTGGAACAGGTCCAGGGAAATCTCGATTTTTTTGAAAATTTAAAGGAAATAGTTCTCGTCACAATAATCCGAAAAATTCAAGTTGTCAGTTTTTATGCCTGCATTAATGTGCCCATCTACAAATTGTCAGATGTCATCGAGATAGCAGTCATTATTTGCTTAGACTCGTTTCTCTTCTGCTTATGGACTTTTATTGTAGTGGATCATCGTAGTAATCTGATTTAACACATTTGAATTTGTCCACATTGTTAATTATTCCTGTTGCTGGGGCGATACAATTGTTGTGGTTTTTTCTTGTTGTTTTAATACGTTTCGTAGAACCGATGTTATTTATATGAATATTTTTTGTAAAATTGAAAATCTTTTGTTCCTAGGCTGTAAAGTAGTTTTTAAATTTTAGATAACATGTGAAAAAAAAAATTTTATTTTTCTTTCGCAAAAATCGTATTAATCGTATTATCCACAGGATAAACCAGATAAGGACATGTGTTTTTCATAAGACAGGTCGCGTCTTTAGTAGGCCATGGAATTTCTGTAACAACTTTTTATTTTTGCAATAACGCTTCTTTCAGTAGCTTCGTTGTCGAGAGGTATCAAAAGATTAAGAACAAATTTATGCACTTTCCCCTTAATTATATTGTTGTTATAATTGTGATGTGTTTTATCCCACAAACATTCATTCTCATAATAGGTTATATGAATGTTTTTAATAACTCCTTTTACATTTCTTTTGTAATTTTATTTTTAATTTTTTAAAGAATGCCAATTCACTATGTTCTTTCATTTTCAAAAGACGTCATTTTTCCCTATTAGCAAGAATTTAATTTAGTGTGCAGATATGTTAAATTTCCAGATAATTCGAATTAACATACATAATTTATTTAAAATGATATACACAAATCATAGATAATATGAGTATCAGTTTATATCTCTAAGACCACAAATGATATTGTGTAAAAATAATTCACAATTTCTAAAAATTAAGTATTCTTTCTCAATGTTTTTATAAACTCTACGTACAAAGTATGTATATATGTTCCGTATGGACTCGAAAATGGCTGAACTATGATTAAATTTTCGGAGAATCTTCAGAGTAGCCTGGCGGGCTTTTGATTTTTTGTCTGTGGGCGGAGGGGCGTGGTATAATCAAAATTTAATATTGTGACATTAATGACTTCTATATATTAAAAACTGGATGGATCGATTTTAATGAAATTTTCAGTGAATCTTCAGAATAGCTTGACGGCTGATACTGTGAAGTTTGATTTGTGATTTTTGGTGTGTGGGCGGAGGAGCGTGGTAGTTTTGTCCGGCACTGTGTACTAAAATTTAGATGCAATATAAAAACCAGCAACGCTGCTGGGGCCCATCCAGTATCAGTATAAAACTCCATGTTTTAATGAGTCAAAGTTATGTAAAATAAAATCAAAACTTATAACATACTTCCAAAAGAATTTATTTTAATATAAATTTCGAAAGTATTTAACTTGAATCTTGGCGAAATATATAAATCAAGCTTTTTTGTTTCTTTCACCGTTAATTGATTCTTTAAATGCGAAGTTTCATACCGAAGTTATGCATATTTTGGACACAGAGTTGGACACGTCGAAGAAATTTTACAAATATAGGAATATAACTTTATTTTAATTATGCAGCTCCAACCTAAATAAAATCAATGAACAAATTAAAGTCAAGTGGATATAAAAGCTCCGGATAGTATACTTTGGAAATGAAAATCAATTCAGAAAATGCTTTTACAATAAAAGTTGTTTCTTTCGAAATTGAAGTTTGGATATATTGTGAAATGATTTAGCCGAGTAATATAACTTTTAATGGAAATATATCTACTGTAAGTACGCATCATACTATCTTGCTATTTTTGTTGTTAAAAGGGGCGGAAGCGCAAATATATGTGTTTTTCCCTAAAAGTAAAAAAAGAAAAAATAAATACATCTTCTTAAAAATACATCTACGATATAAATTTATACAATTAGCAAGTTAGGTAATAGGTAGTAAATTCACAGAGTCAATGGCGATTGTTTCGTTTAAAAAAGCCGGATATTCTAATTTGACCCCCCAATGGTAACCGGTTTAATATCTAATGGAAAAGAGACTTCATTAAGCTTTCATTCGAAGCGAAAGAGGTCGGCAAATAATTTAAATGTGGAGAGTCGCTATTTGTGGTGTTAGCAGAAAAGTGCTACATTCATCTTCCGAATTCAATTCAATGCCTTGAAATTTTCGTCATTTTCTGCAGCTGTTTGGTGTTGAATTTGAACCCTTTAGAACCAATAGGTGAGAAATGACGTACGAAGATACTTCGATAAAGTTTCATGTAATAAAGTAAAACAAGTAGATCATTATAGTCGGTCTATATATATTGACTATGCGAAATCATATACCATGCGCTTATAGAACTGGTGTTAGTTCCAAATAATTTAGTATAGAAAATTAGTTAAACCAAATCTGAGTGGAATTTTTATTATTTTTTTTTTTTTTTTTTTTGCCTACAGAAAAAGTTTATATCGGATGCTATAGATATAGTTTTTGATAGATTTAAGTGAAGATCGGGAAGCAGCTATATATGCGGGCTATAACTAAGAACTACAGGGATTATATTTGGACTACAGGTTACAGGATTTAATAAACACACACAAGCCCAATTTCAACGAGATGTATAAGACTATTTGGATCATATGGCAATTTAAGTCGATCTCATAGGGGTCATTTGTATGGAGACTAGGTCGGAAAATCCACCGATTTTCGCCAATTTCAACAGTATTCATCTATAGTCGATAGAAGATTACATACCAAATTTCATCGAAATGTATTGATAATTTCAACCTGAAGTTTGATTACAAAGTCTACATGGACACACTAGCTAGCGTGGTTCTGAGTGATTCTCAGAAAGTGAGTCTGAGTCTATCGATACAATAAAAGATGGGTATAGGTTAAATATTTTTGGTAGTTACAAGCATCAGTACAAAGTCATTATACCCTGACTACATAGGGTATAAATAGTAAAAAATTGATATAAGTATGTTACACAACATGCGCATATAGATATGTATCAGAGATGTATACACATTTTTGTTTGCTTATTATATATACGAAAAAAATAACAACAAGTAAGAAATGTGTTTGCATCGCTAATAAAGAAACATAAATGTAATTGTATACATTTTTGCTCATTCCATATAGTAATAGATGTAAAAAAATTTATTTTAACATGATAAATCAAACAAAAGTTTTTATTAGTTTTTTTCTGTTTATCAATCAATTAAATAAAAATATAAAAATTATATAAGTAAGAAAAAAATAGTCGCCTTAGACCGACTATACGATAGCCTATACCATACGTTTGACCACCCTATCTCAAAGGTCTAACTACTTAGATATAGAAAATAAGCACAACCCATATTTGAGTGACATTCTTATAAAATTTTTTGCCGTCGGATATGAAAAGTTTATATTTTGCCTTCCGATATGAAAAATTGCATATCGGATGCTATATTTATATGGGTACTAGATCGAAAAATGGAGCGATTCTGACCATATTTAGTAAGATCACTTATTTTTTGCAAAAACAATTTAAAACCAAATTTGAGAAAAATCTGTGCAATATTTTTATTTTTTTTTTATAGATTTAAGTGAATTTTGGGAATCAGCTTTATATGTGAACCGTGACTAAGAATTGTCCTATAATATTCATATTTGGACTACTGATTAATGGATGTCATAAACATACACAAAGCCAATTTGACCGAAATCTATATGATAATATGGATATTATGCCAATTTAAGTCGATCTTATATGGGTCATATGTATTGGGACAAGTCTGACTGAACATGAACCGATTTTCGCCAATTTCAATAGCGTTCATCGTATGCCGATAAAATATATTGATATTTACTATCTGTAGTTTTATTACAAGGTTTACATGGACACACACACGGACGGACAGACAGACAGACGGACAGACGGACGGACGGATGGACATCGCTGATTCGATTCAGAAAGTGATTTTGGGATGATCGGTATAATAAAAGATGGGTCAAGGTAAAATATTTTTGTAGTTACAAATAGCAAAAAGTCATTATATCCTGACCACATAGTGGTATAGGGTATATAAAGTACAATCTATTCAAAAGTTAATTATTGTAAGTATATTTTTGTTAATTAATAGGCAAGGAGATTTCTTGTGACCGATGTAAGTTTGTCAGTTTTAATCACGTGTTGACCAAACATCCCTCATTGTAAAAGTATTTCTTTTTAGCTGTCCACCAGATTTACAGATTTTTAAATTTTAAATTTTTTTGGAGTAAAATGCATTTGAAATTGCTACTAACATAAACATAAAATTATATAATGCTGTGTGTGTGACTAATAAATTTCTTAATGTATTTGCAAAAAGCCCTGTGTTGAATTGAAAAATAATTTTGGACATAAGCGAATAACGACAATAAAAAATGTTGAATTGTGAATTGGGTTTAGGATCTTGTAAAATAATTTATTAAATGAAAAAATAAAATTTCGTAGAATTTTCACTCGAATTTCGAGGACTGGGATCTGCTAGTATTTACTAATATGATGATATGACATTGTATGTACATTAAAAGCTTTTTCTTCTTACTCAATGACTAAAAAACAAATTGAATTTCTTGAACCCAAAATGTCCGCGCACCTTTTAAATAAATTGGTCGAATTGCTGGACGTGCTGAAAAAATTTGTAAGAAAGGTTTTGTCACCACGGGCCAACCAACTAGCTTTTTTTTTAATCATTTTAAAAAAATATCAAGGTTTATTAATTTTTGGTAACAACAACAACTTTTTTTGTGTGGAACCCTAATGTACATTTGTATTCCCAATACTCCTTACTCATGATACATTAAACATATTTTGTTGACTTTTCCGAACAAATCTATGTACGAATTTGTTCATAACTGTTTGTATCTATATTCCTCACTTCCATGTTTCATTAAATATGACAATATTGTGCAAGTGTGTATGGTGTTGCGTGTACTTACATATATGTACTCGTATGTACACATTTGGGAGTGTTTATATTACTTAGAGGTATGGTAATCTAAGTGCAAAAATATCGTCTGATGATGTTTTTCTGACAAATCAACTTTAATATTTATATGGAATGTGTGGCAAAAACTCTTTGACTTGTATCTAGGGAATTGAGGTTTCACATGACATTTTATATCATATGACATGTATGTGCGTTATTATTGAGTGACTGGTAGCGTGGATCAGGTTATACATGCACAGAGGCAGCCTGACAAAAGACTTATTTACAATTTATAAAAGCAGTGGAATATGACGGTGTTAACCAAATTCATTTGCATTTAAATTAATTTTGTAATGTTTGCTTTTTTTATTGCGTGTGTTGGTGGTTTATGTGTTAACGGATATATGGACAGGAATTTTATATACGAGTTTTTTTTTTGTAAACATTTAATTTGATGGCAATTGTTTTAGAATGGATTTTTTTTCTTAAATATCTATGAAGTCGTATGCAATATGTTTTTTAAATAACGGGTGATTTTTTAAGAGCTTGATAACTTTTTTAAAAAAAAAAACGCATAAAATTTGCAAAATCTCATCGGTTCTTTATTTGAAATGTTAGATTGGTCCATGACATTTACTTTTTGAAGATAATTTCATTTAAATGTTGACCGCGGCTGCGTCTTAGGTGGTCCATTCGGAAAGTCCAATTTTGGGCAACTTTTTCGAGCATTTCGGCCGGAATAGCCCGAATTTCTTCGGAAATGTTGTCTTCCAAAGCTGGAATAGTTGCTGGCTTATTTCTGTAGACTTTAGACTTGACGTAGCCCCACAAAAAATAGTCTAAAGGCGTCAAATCGCATGATCTTGGTGGCCAACTTACCGGTCCATTTCTTGAGATGAATTGTTCTCCGAAGTTTTCCCTCAAAATGGCCATAGAATCGCGAGCTGTGTGGCATGTAGCGCCATCTTGTTGAAACCACATGTCAACCAAGTTCAGTTCTTCCATTTTTGGCAACAAAAAGTTTGTTAGCATCGAACGATAGCGATCGCCATTCACCGTAACGTTGCGTCCAACAGCATCTTTGAAAAAATACGGTCCAATGATTCCACCAGCGTACAAACCACACCAAACAGTGCATTTTTCGGGATGCATGGGCAGTTCTTGAACGGCTTCTGGTTGCTCTTCACTCCAAATACGGCAATTTTGCTTATTTACGAAGCCATTCAACCAGAAATGAGCCTCATCGCTGAACAAAATTTGTCGATAAAAAAGCGGATTTTCTGCCAACTTTTCTAGGGCCCATTCACTGAAAATTAGACGTTGTGGCAGATCGTTCGGCTTCAGTTCTTGCACGAGCTGTATTTTATACGGTTTTACACCAAGATCTTTGCGTAAAATCTTCCATGTGGTCGAATAACACAAACCCAATTGCTGCGAACGGCGACGAATCGACATTTCACGGTCTTCAGTAACACTCTCAGAAACAGACGCAATATTCTCTTCTGTACGCACTGTACGCATTCGTGTGGTTGGTTTAATGTCCAATAAAGTAAACTGAGTGCGAAACTTGGTCACAATCGCATTAATTGTTTGCTCACTTGGTCGATTATGTAGACCATAAATCGGACGTAAAGCGCGAAACACATTTCGAACCGAACACTGATTTTGGTAATAAAATTCAATGATTTGCAAGCGTTGCTCGTTAGTAAGTCTATTCATGATGAAATGTCAAAGCATACTGAGCATCTTTCTCTTTGACACCATGTCTGAAATCCCACGTGATCTGTCAAATACTAATGCATGAAAATCCTAACCTCAAAAAAATCACCCGTTACACTAATAAATTAACTTTTTTTATGGTTTGACAAATTTGCAAACAAACTTCATTGATGTGTCCTTGTATTTTTATTTATATACGAATAAGTTTAAAGCATGATAAAGAAGTAAACATTTCTCGGGACACATATATATTTTTAATCCCCATGTCTCAGGAAACTTTGATTCTCGTTTTCTCAAAAAATGTATAATTTGCATATAAAATTTTTGTTCTGAATAAAAACCGGTTACAATAACTCGTTGTGATTTTAATTAGTTTTGAACAATTAGTACTTGTAGTTAACTAACGAAAATTTCATTCTTGAATAGACAGTGAAACTGATATTCTCGTGTGCTATTTTCGAAGTACTTATCGGAACTAACAAAACCCCATTTGGGCTTTACTAGTTTAGCTGCTGTTCGGATTTTGTGGTCTCATGTATATTTTCGTTAAAACTAAATTTTTCCGAAGAATATGCAATTTTTCTTACGGCTATATTTCGGAAACAAATTGGAATTTTCAATGTTGCGTGGTAGAGAGCAAGAAAGCATATATTTCTAAAATTCATAACTACACTGTACCTTTAATCAGACTATTTTCTGGCATTTCAGCCTTCATTAGAGATTTTATTGAACATGGTTAATTTTTATCTTATAATTGAATAGATTGTTCCTTTATGAATTTTAGTGATATATTTGTTTTCTTCTCCTCTATCACACAGCCATTGGAAAAAAATTAAAATTTGCATATTAATTATAGTAATAATTGTTGTGTCTGAAAAATGACGTTAAATCTAACAAAATTGGAATTTTGTTTTCCTGCCTTTGGGACAGTTGCAGCTATAGACTAAGAGAAAAAGGTGTACAACAAACTAAAATTTTTAATATTTTTTCGCCATTTTATAGTATAATCCATAGTTCTTCAGAACATTATGTTATTTTCCAGCCGTAAATCAAGGAAATTCGAGATTTTAGTTTATCAACTACGTGCAATTTCTTTTTCAATAGATGGCGTTGTTACAAGTATATATAAAGCTTAGCCGTATGCTGTCATTAATGGGACAAGACAATAACAAGTGCCCTATTCGCATTGCTATTAATTTTTCGCAATTGCTTTTTTATTTTCAATAAATAAAAGATTGACGAACGTGCTGACAAATAACCACTGAAGAGCCTGGGATGCACTGAAGGCTGCAATCGAGGGCGTTTTAGGAAAGAATCGCGTGTAGCTAGACGAAGCAAAGAAATTAATAAAAGCCATGCTCAATTAATTTCTCAAAATCAATGTATTTATAACATTGAATTTACATTTTCTGCATTACCGCTTTGATGAGTTCTTAGACCAATTGCCCACCGAATCGGGCGAACAAGGAGAGCGGTTCTATCATGTCACCATGCCATTGGAAAAGCAATACAAAGGGAAAAAGCTGGATGTACTGTTTGCTTAATCGAATAGATGAGTCGGTCGAGAGTAAATTGCGCAAAGACCAGGCAGGTTTCCGTGCTAGCAGATCATGTGTTGAGCGGATAAATAGTATGAGAATTATAGCGGAACAAGTAGAAGAGTGACAATGCAACCTCTACCTAACTTTTGAAGATTACACCACTGCATTTGGTAGTATAATTCGATGCAAAATATGGGAGCTATTAACTGCAGCGGGTATTCCTCCCAAGCTGACAAATCTTATAAAAGCACAATATGATGGCTTTCAATGCTGAGTACTACACAACAATCAACTCTCGGAACCTTTTTCCCCCAAATCGGGAGTAAGACAAGGATGTCTTCTGTCCCATCTCCTATTTCTCCCAGTCATAGATAATGTAATTGGAATTGCACTCGACCATGGCCGCCGGGGTATCCAATGGACTTTAAAAGACCGCGTCGGGGACGTGGACTATGCTGAGGATATATGCCTACTGTCTACCAGATACTTGATGACCAGCTCAGTAGATGTTAGATTTAAAGTTAATACTGGAAAAATGAAAGCGTGGTAGAACACGAAGATGTCGAGTTTATCGGAGAATTCTGTTACTTCGAAAGCCTAATCATAACAGAGAACAGTCCGAAAGCAGACATAGAGCATAGAATTGGTAAAGCAAACGGTATGTTCTTTCAACTGCGGAACGTATGGAAATCAACTATAGTTTCAACAAGGATAAAACTAAAAATTTTTAATTCTAATTCTCTATCGGTCTTGCTATATAGCTGTAAAACCTGGCTAGCAACAAGGAAACTGGATATCAAGCTGCAGGACTTTACAAATCGATGTCCACGATACAGTGTGAGGGTCTGGTGGCCCAATATTATTAGCAACAAAGCTCTGTACAAGAGATGCAACATGGAGCCGATTCACGTTGTCATTAAAGAACGGAAATGGATATGAATCGGTCATACTTCGACAAAAGAAATGGATGAAATATGCCGTCAGGCATTGGACCGGAATCCCAGAGCAGCAGAAAACCGGGCCGGCCAAAGACCACATGGAGAAATAGTCTGTCCCAAGACATTAAAAACATTCGAAACATGGAATGAGATAAAAATAGTGGCGAATGATAGAGAAGCTTCGAAAAATTTCGTTAAGGCCCGATGCTCCTACTGAGGGGCAGTGTGGCCACGAAGATTTATCCTTCATGCTTCGGAAAAGAAGAAGAAGAAGAAGACTGTGCCATTGAGTGTGCTTTTAAGCTCAGATGATGATGATTATTCAGATCATCGACCTAAACCACCAACGAAAAAACCAGGAGCATCAACTTCATAGCCTTTACCGAGAACATCAACTTCAATTTTTTTTCAATTAAAAATTAAAAATGAGAAATGAAAAATAAAAAATGAAAATTGAAAATTGAAAAAGGAAAAATGAAAAATGAAAAGTTAAAAATGAAAAATGCAAATGAAAACCGAAAAATTAAAAATTAATCAGTTGAAATAATATGAAATAATAAATAATAATATATATTTTTAAACTAGCAGAGCTCCTGCAATTATTTGATACATAGATGACGCTTTCTGTTTGATTTTACACAAGTGCCATAGTAAAATCTTTAATTACTGGATGTTTACACATCTCCCCTGTGATCGGACTCACATAGAAATTTTTCGACATTTTACCAATTTTGAGCCATAGACGCCATTTTTACTGGTTAGCTTCTTTTATAGCTACAATTGTGACGAAGACAGGAAAACAAAATTCCAATTGGTTACCGACATACAGCCGTGAGAAAAATTGTATGTTCTTCGGAAAAATCAAGTTTTATCTAACATATACTTGTGGCCATAAAATCCGAACAGTAGCTGAACTAGCAAAACCTAAAAGCAGTTTTGTTCGTTTCGTAAGTACTTCGAAAAACCACACACGAGAGGGAGTTTGCACTCGATGACTTCAAAAATTTTGCACTGGTTAAATGCAAAATATATCTGAACAGTGTTCTCGTTTTCTAATTTTTTGAAAGAAAATTAGTACACATGGATACCAAAGTCCTTTTTTCGGAGGGAAAGAATCCCACGATAATGTAATTTTAAAATATTTATGGTCCATCTTGAACCACTCTATGATACGTTACACCTTGAATTAAGAGAATGGATCATACATCCAAATTCGTGTGGCATTGTTATAAATCTGTTGCCTGTCGATGTGAAGAAGTTTATATTGGATGCTATTTTATATGGGGACTAGGTTGAAAATTGGCCCAATCAGAAAGTCTCCAAATTTTCGCAAAAAAGAATTGATACCAAATTCGGTATTTTAGTGAAGATCCGTAAGCAGCTTTACTATGTATGGGGATGATTTATTTTTGGAGTACTAGTGAATGGATGTAATAAACACACATTGAAAATATTTGACCGAGAGCTATATGATAGTTTGGTTTTTAGAGTAATTTAGGTCGATCTAATAGAGATCATTTGTATGGGGACTAAGTCCGAACATGCTCCAATTATCGAAATTTATTCATATTTGCGACCTGTAGTTTGAATACAACGTTTGTATGGTCACACAGACAGACGGACGGACATCGATAAATTCATCCAGAATATTATTCCGAGTCGATGTATGTCTTCATCAGATATTGTTGGTAGCTAGAAACATCAGCATAAACCATGCTCAGAGAGAGGTTTAGGGTATAATAATTGGTTTTTTCTTATTAAATATGTCTTAGATATAGTGTTTTATGCGATAGGTTTTCTCAGAATTAGTCAAAGAACATTTTTTATTACATAAAAAATTTCATCAACCGCATTGTTTTATCCCCAAAGATCGTTTGAAAGCTCGCATACTCTTATTTGTTACTGTGACAGTTAAGTCTGATGCTAAGAATAACCATATCCCTAAATTCTACCTGAAAGATTGAGAAATTTGCATCTGCTATCTTTTTCCTCCAATTAAGCAACAGTACTCGGAAGTTTCTATAGGTATAGTTCCTAACTGCACTAAGGATGACAGCGTTTAGGAAACATTAAGAGCAGAAACGGTCTTTCTCATATCGTCTGCCTGCTCGTTTCCTTAAAAATTTCATTGGACAGAAAATAAAAAACAGACTGCTCAGCTTCGATACTTCAAACTGACACTGGCGGAAGATATAACGAAATAGATCACAGGAAAGGATGCCACCTGGCTGTCGACAAAGATGCCCACGTTTTCCTGTACACTGTTTACACACCCTTACAGAAAAGAAATTCACCAATCCATTGTTCTTAAAATACACAATTTTATTTTATATTTTATCTATAAAAGTTTAATTGCAGTTAACAGGTTAATATATTTACTAGAGTTCGTTTGGCGACCAGGTCACCTGATTTGTTTTTCGGGTATCAACATTTTTTTAAAGGTTTTTGGGTAAATAAAAATAATCAACCCACCTAAAAACGCGGATTTTGAGCTCATTTTTCTGCAGTGCAAAAACGGTTAAATATATTGCAAATCTGATTTCACCAGTCGATTCTGCAGCAAAAATTAATACAATGTATGTTTTTTGAACCCCTAAAAAAGTTCCAAAAACCCACAACAGAGGGCGCAAATCTCATTAAAAAAAAAAAAATTTATATTTTTTTAAACATGCACGATGAAAAGGCATTTTAAGCTTAGTGAAACGGTACCAACATTTTATTTTTATCAGAACCCGTAAAAAAGATATGGCTTTAAACATTTTTTGCTAAGGCTAAATAATAACTTGTTAGAAAAAAGTTAAAACTGTTGAAAAAAATTTTGCAAAGAGTTTCCTGTCATTTAAAATTTTGAAAAAATTAATTCTTAAACATTTGTTTGCAATTGATAATAATTTATCAATATGTCGGATCTGTTACATTTAGCAAATAAAAAAGTTAGGCGAATACCAGGTAAATACAGAATTTGTGGTAATAATCTGAAATAACTCATAAAATTCTTTTTAGATGTTCAATCGTGTACTCATTTAGACGTCTTATGCCGTTTTCTCACGATTCATGAACTTAATAACAAAAAAGATGTGTTTGTATCAGCATCATCTCTAGTATCCGAAATCGAAATCGACGTAGAGCAATTGTTACTGTTTCCAAAGCAACGCTATTAGCTTCGTAACAAGATAACCAAACTTTACGGAAATTTTTGCAATGCCAAACGAAATTTTAAAAGAGGGAGTTCGGGTCCAATTAAACACGTAAAAGAATTCTACAAAAAACTCTCTATTCCATTTCCGTTGACACAAGAATTTAAGCGAGCGTCGAGAAAACAAGTAGTTAAAGCATCTATTACTAACACATTAGAAGAGGAAGAAATACAAGTAGACATTGAGAACAAAAATCAAGACCCAGAGTGGATGGTAGCTGAAGCAAAATCCAAAATTGGTAAGTTTCTTTTTATAGATCCAAAGACTTGCCGACTGTTGGACAGCCTTGGAATTTCTTCCAATTCGATGTCACTTCTTTTCAAAGAATTGAAACGTCTCAACAACATAGAAGGAAATACATCTTCTTCATATTTGTTAAAACGACGGTCTAGCGAACGTGAGCAATCAATGAAACGGCTCCAGGAATTTGAATTTCCCGACTACTTAATATTGAATTGGGACGGTAAACGTATGCAGAATAATAGCCGCGATAGGGTAGAAAGATTAGTCATTAGTGTTTCCGTAACAAATGGGTTACAAAAACTAATTTCTTGTAATTTTATTGACGATGGCTAAGCAAGATCTATTTCAAATGAATTAAAAAAACAATGTGATACATTAAACATCACAAACAAGATTGTTGGGCTATCTTACGATACAACAACTGCAAATTCAGGCGTGAAAGGAGGTGCAGCAGTGTTATTCGAAAAAACAACAAAAAAACAGTTGAATCGTCGACCTTGTCGACTTTATCAAAAAGAATTGTGCGTGGCAAATCCATTTAAAGAAGTGGTAATGAAAACGGTTGGTGCTGGAATTCCAATTTTTAATCAATTTAGAAAGTGGTTTATACATAATCGTCGTTTAAAAATTACACCGGCATATAATTCAAAAGCAGCTAAAAGGATTCTGGACCACAATCGGCAATCGTTGGTAGATTTTTATGTTAAACAAACCCAGATTAATCACAGAAGGGTGGATCAGAGAGAAGTGGCCGAACTTGCACTTGTTCATTTAAATGTGAATCCTGGCTATAATTTAAAAGCCTGCGGAGCAGATCACCACGCCCGATGGCTCTCAAAAGTAATATATATTTTCAAAATAATGTTGTACAAAAATCATTTTTAAATTTCGAAAACGTTGTTGAATGTGATGATGTTACACACATCTTCATTTATCTTTATTTATTTCATTTATTCATCTTTATTTGTTTATATTTTTTTGTTTATTTTTGTTTACTATATGCACATGCACATATTTATTTGTAATTATTTGTTTACATTAATTTATTTTTTTTTTGCATATCTTTTCTTTTCATTCAACACATACCACAAAGTACACTAACCTTGGGTAAAGGGTTGAATTACAAAACAATAAATTATTGTGTAATTAAATATCACTGGAATGCAAAATGACAAATTTGTGAAAATTCAAATTGTGTCAATAACCCATGACAAATAGGAATGTCACTCAAATTTTGAGGGGAAAAATTTAAATTGATTATTGAACGTTTTCTGATTGGCTATTGAGCCCAACGTTCAAAAATCAATGAATTTGTAATATGCGAATGTAAAGAAAAGAGAAGACTATTATTTAAATTAAGTAAAAATATTAAATTATAATGATATAAAAGACCAGCATTTTAAAATAAATAATCAATTGTAATTCTGATTTGAAAGGGTTATAATTAAAACTAAACAGAGATTTTCTTTTTTTTTTACTGGCATATTCTGCCAAAGGGTTCAAACATTGGCATAATCTGCCTACGTGCTATATAAAAAAGTGCATCTAGCGTGCACGCGGGAACTGCTTTGAGGAAAGCACTTGACAAAATTCCTCCTGAGATTGGTCCGGTTCTCACCCAATCTTAGTATCCTTTTGTACACCCTTCATACACTATATGGCGATCCTGCCAAGCTAACACTACATGGCGATCGTGCCCCCTCTTACACTATATGTCGATCCTGCCCCCATACATACACTATATTAAATTTAAATGCCACTATGTACGTAGATTGCTACAAGGCATACATTATATAACGGTCCAGCGTTTTTTTATATTATTTGGTGATCCTAGCTGGCGTCCCACCTACACTATATGGCGATCCTGCCTTTAACACTATATGGCGATCCTGCAAATACCGATCCTGCAAGCACCGATCCTGCAAACACCGATCCTACACCACTATATAGATGCCTGCAAAGATAAATTGTGCGAAAACCAATACTGTCTACATCATCAATCAATTAATCCAATAAAGAAAAGATCAAGGGGCGGCAAGAAAACCAAGGCAAACAAACAGCGAAAAGAGCTAAGAAGACTTATCGCAATCAGCCAAGGGGAGCAGAAACATAAATTTTATCAACAATTACGGTTATTAGACTAGGATGAGTTTCTGGAAAAAGCTAGGAACATCAATAATGCTCATGCTGGCAGGGTATGAAGCAAACAACGTAATAGACAACGGAAAACAAACAACACAAATCATCGAGAAATTCGTGACAATACGTACACCGACTTCAGCAATCGAAGAAGATGACCACACCTTACATATAATATTAGTAATAATTTGTATTTTTTTTGCAATTATTTTATACAAAGTGCAACAGCACTATAAGAAATATGCTATTAAAACGGCATCTAGGATTTGCGCCGCAAATGTTTAAAAATTAGATACTTTAGTTAAATAAAACAAATATTATTTTACCTTAAATGGACAAATTTAATATTATACAAGAACTTTTAAGAAATTTAAAAAAACAGCCAAATAGGAGATATACACAAAAAACAATTAAAGCTAAATTACAAGTAGTCAAGGAAATTAGTCAGGAAATAATAAGTGAAACTAAATTAGAAGAAAAGGAAAACATTTTGAATACATTAGTAAAACTAGAGAAGGAAATAACAAAACTATTAAGACCAATGGAAACAGAAGAACCCCAACCAGAGGGAGAAAAAAAAATAGAAGCACATATAACAGAATTAGAACCAGAAATAGAAAACAATACGAACATGGCGTCTTTTAATCTAGAAACGGCATTCAAGGTAATCCCTGAATTCAAAGGTAATTTTCAAGAACTTAAACCATTTCTGACAATAATAAAATTAATATACGACACCTTGAATGATACATCTAAACCAGTCTTAATAAATTTCGTAATAAACGTAAAATGTAGCTCAACGGTTAGAACGGCAATTGGTTCCGACCCATTAACAGATTTTAATTCCCTAAAAACATTGCTCACAAATAGGTATAAGAATAATCGAACAGTGAGTAAAATACAAAATCTACTTTCTAGATTTCAACAACGAAATGACTCAATAAGAACCTATAGTGATAAAATTTTGAAACTAATTGACGAACTAAACGAAGTGCAAATACAAGAGTTAAGGTTAGAAAATGAAACAGAAATACACAACGTGAAAAAAATAAATGAACTATATTCTCTTAATATCTTGAAACAAGGTTTGAATGAAAAATATATAAGTACAATATTTGCTGCACAACCGAGAACACTAAATGAAGCAGTAAATTTAGCATTAAATATAGAAGGTCAAGTAGAAAACCAAGTTATGTTTTTTAGTAGGAACAGGAACAATACCTACAACAATCCTAACAGAAATAATCCAAATAGAAGGAACAATCAGGGAAGTAACAATTCCAATTATAACCAACGAAACAATAACACGGGTAGAGATTACCACAATTCAAATAGACATCCTAACAATAATTATTCAGACAGCAGTAATAATAATTCAAATAGAAACAATTCCAACAGAAGT
Source organism: Cordilura impudica (assembly GCA_963682025.1). Taxonomy (NCBI): domain Eukaryota; kingdom Metazoa; phylum Arthropoda; class Insecta; order Diptera; family Scathophagidae; genus Cordilura; species Cordilura impudica. Next base: position 185,189,470 of record OY821519.1, read on the forward strand.
TCGAATAGCAACTACCGTTACAATAATAATTCGAATAGAAATAATAACAATAATGGCAATTATAATTCAAATAACCAAAATCGACATAATAACCACAATCGAAGGAACTATAACAATAGTTCACGAAACATACACGTGTTACAGGAAAACTCCCAGAGTCCGGAGGGGACTCAAGCGAACAATTAAATGCACCTTCCGGAAATAATAAACATAAAATATTTAATATTACGAATAACATTACAAATTATATAGAATTAAAATATAAATTAGATAACAAATATTTAACTTTCCTAGTGGACACTGGCGCTGACATATCTTTATGCAAAAAGAATGTTCTTAATATAAATGAAACAATTAACGAAAATAATTGTTGTACGTTGTCAGGCATTTCAAATGAATCCATTACCTCGTTAGGTACACTTGATATGCATTTTAGCATATTTAATAAAAGTATTTCACACGAATTCCAAATAATAGAAGACGATTTTCCAATTATAACAGATGGAATAATAGGTCGCGATATTTTAAATAAAATATTAGCTAAAATAGACTATGAAACTTTTACTATAACTTTTGTTGTTGAGAATGAAGAATATACTATACCCATGAAATCAAAAGTCTTAAGAGATTTTTACATAACTATACCCAAACGTAGCGAAGTCATACATCAAATTAACGTAAATTTAACGGAAGACAGTTTGATTCTAAACAAACAATTAGAAGAAGGAGTATTTCTGAGTAATTGCATCATTCCAAAGGAAGGAATTGCTCACGTAAAAATACTTAATACAACTGATAGAGATGTAAAACTTAGGAATATTGAACTTAACGTCGAACCAATTTCTAATTATATTTGTGTAACTGGAAATAAACGGAATTTTACTAGTACAGATAGAAAACGATTTGAGAAATTATTAGACACATTGAATATTGATAATATTGATAATTATGCTAAAAATTCTCTAAATGAAATAATTGAAGAATACTCTGACATTTTTCATTTGGAAGGAGACAAACTATCAGCTAATAATTTTTATACTCAACATTTGACTGTATCAGATAAAACACCTGTATATATAAAAAAATATCGTTTGCCACAGACACAAATAGAGGAAATTAATCAACAGGTTAAAAAACTGTTTGATGACGATATAATAGAAAATTCTACTAGTGCCTACAACTCACCATTGCTTGTTGTTCCAAAGAAGAACGATGGAGATAAAGGGAAATGGCGACTTGTAGTTGATTTTAGACAACTCAACAAAAAATTAGTAAACGATAAATTTCCATTAACAAAATTAGAAGATGTACTAGACAAACTGGGTAGAGCGAAATATTTTTCAACTTTAGATATGACTAGCTCTTTTCATCAGATAATGTTGGATGAAAATTCTAGACATCACACTGCATTTTCAACATCAGATGGTCACTATCAATTTAAAAGATTACCTTTTGGATTAAAAATTTCATCGAATAGTTTCCAGCGAATGTTAACTATCGCACTCTCAGGTTTAGATAGCAAAGCTTTTCTTTACGTAGATGACATCATTATTTTTGGATGTAGTTTAAAACATCATAATGAAAACCTAATTAATGTTTTTGAAAGGTTAAGAAAATATAATCTTAAACTAAACGCAAGTAAATGTGTATTTTTAAAATCTGAAGTCGTTTATTTAGGTCACTTAATAACCAAAGACGGCATAAAAACCGATCCTGCAAAACATAAGGCAATTGAAAATTATCCCGTACCAAAAGATGCGGATGAAGTTCGACGATTCGTGGCATTTTGTAATTACTATAGAAGATTTATACCTCATGTTGCAGATTTAACTAAATGTTTGAATAATCTGTTAAAGAAAGGTCAAATATTTGTCTGGTCTGACGAATGCCAAAAATCATTTGAAACACTGAAATTGAAGTTAATTAACCCACCTGTTTTGCAATATCCAGATTTTTCAAAAACATTTGTGCTTACCACTGATGCATCAAACTATGCATTAGGAGCTGTACTTTCGCAAGATAACAATGGTAACGATTTACCAATATCATACGCAAGTAAATCTCTTCAAAAACACGACTTAAACAAATCCGTAATAGAAAAAGAACTACTAGCTATTCACTGGTCCATAAATTTTTTCAGACCATACCTGTACGGTAGAAAATTTACAGTAGTAACAGATCATAGACCACTCGTTTCGCTATTTTCACATAAAAACCCATCTTCTAAACTGACGAGAATTAGATTGGATTTATGTGATTACGATTTTGATATAGTTTACAAAAAGGGCTGCATGAACACTAATGCAGATGCCTTATCGAGAATTCAAATTAATTCTGATATATTAAAAACAATGATTCCCACATGTGATGAAGAGGCAGTTAGCAACAAATTACTACCCATCACAAGAAGTATGCAAGCAAGGCAAAATTTAATTCCTGAAAATAGAGACAGTACCAAAGATATTCATATATGGGAATGTACGTCCATTTCAGATGTCAACAATGTGCACAAAATGATGTTTTCTATGAAGTTAGAATTCGGTCAAATTAATAAAGTTCAAGATGATTTTATCATAGGTTTTAACGATAATCCTACATGTCTAGACATGATTATGGAGAAATTAATTACTTACATGAATAAAAATCGGATACGAGATCTCGCATTATCAGTAGATAATGAAATATTTGAACACGTGTCAATGAAAAGGTTTAAAGAAACCTACACGTCTATTTATAATAAAATGTTGAAAAGATTAAAGAATCTTTATTTGAATATTATTTTATATAAGCCTTTGCAGAGAATAGTAGATAAAGACATGCAATTAAATTTAATTAAAGAATATCATGATAGTCCAATTGGAGGACATCAAGGAATCAGAAAGACCATATTAAGATTAAAACAAAGATACATTTGGAATAATATGAACAAGATGGTTAAGAGATACATTAATAATTGTGATTCATGCTTAAAGAATAAGCAGTATAGAAACATAAAAGAAAAAATGCGAATTACTGACACACCAGATAATACTTTTGAAATAATTTCTATCGATACGATAGGTCCACTTAGGTTATCCAATAATTATAGATATATTCTCACGCTACAATGCGATTTAAGCAAATATGTTATAGCCTATCCTATGGAAACAAAGGAAGCTAAGAGCATCGCTCAAGTTTTAGTGGAACAATGCATACTTAAATATGGCACTTTTAAAATCTTGAAATCTGACAGAGGTACGGAATTTGCTAACCAATTACTGCAAGAAATATGCGACATGTTAAAAATAGAACAGAAATTTTCCACTCCCTATCACCACCAAACAATAGGTTCCTTAGAAAGAAATCACAGAGTCCTAAACGAATACTTATTGAACTTTACGGAAAATGAGGAATGGGATTGTTGGATTCAATACTACACATTTGCATATAACACAACTCCACACGTAGATACAGGGTACACACCTTTTGAGTTAGTATTTGGTAAATTAGCGAGACTACCCACAGACAAAATTACAGATAACAAGCCAGTCTATAATCTAGAAAATTATGCAAACGAGTTCAAAGCTAGAATAGCATCGGCATTAGATAGAGCTAAAAAATTAATTAAAATAGCAAAAGAGAAAAGAAAAATACAATATGATAATTACACTAATGTTAGCAACTTTAAAAAAGGAGATTTAGTATTAGTAAAATATGAAAGTAGGAGAAAAAATACTTGTCCTACTCATGGTCCATATGAAATTATAAATACTGAAAATGAAAATTCAATTTTAGATGTAAAAGGAAATATGAAATCATATCATAATAATACTTTAAAATTATATAAACGTAAATGAAAATGTAAAATTGTATAGATTGTTAATTACTACATATAAGAGCACATAGTAAACTTACTTATTTATATTGTTAATAAATAGATATAGAAATTACTTATTACATTTTTTTTATATAATATTATATCACAAAAACAAAATTAGAATAACCACTAAGTTTAAGAGAAACAAAAATAACATTTTTATTTTAAGTAATGAAATTCATGAATTTTCTAAAACCCATAAATTTCATCTTAAGGGTAGGGGTGTGATGATGTTACACACATCTTCATTTATCTTTATTTATTTCATTTATTCATCTTTATTTGTTTATATTTTTTTGTTTATTTTTGTTTACTATATGCACATGCACATATTTATTTGTAATTATTTGTTTACATTAATTTATTTTTTTTTTGCATATCTTTTCTTTTCATTCAACACATACCACAAAGTACACTAACCTTGGGTAAAGGGTTGAATTACAAAACAATAAATTATTGTGTAATTAAATATCACTGGAATGCAAAATGACAAATTTGTGAAAATTCAAATTGTGTCAATAACCCATGACAAATAGGAATGTCACTCAAATTTTGAGGGGAAAAATTTAAATTGATTATTGAACGTTTTCTGATTGGCTATTGAGCCCAACGTTCAAAAATCAATGAATTTGTAATATGCGAATGTAAAGAAAAGAGAAGACTATTATTTAAATTAAGTAAAAATATTAAATTATAATGATATAAAAGACCAGCATTTTAAAATAAATAATCAATTGTAATTCTGATTTGAAAGGGTTATAATTAAAACTAAACAGAGATTTTCTTTTTTTTTTACTGGCATATTCTGCCAAAGGGTTCAAACATTGGCATAATCTGCCTTCGTGCTATATAAAAAAGTGCATCTAGCGTGCACGCGGGAACTGCTTTGAGGAAAGCACTTGACAAAATTCCTCCTGAGATTGGTCCGGTTCTCACCCAATCTTAGTATCCTTTTGTACACCCTTCATACACTATATGGCGATCCTGCCAAGCTAACACTACATGGCGATCGTGCCCCCTCTTACACTATATGTCGATCCTGCCCCCATACATACACTATATTAAATTTAAATGCCACTATGTACGTAGATTGCTACAAGGCATACATTATATAACGGTCCAGCGTTTTTTTATATTATTTGGTGATCCTAGCTGGCGTCCCACCTACACTATATGAAGCAATTTGAAGCTATGCTTCTCTATTTTATAACCGTACTAGCTGGACCCGGCAAACGTTGTTTTGCCCTCAATGAATTTTTATTTTAGTTAGAATCTGTATATACCTATATAAAATGTGTGACGAAGATCTCCAGATAATAAAATGAGAGCTTCACCAAAAAATCTTTCATTGCCTTTCAAATCTTTTATCAAATCAAATCACAATGTTTGTGAGCCATGGTACATTCATCCCAAATAAAAATACTGCATTTTTGCAGAACTTTTGCCATACCGGAATGTTTTTTGATATTACAGACGGCATTCTCATTTTTTTGTACGTTTAACGGTGATTTGAGTGCTGAATGAGCTGTGCGGCCACCATGCAATAATGTAGCGGCTTTTTCCTTCTTTTTCGTTAGAATATTTATATATAAAAACGTTGGTGAGTTTATTTATTAAAATTTATATAAATTTGACAACTCATTATTTTTCGAACGACAGCGCCATCTACCGGGTCCAATAAAAAAATGTTTCTAACATACATATATGTACATTCTTAGTTTCATTAAAATCACACCATAAATAAGAATATTCGAAATAACTTTACCCAGCGCCACCTATCGGGTCCATTTATACATACAAAAATTTCTTATGACGAAACATACGTTCATTCTGAATTGCAGTCAAATCGCGCTGAAAGTAAAAATTTTTGTTTTTAACTTGACCCCAAGGCCAGCTAGAGGGTTAAAACTAAAAAAAAAAAACACAGAAGAGCTCGAACCGAACCTATGCTGGAAATCCTACCTCGACAGCTCTTATGGTTCCGGAGATCATTCGTTACAATCAAATGCATCAACGTTTTTATATATACACCACGCCCCTTTGCCCACTAACAACTTTATATAGCTAAGGTCTTATTATTTCGCAAAAATATCCTTTTGTGAAAATTTCATGACGATCCTTCCAGTAGTTTAGAAGATATTACGATTTTTTATTTTTCTAAAAAGGGGCGTGGTCCCGCCCACTTTTCTTCTTGTATGTATTTCTATTCATGCTAATACCATATGTACCAAATATGACTGCTGTAGGTAAAAAAATTCCCGTGATATGACTTTTTCAAATTTTGGGTTATATGGGCGTGGCACCGCCCCTTTGTCCAATCAAAAATTTATATACAATATTATTCCTTCCAGAGTCACAGTAACACGCTCTGAAAATTTCAGGAAGATCGGTTCTTTGGTTTGGCCTCCTATAAAGCACAAACAAACACACATTCATTTTTATATATATAGATAGATTGAAAGCAGATTAATTATGATTTAAGGTAAAATGGGGCGAAAAAGGGGGACTTGGTAATAAAAAAATGTATGGCTACCTTACCTGTAGATAAAAAGTGTATAAAACTTTAGATAAATACATATTACAAAAAAATTATTTTGTATAGCAAACATTGTTAGTGGTATAAGTAAAAAAAAGGGGGCGGTGAAATGGGCGTGGTTCATAGTTATATGGCGACGTTAACAGTATTAAGAGCAATATACTACCAAATAAAAAAATCCGTTGGAAGGAACAAATTTGTACAGAGAAAAAAAGTTTAAAACTTTCAAACAAAATTTGGCGTGAAAAGGGGCGTGAAAGGGGGCGTGGCGTAAGAAATGTTTATTTCTACCTCGCCTGGAGTATAATGTGTATACAATTTGAAGTAAATTTGTTAAAAACTATATGGGAGCAATTACATAATTTTAAAAAAGTGGGCGTAAAAGTGGGCGTGGTCAAAAAAAGTACCCTATTAATCATGCCAGAGTCCCAGTTAAATGCTTTGAAAATTTCAGGAAGATCGGTCCAGAGGTTTGGTCTCCTATAAGGTACACACAAACAAACAAACAAACAAATAAACAAACACACATTCAATTTTATATATATAGATACCTAAAGTATATGTTCACGTGCGAATCAACAATTTATGCTACAAAAAATGACCTAGACTTTTTGTCCGAACTTGAGAAATTTTCGCACATGGAAGGAAAATATTGTTCTTTAATTGCAAACAGTGCTAAAGCCACTCAGCTACGGCATTTGGAATACCTAAGCGAAGATAACGCAGTATTTTCAATTTTTGACGAACGAATTTCATTAGAGGAAAAGGAAAAACTACGAAAAAAATTGTTACCTAGTAAAATCAAAGATCAAACTCAAAAGTTATTAGAAATTGATCCAAATTGTTATTTACACGATTTCAAAGACTATGATGCCGACACTGTTACATACACCGGATGAAGAAGCTGAAGATTTTGTTAATTTGATCCATTCAACCGATCAAATACTTTATGAAAAAGATTTCGTTGATGTAGATGAAAATTAAAATGTATTAAACAAAACTATCGATGTAACTAACAAATTACCAAATTATGATTCTTTTTGTTCTAAATCGCCGTTTGATTATGTCACTCTTCAGAGCATAAAAAGTTTAGCTAATTTTGGTATAAATATTTCTTTTATGGGTCATAAAGCCATTGATTGGCCAACTAACAAAAGCTATGTAAATGCAATCAAAATCGCCAATAACATTAAATCTACAAGCATTTATACGGAACAACTAGTTGGCCCAATTGCAAGACTAAACGATTCGTGTTTGCTGAAAAATTAAGATGGTTTAAATCGTTTAGCTATAGCCGCAGTAGATAACACTGAAATTGTTTAAAATTACTTTAAATAAATCATTTGAAACAATAAAAAAATTTGTAAACTTTTTTTATCAATTATTTTTTTTTTTTTGTTATAAAATAATTTTGAAGTCTCATAACTTTTTAACGGGTTGTGATAAAAATAAAATGTTGGTACCGTTTCGCTAAGCTTAAAATGCATTTTCATCGTGCATGTTTAAAAAACCTATTTTTCTTTCTTTTTTTAATGAGATTTGCGCCCTTTGTTGTGGGTTTTTGGAAATTTTTAAGGGTTCAAAAAACATACATTGTATTAATTTTTGCTGCAGAATCGACTGGTGAAATCAGATTTGCAATATATTTAACCGTTCTTGCTCTGCAGAAAAACGAGCTCAAAATCCACGCTTTTAGGTGGGTTGAACCACCCCAAGGAGTGAAAATTTAAAAAAAAAAAAAATACCGCCATTATTTTTATTTACCCAAAAACCTTAAAAAAAATGTTGATATCCGCAAATCAAATTTTTAAAATTTACTCTAATATTTACTGCTAAGACACAGGGTTGTAACCACAATCGGCTGGTAATAAAATCAGTGGCTACATTAATTCTGCATTCAGTGTACAAAATCCCATAGGCATCTTCTATTCCCAAAATCTGTGCGCGAAAGACACTGGTATTGTCTGTTGGAAAGTTGAAAAGATCAGGCACCTGCATCAATACCACTGCTCGTTTTGAGCAATGTTTTGATCTAAAACCAGCTTCCGATACCCATGTGTAAAGTAGTTGATGTATATCATGTTGATAAGTTCTAATCTTTCAGAGACGTTTACACAGGAAACGCTTGGACCCTTTCCATTTTTATGATATTCAACTCAGCTTATATGAAGCTTAGAAATAGTAAATTAAATTAAATATTCATTGTCAAATATGCAATAGTAACAAACATTGTATATTTGTATATATATATGACCAAAGTTTTAATAGGTCTATCTTTAAATTGAATTTTTAAACGTCTAAAATGTTTTAAAAGAAATTATGGCCGTGACTTTTTTCGTTATGTTTCTTAACGTAGCGTTTATGCAAAACCCTAATAAAGTTTATAGACTTTTTTCCGCTTGAAGAAGTACATGTAGTTTTTATAGCAAGCACAGTTTTCAATAGCGCTATTTGGAATTTATTTGCTTTACACTACTTCTCTACAAACATCATCATCTACATTTTAAACTTTGGTCTGGAAAATCAAGTGACTAACGGGAGGGTTGAAGAATAAGGGCGCTGTTGATAACCAAAAAGTTATAACTGACAGTGGCCAAAGTTCAACGGTAATAGCATAAATACGAAATTAATAGCAATGGTTGCAATAAAAATTAATGGAGAAAAATAGAGGCGAATTATATGACTACGTAGAGGCGAATTATATACTCGTATAAACCAGTAATATACGGGTTGTGTGTGAGACAGTATTCAGAATTGTGGTAGCAGCATTACATTTTTGCATAATTTTTGTAAATGAAAAAATGTATTTATAAGGAGAAACCATGAAAATATTCATGGAAATCAATAAATAAAGGATTAATTTTTCAGAAAAGGATTAAATGAAAAATATATACCTGCAATTTTTAAATAAAAACATTAAACGATAAAATTGTGTCCATAAAAATGTTCTACTGTGTCCTGTGTAACATAATAATAACGAAAAGAAGGGTTGTCTGTATATCTACTAACATTTTTCCAGAGCGTAATGAAAGTCAATATTATAAGGAAAGTACGCACAACAATAAAAACAGCTGAATTGGCTTAATGTCAGGTTCATTCATTTATTCTCTTTTTATTTTCTTATAAACGGAAATGCTGAGCCCAATAAACCAAAAAATTGTAACCATTTATCATGATTCCTATGAATTATTGTCCACCACAGCAGGCTTCACCATATAATAATGATATGGATACATTTCATAGCCTCCCCCAACCTCTGCTATTACACATTCACACAGTTTCATGCATATATTGGCAATATTTTAACATCCCCACCTTAAACCTAGTAGTACACGGTTCAGTCAATATCTGTAAAAAGCAGTATAGATTTGGTTGAGGTTGGCAAATGTATATTATCCATACGAGACCAATATGGTTTAGCCGATTTGCTGCAAACGCAACGCCCATTGGTGTATGGTGGTTCATCAAATACAAATATTTTAAACGAACAAGACGAATCATATACTTTTTCAGAATGACTTTTTTATATTTTTGCATTTCGTCTTTGGAGCATGATGCGATTAAATTTAAAAAATATCCTTTTCAATACCATAAATTTTCTTGAATTTTTCAAATAGATATTTCTTTTCTTTTATTATTGTATTGTTTAAATTTAAATTATTTTTCTTAACTTTTTCTATTTTTATTTTATCTTTAATATTTTTATACCCTCCACCCCAGTGTGCAGAGGGTATATATAAGTTTGTCATGCCGTTTGTAATAATTAGAAAAAATATTTCAGGACCCCATAAAATATATATATTTGTGATTCAAGCGGAGTTGATATAGTGATGTTTGTCCGAACGTCTGTGGAAGTCACGATGAAAACTTCAATCGGGCACCCTAGTTTGCATAAAAAATGATTCATTGTCTTTCTGAAAAGTTTGGTATTTAAAACCGTCGAAATCGGTTGAACAGGGCCCGAGATCTGAATGAAGAATTAAAAAAAGTCTTCAAAAAATATGATTTTCTATGTTGTTCTTGTCTCGATCATTGCCTTAATAGGACAGCTAGGGTGATCACTTTTAGTGAGGATGATTCACCAAGATCGTGGGAAGTTTTCTGTTTCAAAAATCGTTAAAATCAGTGGAACAGGTCCAGGGAAATCTCTGAAAAATTAAAAAAAAAATGAAATATATGGTGTTTCTATATTGTTCTTGTTGTTATTCTAAATGTTGTATTGTTGTCATAGCTAGACTTGTTGTTTTTGTGGCCGCTGTGGTAATAATATTATAAAAACTAGCCCTTTGTAAATTTTTTTTTTATCAAATCTGCTTGAAAAATTTTAAAGTTTCCATTGTTTCTACATACATTTCTATTGTATTCACAAACAGTGTCACTTCATTTTGCTCAGTGTTGCTATGCCACAGTAGATGGCGCCGCAATTTTTTTTTTTTTAATTATCTTTGCAATCGTTATTTCTGTTTTAACATGAATATCAACATTTTCAATTAGATATCAATCACAACAATGTTAGGAGTATACACAGGGCTGGTCTTTTATTTCATACGTTTTTCAATTATTCTTTTACAAATATGACCATAAGTTTGGCATATTTACTTGTTGTTGTGTTTACATAATAGAGTTACTGAGTTCATCAGTGAGATTTTTGGCTTTCAAAACAGTTCTACATAGGTATATAAAATTATTATTCTGCTTTACCCTCAAAATACCTGATTGCGATTACATATAATTTGTAAAAATTGTTTATAATTATTAAAGCATTACTATTGACAGAATTACAAAATTGCACCATTTAAATTTTCCATTCAGATTTAAAAAAAAATCAATTCTAAAAATTGGAATTCAGATTTCCAATTACAAATTAGAAAATATCAATTGAATTTCAGAAAATCATACTAAAACGTCGGAAATAATTACTTGAAATTTAGAAGACATCAATTGAATTTTTTAAATATAAATTTTATTCTTTAAACACAAATTGAAATTCAGAAAACACCAAATATGTTTAAATTTAAAAAATCAACCGAAACTAAAAAAGAATATTGCGATCGAGGAGACATTATTAGCATTTCAGGATAAGAAAATATTAACTTAAATTCAATGAAGTTTAGAAAACCTCAAATAATATTTAAGAATTATATATTTCAGCACATTCCATCAGGAACATAGGCTGTGTACATAGAATCTCCATCTCTGTCTGTCGGCTGCGATGTGTCTTAGTTCGCTAAAAGATTTACGTGTTTAGTTAACAATTGTTCGTCTCCATGTTAACTTTGGTCGTCCTCGGTTTCTCGAGCCCTGCGGGTTCGATTCTAGTGTCTCATGGCATATTTCGTTATATGGTTTTCGTAGTGTATGTCAAGCCAGTTGTATTTTCTCTATTTTCGCGATTTGAAGAAGTTGTTCGTTAGAAACCACTCTGGCCACCAAATTTTTAGAATATTTCGTAAGCATCTATTGTTAAATGTTTGGATTTTGTGTTTAATGACTTTGCAGGCGTTAAAAATATGTAATTTAGTTTTAGGCGAAAGAGCATTGGATTTCCAGATATTTCTTAGGCTATAGTATGCTGTTTTGGCTTTTTGTATTCTGGAGTTTACATCACCTATAGCACCTCCTTCCGGCGTAATGTTGCTTCCTAGGTAGCAGAAGTTGTTGACGTTTTGGATTGGCATATTGTTTAGCACAAATGTTGGCGTTTGGTGGGGTTTAACAGCCATACATTTTGTTTTGTTTGCGTTGATTCGCAGACCGTATTTCAATGCCGTTGAAGCTAAGTCATCTATCTGCTTTTGCATATCATGTTTGTTTGATGCTAAAAGGGCTAAATCGTCCGCGTAATCTAGATCTGCAAGTTGCTCGTTAAGTCTCCATTGTATACCTCTACTTCCGCCAGATGTTGTCGATAATATTTCGTCTAGTGCTGTAACGAATAAAATAGGGGACAGGAGACACCCTTGCTTATTTAAGAATTGCTAACATAAAAATTGTTACACAAATAATTTGATGACAATGTTGTTTATATAATATTTTTCACAATTTTTTTTTTGGATGAAAATTTTGGTTTTTTGCGCTTTGCATCCCTAATTTGAACCAGTGCTCATGATGACTTCAAAATTTGACTTCATGGTAGTAGTATTTGGAGCCAATAAATGAAAATATATTTTATTAACATAATTTAATTCAAATTCAAAAGTTGGCATCACTGGATTAGATTTTGTATTGTATTGTGTAAATAGTTAAAACTTCTTGTTAGTATGTAAAAAAAATTTTATTTTCCAAATATGGCAATATTTAAACAAAAAAAATTGAGAGAGTTTTTTTGGTTATTATTTTGTTACTCGATCCGTCCTATACGGCCGCAATGAAGAATTACACGGTGTTACAGTCAATATGCACTTTTGAAGAGACATAGTGTAGGTTGTAGGCCTTGTTGAGTAGATCATTTGTCCATTTTTAGAATTTTGAATACACCCTCAAAATCTGAAGTTATGTCCAAAAAACGTTTTTTTAGGACTTTATGGACTTAAATATTTTTAACTTTTTCAGTTGTGGGTCGATTTTAAATTTAAATTTAAACGGTTTTGGAAAGATGACTAACTAAGCTTTCCAAATATATATACATGTTTATACTGTTAACAAACCCATGTGGAAATAATACCCCAAATATTTCAAATATCCAGTTTTTTGGTGAGCTTTTTCAACTTAGGCGCCTTTTTTTTCCTAGACATTGTTTGGGAACATATGTCCTTATTATTTTTATTTAAAAGCACATTTAGTAATGAGTAAATTGACACCTTGTTTTTTTTAAATCAAATGCTTATTGATAAAGATTTATTATTTTTTAATAAAAGAGACTAAACCATATATAGGATAATTCAAGTTAAGGTCAACTCTACTAAGTTAATAATATAGTGTCTTAGCATTACAGAAGAAACTATTTAAATTTTGATTTAAAACTGTTTTAATACATATTTATATGTAAATAAATGTATTCATATACATACATTTATGTAACATATATGTATATTTAAATTTTATACGTTTAAAAATGTTTGCTGGATCTTTTGCGTTTGTATGACAAGTCATCAGTTTCTCTTTTAAGAGAATTTCTATTTTGTGACAGCCATCTCCAATTAGCACGATTTAATGCGTATATCCAAAGAATTTGCTGAAATAATTTGGTATTAAGTTTAACAAATTGTTTACTTTTTCAAATATTTTGTGTACATTTATTATCAATACTCAAACCGAGGTGAAGGGTATCAGAGATTCGGCACAGCCGAATTTTACACTCTTACTTGTTATTATTTACTATGTAATAATTATGTGCGATAAAACATAATAAAATTTTTAATCTTGTAGCACGGAAAACCGAAAAAATAAATAATTAAAAATAAATAGTAAATACTTTCTAGTAAAGCAGACGTTAAACTAAAGGTGATATCACACGACGTGTTTTTTGCATATGTACTGTCACCTTTTTTATAAATATGTAATTACATATGTCTGTCAAAATTGTCGTTTTACATAGGATTCATAGCTTTTGCTATCACCTTGCATATGTATTTTCGTATGACATAACCTCTAAATGTAAACAACAGCTGATTTTTTTAATTTGTGAATTTAGAAATTTAATTGTTAAAAATAGAGTTATATATTTTATATATTTTTTAATTTTTAATTAACATTAAAGAATTTATTATTCTTTTACTATTAATCTTTTTAATTTACTCTGTTTTTCTTTCGCCACAGTGTGTTATTTTGATGTGTTTTGTCATGCCAAAATAGAACCTGTTCTAATTGAAAATTTTGCAAGTGACTTTCCGCATGTATTGTACATAATCAATGTCTGCAAGGGGTCACACGATGTATACAAATTGCATGTGCTAAAAACATAAGAAGAAACATATGTAAAACACGTCGTGTGATAGCATCTTAAATAGATAGAAGGGATGTAATATAATAATTGGACTATATCTAAAAATTGGTACTAATTATTTTATTCGAAAGTAAATCTTTTCACTTTTCCTTTTGTTACCTGTTCGCATACAAAACAAATAATCCTTGAAAGTTCATATTATATTTTTTATAATTACTTTACATCAATCCGCTCTAAAATATATAAATATTTTTTAAGAATGGTTACAAAATAATAACTTAGATAATTTACCATGTATAAAGAGTGGGCAGAATTATATGTGAAAAAAGTAGTTAACTAACAGAAAATTAAATTCGATGTATCTTTAATTTAATTGACTTAAACAAATAAACTTTTGATGGTGTATTTTATACAAGTTTTTAGATAACATATTTTTGTGTGCTTATAATATAGTTTGGCGCTATTTTTTATTATTGAGAAACTAGTAACATTTCATGTTACAAAATGCCTTAATGTCTTGTTGAACCCACTGGGAACAAATTACAGTGCACAAATTCTTTCTGTACCGTTCGTTAGCAGTGTGTAGTAGAGTTCAATTGAATATAAACAACAATAGCAAGCACAACACTAAAGAATATATATCTGACCAAAAAAAAAAAAAAAAAGACAACAGTAGCAATAATATAGACAACAACAAAATATGTAAAAGTATTAAAATAATGGATATTTTTATGATAATTTATTAGCAGGTCAATATTTAGTCCATTTTTTTTTTTTTTTATATTGAAATATTGGAATTCACAAAAAAATTCAGGCTTTATACTCAGCCATATATTGTAATACATAAAGCTTGCTTACGAAAATATGTTTACAATTATTAATTTTAATTATAATTTTCGAATTATATGATGTCGGAAAAATGAGATAACCAATGAATTAGTTTATCGGAAAGACAAACCAATTACAACATATGAAGAAGTATTGAGAAAGAGAATTTTACACACTTATCTTGAAATCCTCCATTTGCAAAAATAGGGCGAATTATAAACTACCTTCGGAGAGTCTCGATCTGGGTTCTCTGAAGTTTTAAGCTTGCAACTAAAAACTTTTAATGGAAGACAAAACGTAAACAAAAGAACTGGACAAAATTACAAAGAAATTTCTTGTTAAGCAAGCACTAAGCAGTTGGTACTTGAAAATTTAAATAGAGACAGCACAAAAATCAAAGTTTTGGCTGCAGCGTATTCTTCTCAGGCTTATCGTACTGCTTCATAATAACTTACTTCTGAGAAAGCAGTTTAGTAAGGCAGAACATAAACGTATTTAATTTCTGCCTTCTTTTAGGCTTGTCAAAACGCCGAGAATAAGCAGATAATTTTAAACTGATCGTGCAATTTGAAATATGATAATGACATTATTCTTATGCATACGTGCGTATTTTATCTGTTGGTAAGATACCTATGCAACTCAACTCTTTCTCACAAACACCCGACTGGTAAAGCAACGTATTTTACTACGGAAAGAGTTACCTTTACCATTTCTGGCATGATCTAAAATATTAATAGGCTAGGCGATTTCTTGTGACCGATGTTTTGTTCTACCGTTTTATCCCGATTTTGACAATATGAATATTCTTTGAAAGGTATTTCTTTTTAGGCGATTTTTGCAGATTTACAGATTTTAAAATTTTTCCTTTATTTTGAGTAAATTGCATTTAAAGTTGCTACTAACACATACATAAAATTAATCAATACTTTGTGTGTGTTTATTAAATTTGTTAATGTGTTTGTAATAAAAAAGAGTTTGGTTTTTGTGCTGATTTGTAAATTGGCTACAATTGATTAGCATACCTTTAGGGTCTTTATTTAATGAAAAAATAAAATTTCCTGGAATTTGCACTCGAATTTCGAGGGCTGGAATCTGCTAATTTATATAAAAACTGCATACTGGTATCATCGCGATCCAATCAAATATTTATAGAACTACAACAGTCCTCCCAACTGCCCTATTTGAAATAGAAATTTCCAAAAACATTTTAACTAGTCACTAGTCAAAAACAATTTGTAATATCTTGGGTAAAAGCTATTTAGGAGATTCCAAATTTAGTAAGTAATTGCTAATGTATGACATAAGGACCGAAATGAAAAAATTCTATACAAAGTCTTGAGAAATTTAATTTTTTTATGTGTATCTATACGCGCAGTGGGGTAAATTTCTATTTCACAATACAATCCGTAAGTCGTAAGTCAAATCGGTGTGACTTATGATTGTATTGGTTATAAAATTATGATATAAAATTGTTTCAGCTAATTCAACAACCCTTTACTGTAAAATGTTAAAAATTTCACAATAGAAACGTATAACATATACATAATTCAACAAGTGATACATAGATGATGCTTTCTGTTTGATTTTTAAAAAGTGATATAAAAAAATCTTTAATTACTTGATGTTTACACATCTCCCCTGCAATGGGACGCATATGATTTTTTAATATTACATATATATTCTCAATATGTGATATGAATTTTAAAATATTTCATTGAAGTTATAAAGCTAATAATAAAATAGTATATAAAAAGTTGTTCGTTGTCATTCTTTATTTCATATGATATGTAGAAAGAACCATCTTTAAAGTGTGACCATTTCTTAATCAAACCATAGTAAATCTTGGCATTGACACATGGCGTGTAAACTCACCATTGTCCAATGCCCTGTGTGTGGTCGGCTGTCTTCTTTAAATGTGTGCTGTAAATATGTCTTTGTTCCCTAACATTATCCAATACCCCTTTTCCGTTACAATACTCAAACCACAGAAAAAAAAGTGTGCATCCTTGTTATTTTCCATGTAAAGATTTATCTACACATACTCAGACATTCATCTTTTTCTTATATGGACCCATATTCCTTAAACTTAATCCATTAAGTCAAAACATATGTGTTGGTCTTTATTTTAGCAAGAGTTTCTAACAAATAAAAAAAAGGATTTATTGTATATGATGTGGATGGAATAATAAACCTGCTGGATTTTGTTACGTGCCTTTTATTTATTTATTTATATTTTTTTTTGTATAGGTTTAGTGTTAATAGATGAGTTGAAAGGGGACCAATATAATTGGAGAAAACGAAAATTTACCACATTCAAAAAAATTATTTTTAAAAGCCTTTAAGTAAATAAATGTTAAAAAAAAATTATGTGCATTCGTGTCATGTTGCCAATATTATGTTATTAATTATATCTTATACCATTATGTGGTCAGGACATAGTGCTTATCCATTTTGTTTCGAAGGAAATTGTGCACTATCCAAGCAAATTCATTACAAGCATTTCTTTCAATATCTGTCAAGCAACTACTAAAGTTTTCATCATTAATTAACCTTTTGATTTGAGGACCATCAAAATTCCAGTTTTCATTTTCTCCCAACTTAAATTTTGGAACTTTCTACCGACTTATCTAAAACAATCATCATCCTTGTTGAGAGCTTTGACAAATTGTTTCAAAAGCCCTAGCTTGATATGGAGAGGTGGCAGTATTATGTCTCTATGCACAAGTGGTTGATTAACTATATATTTATATGGCTCTGCTATCCCATAGATAAATAAAACATGGATGCTTTGTAGAAGCTTCTGTCGTAGAAGAAAACAAATTAGCCACCGGTATTCGTTGGACTTTATTTTATCTATATCCGAGGCAATATAATCTGCAACGAACCCAATTTATTACCGTTGTGCAGAAGTACACATTTTACGCTGCGATTATAAGCATCTATAAATAGTCGCCAGTGATTTCGATCATACTTTTCTAATCCCATCGCTGTTCCTAAACCAGGAACAATAAACAAATTCATCGTCTTCGGAAAAGAATGAAAGTAAGTTTTTCTCTCTGTTACGGTACTATGAAATTCTTGTCTCTTGGGTTAACAGATTATTATTGTATGCAAATCGCTCAGTAAATTCTCAATAAATTGCGAACAAAATTAAAATTTGTGCACCGATTACTATGAAATAAAGCTAATTTCATTCGAAATATGTTTAACTAAATACTCTTAGACCAAACTTGTGATCTATAGTATGTCGCATTTTTATCTCCTATAATGACTTTATGCTGCTGTTTGTAACTACTAAAAATATTTGACCTAGAGCCATCTTTTATTATACCGATCATCCCAGATTCATTTTATGAGTCGATTAAGCGTTGTCCGTCCTTCCGTCTGTCCGTCTGTGTGACCATGTAATCCTTGTAATCAAACTACAGGTCGCAAATATGAATATATTTTGAAGAAATAGAAATAGAAATAGAAATCTAAGTTTCTTGGGCCGTAGAATGAACGCTATTGAATTTGATGGAAGTCGGTTCATGTTGAGACCTATTCCCCATACAAATGACCCCTATGAGGTCGACTTAAATTGCCATAATATCAAAATTATTATATAGATCTCGGTCGAATTGGGTTTGCTTATATTTATTAGATCCACTTATCAGTAGTCCAAAAATAAACCATATAGGACAATTCTTAGTCATAGCCCCCATCGGAAGCTGATTCCCAATCTTCATTTAAATCTATCAAAAACAAAAATATTGAACAGATTTTTCTCAAATATAGTCAGGATCAGTCCAATTTTTGACCTAGTCCCCATATCCGAGGGCAAAAAAAAAAATAAAATCAATGCCACTCAAATTTGGTTTATGCTTATTTTCCATATCCAATTAGATGGATCTAAAACATAGGGTCTCTAAACGTATGGTATAGGGTATCGTATAGTCGGACTAGACCGACTATAATTTTCTTAATTGTCGACATTAAAAAAGACAATTTTTATATACAACTGAACAATTTTGAAAAGTGTTTAAAATTCAGGCAGAGGTAAAAATTAATAGATCATTATTTAATTTAAATATCAAATTAAATCCACCCCAATGAATAATAATACGGATTCATAATCAATGCGTATATTAGGTCCATCTTTTATAAGGACTATGCTCGAAATGATCACATCAACATCGACAGTAGCTTCTCAAAATTATTCAAAGTAAAGGAGAGTTGCGAGTGCGAGTAGAAACTAAGCTTTTTGCATGTGAGAATTTGTGCTTTTGTGCTTTTACAAAATCATTAAAATGCTTTCGAGCAGCTGACTGTCCTACTCTCAAACATAATTCAACTGTCAATTGTACACAAAGCTGTTCATATAACAAACAATAAATATAACAAAATGAATAAAATCGAAATTATTAACGGGTTAAATACTGCAGTAGGTATCGCGTTTAATGCCTATCAGCTGATCCTCCTGTCATCTGATTTTTCTCGCACAGAAAATAAAATCAATTCTATTTCCCTTGCGAGTGTTTTTACAACATAAGTTGGCAACGCCACACAAAAAAGCTTAAGTATCGATCTCGCTTCCACATATAGAAAAAATCATGCTGCCTCATTCTCGTTTTTTCTCGCACTCGCAACTCGCAGTTATGTGTTTAGGGCTTAAGTAAGGGATATGTTCCAACGTAAAGTTTTATTGTACAGATTTTTGGAAATTATCAAAACGTTATTGATGCACCCAATTGGAATATATATTTAAACGCAAATATATTAAATAATTCTTGGATTGTTATTTCTAGGATTTTCAAATCTAAATGTTGTTTACAATATTTTAAAATATATATTCTCAGCTGGTCTGTATAATTCATTAGGCTGAATGGAAAGTTTGTCCTAGTTGTATCAGCATATGACAACTTTTAATGAAATATTTTCTATGACGACTGTCAATGCTGATTTGGTTATGGAGGAACTTTCATAAAATGTTTAATTATGCAGCTGTTTTCAACATGGAGGTAGAGGGTATGTTTACGGCATGGACAGAGTTTTCATGAATGTGCCAATTACTTTCCAGATGGGTCAGGAAAATAAAAAAAATATGACTTGTTAATAGTCTTTTAGTTTATTTTAGTATAAATTAGCAAACATTAATGGAAAATAAATACAAGTGTAAAAATCGGCTACGCCGAATCGGTGATACCCTCCAGCTTGGTTTTTCGCTTACATTAACATCTGAACTTATTTCGAGACAAACCCATGACTCACAGTTTCTCATAACTGATGTTAAGTTGCGGTTGTTGGTGAGGTTAATATATTTGCACCATTTTCATTCTATTTTTTAGTGACACGCTGCTGTATGTTATAAAACAACAATTGTGTTGGAAGTAGTATTTATCCACTAAACTATGAAAACAAACAAACTCAATTTGTAGCATTTTTTAGGGGTGTCTTCACAATGTGCCCGATTTGCCGCATTTTATATAGGAACCTGCTGAAAATAATGACAAAACATATTATACTAAATTCACCCAGGTAAATTGTTTGTTTTGAAAAAGAGCGTGATTTCAACGTTCAGGCGGAAGGACGGACAACGCTCTATCGAATCGAGTTATTATAAGAATCAAGAATATATACATATGGAGAAGTCCATGAAAAAGGGGAACTATAAACGATTATCCAAATATTAAGTTTGTATATATTATTACATATACATACTTAGATTACGTTCTAATCTAATATAATTTATTGAAATTATAAAGAGTAGATCGGTCTTTTTTAAAGACTTTGCACCATCTTTTGCGAGGTGGCTGTCGCTATTATTTATCAGGTAGAGCTTAATTTTATTTTCTTCGTCCAAGTGTATTAAGCTGTATTTAACTGCTTAACAATTTTGTTAGTAAATGTGATGACGAGAAATTAATTATAACACAAAGGTAAGTTTTGATGTCCCATAAGTGACGCTTAATCCGTTTTAATTTTAACAATTGTAAAATAAGCTGATTATAAAGACTCATTTATGTGGTTTACAGCTAACTTCTATTGGTCTCAAAATTAATCAAAAGATGCCGAGAAACAAGAAATCTTTGTCTTTTAATGTTGTTTGTAATCCAAACATATCCACTGTATTACAAATTTCAATCTCACAAAAATGAGCGATCAACAACCATCAACAAGTGCTAGCCGTATGCGGAAAATTCGCTAATGAGGCTAAAAGGAAGCGTGAACTTCGCAAGCGAAAACAAAAAAAAAAAACTTTAAAAAAGTGAGTTTCAAGCTATAAGACTTAAGGAAAGGGATAAGAAGAATTTGCAAAATGCTAAAAAGCGGGTTCAGATTGAAAGTTTTGATGAATCTTCTGTAAGTACCGAACTTCCCTACTATTTAAAGCTGTTCATAAGCTGTTCAGAAAGAAAAAGGCGGTAGCTACAGAACAATACAAGTCCGGAACTATGAAAGCCTTTTTCTATCGACCGGATGTTGTCTCATATATACCTGTCCAGGCAAAAGCGATTTCGGCGTTGTTTGCAAAAAGGGCACTAAAGGAAGTGTCAGAAGCATTACTTTATCTACGGGAGGTCTTCTCCATTTTTATAGAGTTTAAGCTTAGTTTCGCAATTGGGGTCTCAAAATTTTATAGTCATAGGCGACCGCCAAACATTTTGCTAATGAAAGACACACATTCAGATAACTGTACATGTATAACTTATGCAAATTTTATGTCTAAAGTAAAAGATTTAAAACAAAACTATTGAAACGACTGGTGGTGTATGATTTTATGTGATACTTCTTTGCATTCGACGTGCTGGAAAAATGATTGTGATACTTGTTCTGATGGGAAAAATATATTATTTTCTATGGACTTAAGTACAATCTGTGTGTGGAAAAAATGAAAAAAAAAACTCAGATAATAAACTACGTTTAGTAAACCATGGTTAAACTAACATCAATGTAGAGTAAAAAATACAAAAAAAAACCCTTTTTTGGAAATATTTTGCTACGTGTGATAGATGTAGTCGGCGGAAACATCAGAAGAATAGTAAGAGAGAAAATGATGAGTCAAAATGAACATGTTGTCGCCCAAACAGCCAATAACTTGGCTGAAAAGTCGCATATAATTTTATTCAGAACAGCTCAAATTATGGAAAAATATGAAAGGTCATTTAAATAGTGTATTTTCCAATGCAGATAAGCGATCTATACTGCGCGAGGCTTCCAATTCGCATGACTCTGTTGACAAAATAAGAGCAAAAGCTGGAGTTAACGCACGTAAAACTATTGTGTGGCGGGTGATTTGTAAAGCTAAACATCTGAAGGATCTAAAGTTAAAGAAAAAACCACCACTTACCCCTCAACGTAATGAAGCTCGGCTTAGTTTCTGTTGAAACTACATGTCATGGAAGACAGAGAGGCAACGCGTTGTATTCTGTGATGAGAAAAAATTTAATTTCGTGAGCCGTGACGGGTATAACTATTACTTCCATGATTTAAGAAAGGAGACCCATCAATTGGAGCGTCTACACAGCAGAGTTGGCGGGGTTATGGTCTGGGGAGCCATATCCTATTTTGGTAAATGCGAGCTTCAATTTTTGACTCCCAAGATGAACGCGCAATCGTACAAAGGAGTTTTGGAAAATGCTTTTCCCCCACTAGAAAGTCTTTTTGGAATTTTGCCATGCACTTTCCAACAGAACAATGCCCCAATTCGTACAGCCCGTGTTGTCGACTCATGGATCGAGTCAAAAATATCAATCTCTTAAACTGGCCTCCATACGCGCCAGACATTAACATTATCAAAAATGTTTGGGGGTGGTTGGCCAGAAAAGTTTATGAGTCAGGGAGACAGTTTTCTACCAATTTAATTTCCCTTGACTATATTAAAAAGCTTTATGATTCCTTACTAAATAGGATTTATGAAGTTCTTCTAAACAAAGGAGGTTCTACCCATTATTAAATTAGATTTATAACCCAAACAAGTTGTTTAATATTAACCAAATAATATTTAATATAGTTTAGCACAAAGTGTGCTGTTCAAATGAAACAAAATGTACGCGCTATTTTCTGGTTATTTACTTTG
The DNA here is from genome assembly GCA_963682025.1 of Cordilura impudica. Taxonomy (NCBI): domain Eukaryota; kingdom Metazoa; phylum Arthropoda; class Insecta; order Diptera; family Scathophagidae; genus Cordilura; species Cordilura impudica. The sequence continues at coordinate 185,212,634 of OY821519.1, forward strand.
TACGCCCTGTAACTTGAAAAATGCTCAATAAATTTTGGTTTTGTTTATTGCTAATATAAACTAAATACTTTAACTATAAATTCAAGCCAAGAATTATTCTTTACTTTCATTTGTTTAAAAGCCATCGTGAAATGAAATGCATCTTGCCAAGTGTGCTATTCAAGTGAAACGGAGTGTATATTTCATTCTCAGAAGTAAACAAAAATATTAAATCTGCATCAGCATGGGACAATACCAAAGCAATATCTGGAATTTCAAAGTTACATTTTCTCAAAACTTAGGAGAATGTTGTGAAATGAAGAAAAAATTACTTATCGCTAGAAAATAATTAATTAAATTAAATAAATAATAAATTATTTACTAATACTTACTTAACTATATCCACTCCATGACGCGATTTGTCTGTACGTGACAAAATATAAAAATAAATTTTAAATTATACATACATATATGTTTTAATAAAAATCGTTTCTCTCCATATGTAGTAGTTTCGCTGAAATTTAAATGCAACGATGACAAATTCGAATGTTGGTTAACTGGATCCATCCCATATTTGAAGGGATTTGTCTAAATTTTTTCTCGAGTATGCCATGAATTGTCAAAAAAATGTATATGTAGTTTATATGCAATATATTATATAATAGAAACTGACTAGATATCTGATGAATCAGTAAAGAACTAGATGAAATATAAGCACATACAACTAATTGGTTTTGTCTGTACGTGACCATGGAATGCTCCATATATACTTCACATGGGGTGGCAAATTCACTTTTCGATGCGTTACAAACGGAATGACAAACCGCCGTATACCTTTTGCACAGTGGTGTGTAGTGTAATAAAAATACCAACAAACATAAACACATACATAAAAGTTCTTACATTATTGTAGATTAAAAGAATGATACAGTTGAAAATGGAAGACCGTCACGTATAGCGATATTTTCTCTATTTTTCTTTTCGATTGTTTTGTTTTCATTTTCTACATTTTGCTACTGCTGATGTTTACTTATTTCTTTTTCGAATTCTTGTACCTTTTTAAAATATTTTTTTCTATTTTGAATAATCTTTTTTCACTTAAGTGAACTCATTAATATTCAATCTGACCATGATTTCGTAGACGCCCGTTTTTGCTGTGTTAGTTAGAGGAATAGATATACAAAAATAAGTCTTTATCTATGCGCATGAAGAACGAAACGGAACAGAGCAAAAAAATTAAGTTTCGTTTAGGTGGGGAACGCAGAAGAGATGAATAAATAAATGTAGATGTGATGTGTCCATAAAACCAAACGAGCATCCTAGATTCCATTTTGGTGATGATGAATTATATGGTTTAAGTTAGAGTAGCCCATCGTGGTTGGTATTTTGTTCGTATGTACGTATGTATGTACATAAATATTGTATGGATAGTAAGTATACAAAGCGTATTTAGTTGTAAATGAATGAATGGTTGATTTGGTTTGCTTCGCTAAATTGATGGACGGTTGGTCGGTGGGATTGTTGTTGTGTTTATATTATGCATAGATTTTATAAATTAATATCTTCTACACCCTACATGGCATCAAAATGTTGTTTAATTAAAATTTAATTCAAAAATTGCGCTGAGATTTTACACGGAACTAGCTGTATCTAAGAGGCTCAGTTGATGAGTAAGCCCGTTAACTACAATATGTTGTTTCGCAATACGTCTTTTTTGAACTTGGTATTTTTAGGAATGCACTTCAAATAATGACGTATGAATATGGATAAAAAATAATTTTGGAGGGATCTTCAAAACAATTTTGTAATGTAGAGTTTATTAAGAGAAACATATTCAAAATACTTTCGTGGAGTAATTTTTGGTCCAATGAAATATCTTACTTTCCACTACCATTTTATTTTGATTAAATAAGAAAAACAATGCGTACCGGAAATGTTATTTTTCAGGCTCAAACTCGACATGATCCCTGAACGATAAAATAACTTCTGTGTCTTTGTCGTTTAAATGTCAGACGAACAAATTGACGTAAGCGTCAAATTATTCCGATGCATACTTTTTGCTGGCGCCTTCTCCTATTTCAACCGGAAAAAATGTGTGCATACACCCGTTAGTACTTACCAAGTTTTGCCTTGATTTGGGTGGCAGTTTGTTTTATGAGCACTGCACTTCTTCCACTTCCCACCTTGATCTTGTATACCTTGATTAACTGCCAAAGACGAACTTAACGACGGATCTTGCTCAAAGTTTGACAGTGATCTATCGGCTACCATCTGCCAATAGATCACTATCGAGATCTGTGTTTGATTTTTAGTTAAGCCCCGAACATTTTCGTATTCGACGTTTTCCTGTGTTGGGAGTTTTTCCCCGAAATTTAGTGTTTTTTATATAGGTTTGTCATTCCGTTTGTAACGCATCGAAAAACTAATTTCCGACCCCATAAAGTATATATATTCTTGATCCTTATCACAGCTCGAGTCGATATAGCGATGTCCGTCTGTCCGTCTGTCTGTTGAAATCACGCTCATTCACAAAAAAAACAATCCTACTGGATACGGCTACAACAATATGATTTGCCATAATTCCCAGCAGGTTGGTATTGAAAATTGGCTAAATCGGTCATCATCGTGATTAGATACGACAAAAAATATGTAGATACCTCTAAAAAAACATAAAACCCAGTGTGTTTGTTGTAACAGTTTAGTGGTTGAACATTATAATTGTACAACAACATAAAAAAATGCCACAAAAAAATATGCATATACCTATATTAACAGTACCAAGAACACAATAACATAGCTCATGTTTGTAGTATTGCCACATATTTTTTTTATCGTTATCACGTTATAATAAAAAAAATTGCCAATATGAAAGAAAAAATGAAAACGAAAAATGAAAACGAAAAATGAAAAATGGAAAATGGAAAGTGAAAAACAGAAAATAGAAAATGAAAAATGGAAAATATAAAATGTAAAATGTAAAACGTAATTGTAAAATGTAAAATTATAAAGTGTAAAATGTAAAATGTAAAATGTAAAATGTAAAATGTAAAATGTAAAATGTAAAATGTAAAATGTAAAATGTAAAATGTAAAATGTAAAATGTAAAATGTAAAATGTAAAATGTAAAATGTAAAATGTAAAATGTAAAATGTAAAATGTAAAATGTAAAATGTAAAATGTAAAATGTAAAATGTAAAATGTAAAATGTCAAATGTAAAATGTAAAATGTAAAATGTAAAATGTAAAATGTAAAATGTAAAATGTAAAATGTAAAATGTAAAATGTAAAATGTAAAATGTAAAATGTAAAATGTAAAATGTAAAATGTAAAATGTAAAATGTCAAATGTAAAATGTAAAATGTAAAATGTAAAATGTAAAATGTAAAATGTAAAATGTAAAATGTAAAATGTAAAATGTAAAATGTAAAATGTAAAATGTAAAATGTAAAATGTAAAATGTAAAATGTAAAATGTAAAATGTAAAATGTAAAATGTAAAATGTAAAATGTAAAATGTAAAATGTAAAATGTAAAACGTAAAATGTAAAATGTAAAATATAAAATGTAAAATGTAAAATGTAAAATGAAAAATGTAAAATGTAAAATGTAAAATGTAAAATGTAAAATGTAAAATGTAAAAAGTAAAATGTAAAATGTAAAATGTAAAATGTAAAATGTAAAATGTAAAATGTAAAATGTAAAATGTAAAATGTAAAATGTAAAATGTAAAATGTAAAATGTAAAATGTAAAATGTAAAATGTAAAATGTAAAATGTAAAATGTAAAATGTAAAATGTAAAATGTAAAATGTAAAATGTAAAATGTAAAATGTAAAATGTAAAATGTAAAATGTAAAATGTAAAATGTAAAATGTAAAATGTAAAATGTAAGATGTAAAATGTAAAATGTAAAATCTAAAATGTAAAATGTAAAATGTAAAATGTAAAATGTAAAATGTAAAATGTAAAATGTAAAATGTAAAATGTAAAATGTAAAATGTAAAATGTAAAATGTAAAATGTAAAATGTAAAATGTAAAATGTAAAATGTAAAATGTAAAATGTAAAATGTAAAATGTAAAATGTAAAATGTAAAATGTAAAATGTAAAATGTAAAATGTAAAATGTAAAATGTAAAATGTAAAATGTAAAATGTAAAATGTAAAATGTAAAATGTAAAATGTAAAATGTAAAATGTATAATGTAAAATGTAAAATGTAAAATGTAAAATGTAAAATGTAAAATGTAAAATGTAAAATGTAAAATGTAAAATGTAAAATGTAAAATGTTAAATGTAAAATGTAAAATGTAAAATGTAAAATGTAAAATGTAAAATGTAAAATGTAAAATGTAAAATGTAAAATGTAAAATGTAAAATGTAAAATGTAAAATGTAAAATGTAAAATGTAAAATGTAAAATGTAAAATGTAAAATGTAAAATGTAAAATGTCAAATGTAAAATGTAAAATGTAAAATGTAAAACGTAAAATGTAAAATGTAAAATGTAAAATGTAAAATGTAAAATGTAAAATGTAAAATGTAAAATGTAAAATGTAAAATGTAAAATGTAAAATGTAAAATGTAAAATGTAAAATGTAAAATGTAAACTGTAAAATGTAAAATGTAAAATGTAAAATGTAAAATGTAAAATGTAAAATGTAAAATGTAAAATGTAAAATGTAAAATGTAAAATGTAAAATGTAAAATGTAAAATGTAAAATGAAAAATGTAAAATGTAAAATGTAAAATGTAAAATGTAAAATGTAAAATGTAAAATGTAAAATGTAAAATGTAAAATGTAAAATGTAAAATGTAAAATGTAAAATGTAAAATGTAAAATGTAAAATGTAAAATGTAAAATGTAAAATGTAAAATGTAAAATGTAAAATGTAAAATGTAAAATGTAAAATGTAAAATGTAAAATGTAAAATGTAAAATGTAAAATGTAAAATGTAAAATGTAAAATGTAAAATGTAAAATGTAAAATGTAAAATGTAAAATGTAAAATGTAAAATGTAAAATGTAAAATGTAAAATGTAAAATGTAAAATGTAAAATGTAAAATGTAAAATGTAATATGTAAAATTGTAAAATGTAAAATGTAAAATGAAAATGTAAAATGTAAAATGTAAAATATAAAATGTAAAATGTAAAATGTAAAATGAAAAATGAAAAAAGAAAATTGAAAAATAAAAAATTAAAAATGGAAAATGAAAAATGGAAAATAGAAAATGAAAAATGGAGAATGGAAAATGAAAAATGGAAAATGAAAAACGGAAAATGGAAAATGAAAAATGAAAAATGGAAAATAGAAAATGGAGAATGGAAAATGGAAAATCAAAATTGGAAAATTAAAAATGGAAAATGAAAAATGGAAAATGAAATATGAAAAATGGAAAATGGAAAATGAAAATTGAAATATTAAAAATTGAAAAATAAAAATAGAAAATGAAAATTGAAAAATGGAAAATGGAAAATGAAAATTCAATATTGAAAATTGAAAATGGAAAATGAAAAATTAAAAACGGAAATTGGAAAATGAAAATTGAAAAACGAATAATGAAAAATGGAAAATGTAAAACACAAAAATTATAAATTAAATATTAAAAATTAAAAATTAAAAATTTAAAATTAAAAATTAAAAATTAAAAATTAAAAATTAATAATTAAAAATTAAAAATTAAAAATTAAAAATTAAAAATTAAAAATTAAAAATTAAAAATTAAAAATTAAAAATTAAAAATTAAAAATTAAAAATTAAAAATTAAAAGTTAAAAATTAAAAATTAAAAATTAAAAATTAAAAACTAAAAATCAAAAATCAAAAATTAAAAATTAAAGACTCAATTGGAGGGTATCAAAAAATTCGGCACAGCCGAATTTAACACTCTTACTTGTTTAGATTAAGGAAATTTTTGCGGGGCTACAAATTTTTTTATTCCTTATAGTTTTTCCTACCTGTTGTTTTCTTTAAATAATTTCACATCTATTATATTAGTAGGCAAGGCGATTTCTTGTGACCGATGATTTGTTTTCTTCGTTCACAATAACAATAATAATTGTGTTGAATTGAAAAATAATTTATACATATACCATTTACAATAATAATTATGTTTAATTTAAACAAATAACGCAATCGATATTTAAAATGTATTGAATTGTGAATTTGCTAAAATTGATTAGCATACCTTTAGGGTCTTTATTAAATGAAAAAATAAAATGTTCTAGAATTTGCACTCGAATTTGGAGGGCTGGGATCTTCTAGTATGTTTAAATATTTAACAAGTCTTAATTAGAAAATGTGAATTTTTTAAAAACCAAAATATCAATAAATCACGTTAAACTACTATATAAAGTAGCGATAAGTTTTAGTCGGAATATATTTAGTACTTCATTTTAAAAATCTGATTATTCCAGAAATCAAAATTTACATATACTATATATAAAAAATAGTACATTATTTTCAGTACTCTAAAAGTGAAGCTCAAAAAGCTTCACCATGTGTGAACGTTTTGTTGCTGTTGTGTGAAAAAGAAAAAAGAAATCAAAAAACTAAAAATTTGAACTTAATAAAAACGTGATAATTATTTTAAATTTTTTAAAGGTTATTTCATATTGACTAAATTTTTTTTTTTGATATTAGCAGAAATATTTTTAAGTTTTCATTCGACGTTATAGCAGATTATTACAGATATCCATTTTGTTACAGTCAACTAATTTTTTATAAATGTATTTTATATGCTTTATTTATTTATTAGAAGTCAGATGTAGTTGATTTTAGTACCAGAGAGAATGTATATATTAATACGTGAAGGAAAATGCTTTGTTCCTTTTTTAAGCAAAATGCGAGCACGGAGGAGTGTGAAATTTGGCAGAGTTATAGTGCATACGGAGGAGAAGCGGAGAATGATAAAATTTTGTGAATAATCTGTTTTGCAAATATATTAAATTAAATAAAATAACATATTTATAATAATTCGTTACACCCTGTTAATGCGAATGATTCAAATTGCATATCACACGCCCTGTGTTGAATTGCGAATTGCCAAATTTGATTAGCATACATTTAGGCTCATTTAAATATTCATACATTTTTATATAAGTGTATAGATTAAAAGAACATTGAAAGAAAAAAATTTAATAAAAAATAATATTTCATAGAATTTGCATTCGAATTTCGAGTGCTGGGCTCTACTAGTTCTTCCTTAAACAACATTTGTTTTTTTATTGTTATTGCCCAACACAAATGCAGTACATTGTATCGATGTCACGAACATAGGTTATGGGAAGGAGGAAAGAGGGAGTGATATTTGTGGATATTTGCCTTAAATTTTATTAGTTTGTAACTGTCACAAAAGACTTGTGTGGAGAGTTTATTCCACATACGCCTAGTTCGTCTGATAAACGAATGTTCTCTGCAATGCGTTGTACGGTTAACTGGACAATAGACTATAAAGAGATGTGATCTAACAGAGAATCGGGTACAATGAACTGAAACGCTGTGCCAACTACGGATATATTGTATCGAATTCTGGTAAATGAATATACATAGATCGAAATTTTAAATATAACAGCAAGAAGCTGCTCGTATATCACCCATATAACAGAGTAGGTTATCACAGAGATCGTCATGACCGACTACTTAACTTCTAACTTGTTTCTTTATTTAGGGAGATTTTCATTATTATTCTATTTTATTTTTCTAATTTTTTATGAAAAATTAGATGCACAAGTGGATATTAGTTAAGATTGTTATTACTCGTATTATTTTTTTCTTTTTTGCTAGAAAATCTTAGATTTATAGAATTTTGATTTGACGGTAGCTTAAGTAAAAGTTAAACAGTTGCTCTGATAAGTTTTGTTTTGAATGATTATGTTGCTGATGGTGTGAGATATCCTGGAAAATATATTCATACTTTTTATGAGCATGGCGACCATCCACCGTTATGCGACGTTTGTCAATAATGATTATGATTTCAAAGTAATTCGTTGGCATAAGGGGGCTTTTTATACTTCTCGTAGTTTAATATTATGTATTTTGTAAGAAAACCAGCACAACTTAATCCAAAATTTTATATCATAAATTAAAATCGTTTCTTCACAAAAAAAAAAGTTTAAATAACAACATTTAACATCCTTGAATTCATCAACATTAACTTATGACGAGAAATTGTAGATAAATTACTCAATCTTTCATGAAACATTATAATTTGTTACCTTTAATGGGAAATATTAATTTTACCTTAGTTGTGTAGTTCATTTGCATGACAACATTTGGGTAGGAATGTTAAAACTTTGGTTAAAACATTTTTTATCTACCATGGCAACTTCGTGTCGGAAGCAATTTAATGCATTCTTAAGATAATGATTACAATTTGCTTCTTCAATTATCGTTACGTTAATTGTAACCGCTAATGTTAACTTTACTCCCATTGTGTTTGGGTTTAGTTTTCAAAACTCTTTTACTGACTTCAATATTGAATTATTGAAAATTTATATTTAATAACCATTATTACACTTATGTCTCTACAATTAAACTCTATCTTGGTAGATATAGTTCTGAAATTAACCAACAAAGAATACTTTTGACTTTAAATGATTTATATGTTTGAAATTTTAACCCGTTTGTTTTGTTTCACACAACTTAAATGCAATTTATTTATACGTGTATACAATTTCGTTGTTTGTAATATTTGCTTTCCGAAATCGTAAAAGATAGAGCGCTAAATTTACAAAATAGCTTCGGTTTGAGCTCTTCCGATTTTTTGTGCCCTATACCACTATATGGTTTAAGGAATAGTTACTTTATGCTGATGTTTGTAACTACCAAATATATTTGACTCATCTTTTATTATATTGCTCGACTCAGAACACTTTCTGAACACTTTCGGAGTCGATTTTGCGATGTGCGTCCGTCCGTCCGTCTGTTTGTCCACATAATCCTTGTAATCAAACTACAAGTCGCAAATTTGAATATATTTTAATGAAATTTGACACATGAGCTACTATCGACCATAGGATGAATGAACGCTGTTAAAATAGGTAAATGTTCAAACCTAGTCCCCATACAAATGACTCTTATGATATCGACTTAAATTGCCATAAGATTCAAATTATCATATAGATCTCGGTCAATTGGGTGTGTGTGCGTTATTACATTAGTAGGTCAAAAATAAACTATATGACAATATTTAGTCATAGCTCCTATATAAAGTCGCTTCCCTATCTTCACTTAAATTATCAAAAAACAAACATATTGCACAGATTTTTTTCAAATTTGTTTTTTAGATATTTTTGCAAAAAATAAGTGACCTTGCCAAATATGGTCAGGGTCGGTCCATTTTCGACATAGTCCGCATATAAATATAGCACCCGATATGAACTTTTTCATATCCAAAGGTAAAAAATATTAACAGTGCAACTCAAATTTAGTTTATGCTTATTTCTATATCCAATTAGTTGGACTTAAGAGATAGGGTCCCTAAACGCATGGTATAGGGTATAGTATAGTCGGACTAGACCGAATATAGTTTTCTTACTTGTTTAATTTTTGATCCGTGTGCGTCGCACCTCCAAAAGTCTTCAAAATTTGTGCATAGAGTCAAAACTGTGCCAGATCGAACCATTGGACGTGGCAGTTCCCATATAAAGTAACCGTGTAGTATGGAGTTCATTTATTGTTCTTATATGTGTAAATAAAGTTACGGGTGTTCATGGAAGCGCTCATTGCAAAAACTATATGTTTATGGTGAAAAAAGTTAAAAAAATTGGTTTCGTTGTTTTTTATTCATTTTTCATATTCCAAATTTTGTTACAATAGACAATCATGTGCACTTTTATGTTCTCAAATTTTAAATTTATTCGCCTATATGTTAAAAAGAATTTTATTTCGAAAAACTTCTTCCAACATCAACAGACGTTGATGGAGTAATTTTAAATTCTACAACTTCATCTGATAAGAGGTTCTTAATATATGTATTTACCTTTTGAATTTGCTCGTGTTTCAAGAATAGAATTTATTTCTACGAAATAGAGCATCAAATTGTTTTACATATGTTTGGCCCTTTAGTTTGTGTAATTTTCCTCTTACATTTGATACTATATTTATGCTTTCAGTTATGGTTAAAGTAATTGTAGCTAATTTATAGATTATACAATCACCAAACTATTTTTTATAAACGCGAGTTGGGAATTTATTTATTTTAAACCATATACATTTTTGGTTAAGCCATGTACCTATTTGACTCCGTAATAACAGCCTTCTCTTCTTCCGGATGTAAGCATAATACATGCGTGCCTCACCAGTGAGTAGATGGAATTTTCAAACTCGGATTCTTTTTTAAAAGCAGCTGTTTTCTGCAGGGTGCGTATAATATTTATAACTGCAAGCTTTGAGTTTTCGTTATAAAATTACTTTATCACATGTGACCTTGGCTCACTATGATTATTAATTTAATGCTCAAAAGCTAATCGTATGAAGACTGCAATACGATGAAGACCATGAGCAAAGCATGTCAAATTAACTTAAGAGACGGTTGAACCGTGACCGTTAGAAGTTCTTTGTCATATTCAGTGGAACCACCATTTGCGTGTTCGCGCATACCCATATTATACAAATATGATTGGTTTCCCGTTTCATCATCAAAAATTTTAAATATAAAATTGGCAACATATTTATCTCTGTTCGGTGTCAGTAACAGAAATCCATATGTGACCCTCCTTAAGAATACCATAATAGTGTGTCAAATTTCATGCATTCACTTTTTATGGATTTGTGTGTAAATAACCTTCAATTTTCATATGAAACCGCTCGCAAGTCTCAAAAACATCGGAAAGTAATGTAAAAATGCAATTATTTAAAACAGTAAAAACCCACTTAGCGTGCTGAAATTTTTTTTATCCAATTTTCGGTGTTTTTATTAATGTATTAAATTATTAAATAATTATTTCGATCTCAAAAGAATCTACGACATACGCAAAATAATTTACTCTTTTCTTTGTTTAATTATCAGTCGTTCTTTTCTCTCATCTGAGTTTTTGCTCCAGAATTAGATGGGAATTTTCTTTGCAAGTATCGCATAAGTCATCAGCGGATGTCATGATATGTATAAATGGACAACATTCATTTCATAAATAATAGAAACATCGTTCGCCAATCAGTTTTTCTTTCTTATCATTGCAAGCTTCAATATAACGGCGGTTTCATTACTTTGAAGTTTTTAAATTGAGAAGAATTCCAGAAAGAGGTAAAGCATGATGATCGGCGTAGTTTTTTATGTTGGACGACTGATTTACGTAGTTCATTATTATACCCACTTTTACATTTCGCTATTTTATTGTTCAGTCCATGATCTTTTGGCTGTAATTTACTTTTATCAAAATGTGATACCAGATTTTTGTATCTGTCAATACCAACATCATAGATGAAGAGATACATTGTACGACAAGTAGAAATTCCATGGAACATATAGTATCTGCACGAATTTTATTGCAAATTCTGGATCCATACTTTTTATGAGTTTGACTATTTTAGTACGATTCAAAAGTAATATATTGCCGATTACAGTTCAGGTGTGATAGTACAATCAAATCTTGCGAGTGTTTTACAAACTCACGGAACTGATCGTGGCAATGACAAGTTAACTCACGTGGTATAATTTCATTTAATTTGTTTTTAAAACAAGATTTTAGTTCTGGCACATAAAAAGCTTCGATTAATCATACTCGTATAAATCGAATGATGAATGTTCCAAGAAACTATCGTTCGTTGAAGGAGCCGAAGAAATTCTTAAAATGGAATTATCTATTTCTACTGTACAGTCGTCTGAATTGTCCGTTTCCTCATTTGTATCGTATGGCTTGTCTGCAGTTCGTGTCGGTGAATGAGATGGCGATAACGGTTAATATCAAATACATTGCACAGTGAACAAATTCATCACACTCGCGAAACATTTTCTCAATATTTAAACATTTTCTAGCAATAATGATAAAACAAACATTGAAATCAGTCAAAACAAACAACGCAAAACAAACATTCAACAATGAAATGAGAACGCGCACACTATGAAAACGCAAGACTGAGGGGAAACTTTAATTGCGTTTTACTCAAAACTTGTTTTGACGCACTAGGTGGGTTTTCATATGCAGGGTCACATATATTTATATTTTCCCATTGCTTTTTTGGGGTATATGATAAGTTCGAGGAGAAGTTTCACTAGGGGCTTTTAATTTATACTAGCAGATTCCAGCGCTCGAAATTCGAGTGCATATTCTAGGTAGCTGTATTTTTCAATTTAGCAAATTCACAAACCAACATTTTTATGGTTTATTATTATTGTGAATGAAGATAACAAACTAATTAACAAACACATTAACAAATTTAATAAAACACACATATCATATGTATAATTTTATGTATGTGTTAGTAGCAAATTTAAATGCAATTTACTCAAAATAAAGGAGAAAATTAAAAAATCTGTAAATCTGCAAAACGGCTAAAAAGAAAATCTTTCAAATAATATACGTTTGATCAAAGTCGGATAAAACAGTAGAACAAAACATCGGTCACAAGAAATCGCCTAGCCTATTAATATTACAAATTTCTCTAAAAAAATTTTAAAGCTAGGATGGCTTACTTTTACCAACAGAAATTTGCAAAGATCTTTCTGGAATGTATTGGTACTTTTAGTAACAGGAAATTCTGTTATTAATTTTTGCAGAAGATTTTGTTTCTGAGAAGCAGCTAATTTGTGTTTGTATCGATATGTTGCTCTATATTATATTTTTATACCCTTCACACCACTATGGTACATCAGTTTGCCATTCCGTTTGTAACGCTTCGAAAACTGCTTTTGAGACCCCACAAAATATATATGTCGATATAGCAATGTCCGCCTGTCCGTCCGTCCGTTTGTCTGTTGAAATCACGTTCATTCACAAAATAAACCATTGAGTAAAGTTATATTGTTTGCCAGGTTGCATCATTGCACATTGGGTTCAAATAGCGATTTTAGAAATCCAGAATTCAAGTTTTTGTAATTAAATTTGGTATCGGGTAAAAGAAGATAAAATTCTGCATCACCTGTTGTCAAAATAATTCAACTAGGTTGTTTGTTTTTTTTTGCAGTAAGTTGTCAGAGTTAGTAAATTATTGCTGTTTTTGCGAAAAGTGGAAAAATTAAAATTCTGTAAGATTCAAGTGCTTATTTTTTTCATTAAGTCTTTCAAAAGTAAAACTTTTATGATGGAACTTTCATATTGAGGTATTTTGGTATATACTTTTTTGTCTATAAATATTGTGAGTAAATATTTTTCATATTTTTTTTTTCTTAAAAAGGTCCAAAATTGGTTCATTTTACACTTTTAATGGGCCACAAATTATTAAGTTAGTTAGAGTTCAAATTAGTTTTGTAGATTTTAAAAAAGTATAGGATTTCAGTTTGTATTTGCAAAAAAAAAAAGTTGAGACAATGCGTATCAATTTTTATTTATTTGCGTTTTTGTATAAAAAGTCCGGTTGTACTTTATTGTGTTTTTGTATTTTTACGGACAAAAATTCGACAGTTGACAGTATGATTGTGAGAGAAGTAAAAACACATTCTTTGGGTCGTCTATATTTCATGGCTGGATTCGATTTTTTGAATGCCTTTTTTCACATATCGTGTAAAATTCCTATTAAAAAATGGCAAAAAGAACAGATGAAGACATAAAAAATGGTTGCTGAGACAAAATTACGTATCCAAACTGGTTTGATTGTAGATCAGCCACACCAGGATTTGGTAATTCTAATGATAGGAATACCGCTAGATGTTTTCTTCAGAATGCGGAAATTTCTGCTGAAATTACGAAAGTTGACTTAATTCTAATTAAAAATGTGCATACAATACTGATTGTTGTTTCTTGTGTTCATGAGATTTATTTGGAAAGTTAACGTACATTTGCTCACAACACAGCTACATACATACTACACACTTTGCACAAATATTTTATTCATGGAGATTATACAGCACGCATTTCTTCCAATTGGAGAATTGTCGGAAGAAGCTCAAGAAACAAGAAACAAAGATTTTAAAATTTGTAGAGTTCTCCCTACAAATTTTAAATGCAACAGGGAAAAGTCCATTGCGCATACTTTCAATATGCTTTTCATAACATCTGACCCTTTTATATCAAGCATGAGCAAGACATAAGATAATAAGAAATAATTTATCAACTTCGGAATTAGAGTTAATATTTTTGCCAAATATTTCTGATGAAAATCATGATAAAGATGATGATAATGAAGATGGTGATAAAGAAGATTATGATAAAAGCGATGAAGAAAATGATGATGTTAATGGTGCTGAAGATTATGATAATTGGGATATTTATGATGAGTTTGTTAATGCAGAATTATATTTATATTTTGTTTAAAAAAAAATATAAAAACCAAATTAAATTTTTTCAAAAGATGGCTAAACTTATGCTTTTATTTAAATACTTACTTTGGAAAGCCGCAGGACTATGCTAAAAGCAACATTTATGATCAACCTAATTAATGGTGAAATCTGTTCTGACTTTCTTGTCAACAATATAACTTTCTATGTTCCTCAACGTGTATCACGCCAATTCCAACCACTCTTTGTTAAATCTTTTCAAACCAACTATGCTCTAGCTGATCCTTTTAGAAGAATTTGTTGTGATTATAATAATCTTTATCAATTAATTAATTGAATTTTCGTTGAACACTGATATAATTAAGCATAATATCATTATTTTCTTAAATTCCTATTTGTTTTTATTTGTAAATCAATTTAATTGTTTCAATATATGTACATATGTAATTATATCATTTATACGGGTCTGTAAGGATTTATTCCATTGACCTAATAAATTAATAAATTAAATTAATTAAATATATGGAGTTTTAAATGGGAATATGGTAAAACAGTTAAATTTTATAATAAACTGCAGTATGTAGGATTCACCAATAATATGGTAGCTTCGGTTACTTATTCTTCCCATAATGAAAATGATAATGGCGGCGATGATAATGAAGAAGATTATAACGAATTTAATGATGATTGTGAAGTAAATGATGACTATGAAGTAAATAATAATTTTGACATAAATGATGATTAAAATGATAAATTGTGATTTTCCAAAAAGAGGCTTACCAATGAAAATTTTGTTTCAATATTGTTTTTCTGAAATGGTTTTGTTTTATGTGTTTATACTTATTCAACAGCAAAACAAGTAAGAAAATTATAGTCGGTCTAGACCAACTATACGATACCCTATACCATGCGTTTAGAAACCCTATCTCTCAGGTCCAACTAACTGGATATAGAAAATAAGCATAAACCAAATTTGTGTGGGATTTTTATTAATTTTTTTGGCTTCAGATATGAAAAAGTTAATATCGGATGTTATATCTATATGGGGACTAGGCCCAAAAACGGACCAATCCTGACCATGTTTGATAAAGTCTCTTGAAATTTGCAACAATATATACAAACAAAATTTGAGAAGAATCAGTGCAATATTATTGTTTTTTGATACATTTAAGTGAAGATCGGGAAGCAGCTCTATATGGGGCCTATGACTAAGAGTTGTCCAATAGGGATCATTTTTGGACTACTGATTAATGGATGTAATATATGCATACAAACCCAATTTGACTAAGATTTGTATGATAATTTGGATCTTATGGCAATATATGTTGATTTCATAGGGGTCATTTGTATGGGGGCTAGGTCTGAACATGGACCGATTCTCACCAATTTCAATAGTGTTTATCCCATGGCAGATAGAAGATCAAGTACCAAATTTTGTCGAAATATATTCATATTTGCGACCTGCAGTTTGATTACAATCTTTACATGGACACACAGATGGACGGACGGACGGACATCGTTAAATCGAATCAGATAGCGATTCTGATTCGATCGGTATAATTAAAAATGGGTGTAGGTCAAATATTTTTGGTTGTTACAAACAGCAGCACAAAGTCATTATACCCAAACCACATAGTGGTATAGGGTATAATAAATATAATTTTCCTAGTGTGACTTTTTGAGTTAAATTGATGGAATTATCTAATTTGGAGAAAATTTTAATTTAAAATTTGGCTAATATGAATACATGTTAAATATTTATTCCTTTCTTATTTTTTAAAAACGTTTCGTTTTCTAAAAGCACATAAAATATTCTGTAATTTGCAACTAAATTTCCTAAATTTATCGCTTTTCTTTCCAAAGTTACAGCCAAAGTTGTGCAATAAGAACATTGTTCCCAAAATACAGAAAAGCGCCTAACAGCTTAAAAAAATTTTTTTTGTCCACCTTTTTTTTAAGTGCTGATTTGTTATTTATGAATATCCATTAATAAAAAATAAAAGTATTTTAAAACTACGGCTACCCTGAATTAATCACCACTTTGGGAACCATCGAACCCACTGTGCATAGTGCCAAGATGTGTTCCAAAATATGAATACACTTCTAAAAATGTTATGAATTCATTGAATTTGTTGTAATAGTTAAAGATAAATTTATCAATTGTTTACTTTTTAAAATACCTTGTATACATTTGCTGTAAGTAGTGCAATAAGTCAAGGTAGTGTAAACGTCAAACCCATGTGAAGGGTATTTTGCTGAGCCGAACTTAATCCTCTTACTTGTTTTTTTTTTTTTTTTTTGGACAAGCGCAAAATTTCGGAAGACCCGCATTATTTTAAAAACGGCTGCATATGATTGTACCATTTCCAACAAAAAGTGTTTAGTCGATTTTTCTTTCATCATATTGTTGTTTTCAGTTTTAGATGTTGACAAAAAATTTTTTCTATTAACAACGGAATACTTTATTATTTTTAAACTCACACGAAAACAGAGTTGCTGTTTTAGCATGATAAGCTGAGTTGTAATCAGAAGTATATTACTGAGTTGCAAGAATATGTGAAAAAATAATTTGAAAATTAGGATATATGTATAAATAAAGGTAGACAAAAACTGGGGAAAAAAACTTTTTAATTGCACAAAAATAGAAAAAATTAAAAATAAAAAAAAATAAAAAAAAAAATTACAAACTTTTCCACTCTGGGGAGAGGAGTAATTTTATTCTGTCACAGCTAACGAGTTATGGTCCACAGTTAATAGTTAAAGGTAAACGAGGTCTGACGATTGTCAGTTTTCTTTAAATCATAAACCAAAATATGGAATTTCGATTAATTTTACTCGATACCCAATGCGAAGATTCGCCATCTGGTGTTGACATATTCGATAGTTGACTTTGTAGTGAAATTAAAAATATCGAACTAAGCAAAAAGTTTGGGAATTTAAAGTTAATAATTTTTAAGGAGCCAACTACACGAAGCATATTAATAAGCTATCTTTATTAGATAGAGTTTTACAGTGTTTTTAACGTGGTATTTCATAAAATATCGAAGCATTATTATAAAAACTGTAAAACTGTGGAGTGGACAAATTAATAGCAGACAATTCTCAGCAACTTTCCATTAAGATATATGAAAATAAATTCTTCGTATATGTCTGATGTTTATTTTCCCAAAAAATTTTCCAGAAAACTTGGAAAAAACAATTTCTATTTTAATTTTTACTTTTATTTTAATTTTAGTTTTAAAATATATGCACTTGTGTGAAATTTTATGATGTTTTCCGGTAAATTTTCCACAATGACTTAATAAGCAATTTCAATTCCTTGAAGAGGTATACATAACGAGAATAATTCTGTCAAGTTTTTGAACAAACCGCCAAAAATTTAAGCTTAGATGCCCTACTACTCGAGAAAGAACGGAAATTCAAAAAAAAAAAAAGAGAATATAAAATTTATGTTTTATGCACTACCTGCAACCGAATTTATTCATGGACGACTCATTCAAAAAATAAAGCTATATCTCGAAAAACTTCAGTCACTTTCTATACAAAAGTTTAACAATATTACATTTTCTCAAGTTTGAAGTAATTTTACAAAAATAAATTCATAATGACTTGGTAAATATTTTTACTGTTTGTAGTTGAAATATATGAGCATAATTTTCTTCCTAATATATCGGAGCATTTCATCAATAATTGTGCTGTTGGCGAACTACTACTTGAAAAAGAGCAGCCATAAAAATGTCCGAAAACATTAATTCCATCCGAGTTTGAAAACGATTCAGAAAAAATATTTAAGGAACCATGCTTGCAAGTGTTTCCTTTTTAAAATTTAATCGAATTCCGACAGAAGCATGAAAATATCGTTTCAAATTTTGTAACGTTTAACAGATATTTGTAACGTTCATAGCAGATATTCCAAAAAGAGATGGCAAATATTTTATAGTGTACGAGTGTACGATGATACCGGTCAATCACAATTTTTTATTATTTCTGTTTTGAGTTCCGGAATAATTTGTAATGTTTCATAATCATGAAGAGGGTTAAGCAGTTGCTTTGTAACAAAATACCTTCGACATGGAGTACATGGCATGTTGTGTACATTATCTATCACGTAAGTACATAAAATCCTTAAAATATTATCACTCAGGTAAAACACCATTTGAATCAAATGTGTTGAAAACATGCAATAACAAAATAAACTAACAAATATAATTGAATATTTATGATTTATGATAATTACGAGTATTTGTTTGTTTGATTGCTTCCAAGTACAAATTTGAAAGGATTGGATTTTGTTAACGACTTACATCGGTGTCTGTCAATGCCAGTTTCTGTTTATTGTTATAACAAAATGAATTTGTCATTACAAAATATAATTAAGCTAAATATTTAGACACAAGTGAGCATATACAACAGAACCTACGACAAATTGCACAATTTAATTGTGTTAAATGTTTTCAGGAAATTCGAACACACATATAAAAATAAAATTACAAGCGGAAAACTTCATAAAGAAAAGTTTTTGAAATTTTCTTTATTATAATTATTGTTTGTATTTCGGCAAGCGTCAGGAAAAAAGAACCCGGAACTCTATTCTTTTTTCTCTACCATATCCAGATATTTTTTTCTCGCATATGCTGGAAACACAAATTTAAAAAGTGTTCTTCGCGCGTGTTTTTATCACTTGTTTCGTCTTAAAACTTTTTTTGAAATTGAGACGTTCTACTTTTGTCATGATACAAAGTTCAATAATAACAAAATTTAATAAAAAACAAAAAAAAAATAAAAATAACAAAACTTCTAAATACGAGAAGCAATTAAGTATAAGGTGCGTTTAACGGTTATAAGGTTATTCAATTTTTTATTAACGTAGCAATACTTTCTAGACAAACTGTATATCTTGCGAAGAATGAAAGCAACAACAAAAAATAGTTTGTGACTAACGGTAGATTTATTAATTAAGAATTACAAATGTTTCACAATTATAATGTCATCAAGGTTTTCTTTTAGAGAAAAGTAAAAAAATGTTAATATATATGGATAAATATTATTCTATACACTCTCCTCCCTTATTGTAATCATCTCATTTTTTCATACTTCCGACAAGGTTGTGTTAGTTTTGTCATTCTTCCTTTATAGAGGTTTTTAAATTAGTACTTGATTTAAACTGTCGATTGCCTCTATATACGCGTTGTGCCAAGATGCCACTCTAAAACTATGGTTTTTGTTAAAAACCACTGTTTTGTTTCCCGGCTAACATGGCTTAGAGCGTTGTGCCGTTGTAAACACCACTATGTGTCACATTTTTCCTCTAAAAATGGCACCAGACATTTCTCGAGGTGTTGCGTGTAGTCTGTGCTCTTCATCCGTCAAGATGTTACACAAAGTTCCAAGCATCCCTTGGTAAAAATGCGGCCAACACCATATGTTTTCTTCCTTCCATTATGCCATTAAGTCTCGAAAATCATCGCGCCCATTCAAATTCAAGTTTTTTTCATCAGAATATTGAACTTAAAGTTGTTTGATTCAATATAAAGTACGATTGCAAAGTAGAAGAAAGTCAAGGTTATCCTTTTCCAATTTATCTATAAGTTTTTAACAACAAAACTAACTCTGGTTTCTTTGCGGCGCTTTGTTATTTTAGGAATTTCTTCAACGTCCTCAAGCAGATCAGTAACATTAGCGAGTTGCTAAAATAGCATGGAATACGACCATCAGTTCGGTGAATAAACTTTAATTTCGTTCCAAGACGCTTGTTCGTACCATATATTTTTGAATTTTTTAAAAAATTTTGTACAACTCAAAGACTAAGATAAATTTGTTTCCTGATTTTTTTCGATGCTATTCCGCGATAGCTTTAATGGGATAACTTTACCTTGCTCAAATTCAGAAAGCTGCGTGGCCAGTGTCATTTTGAAAAAATTTAAATATTCAATAACTTAAAACACCCCAAAGGCTGGAATTTCTCAGACCTCAGATAATGAATCCGAAAATTGTGCATAGTGTAATTGCGAAACAAGTGCAGTTTTGTTATCATTGTTCTATAAATGGTAGTCCAAAAAGTTCATATTTTGCTGTCCGCACTCTTCTCTAGCTACAGAGTTTGTCTAGAAAGTATTCTTACCTTACAGTTCGTCATTCTGCAGATTTAGTACTAAATTATGTGATCTTATAATTGTGACACGGTGATGCTGATCCACAGGATTTCAACATAACTAGTTGGTACCTACTATCCTTTTTTATTTTTCATGTTCTTTACCAGAATCAGCAAAAACTTAACTGTAGTGATACTGTGACGGTGATCTCTTTTGCTCTGCACTGTAGCAGAAGAATTTCTGGTACAGGCATTATAAGAAAGAAGAAAAATAATAACCTTGATCTCGAAATTATTTTCAAGTTCAAGTATGTACATATAAACAACACCTTATATGGTAATAGGTTGATGGCATTTTTTTTTTATGGCGTGTTTTTTCTCTTCATTGTGTCGAAGTAAATCATGAACACATTCATATGCAATCATGCTGGTCAAACCACGTATTTTCTTGTATTGATCTCACTTGCTCTCATAGTCATATATGAGTGTGAGTGTTATAAATACTAGAGAATATTATGAATGCATATGAATGTTCTCATTGAATTGGTAGTGACTTTGTTTTTATTAATAAACAGGTTTTTATCTGCAGATTAATGAATGAAGATGAGAAGGTTTGATGTAATAAAGTAAAATTTAAATCAGGGAGTTGAGTTTTGATTGTGAAAGTGTAAGGTTGAGGAAAAACCTCTTAAAAAAATAAAATGTAGAATTTAAGAAAGTTAAATAAGTAAAGTTTTAAAATAAGTCACCAGATTTAAGAAATTTAAAATTTAAGAAAGTTAAAAAAAAAAAAATAAAGAAAAAAGTGTTGATGCGGAAAATTTATAAATAGAAAACTAAAAATTTAATACCTATGTATGTAAAATACTTGAAAATAAAACTTTGTAAATTTTGAAAAATGGAAAAAGTAAAATTTCGACATGTTTAAAAATATATTACCAAAACTTTATAAACTGTAAACTAAGAAAAATTGTGACCAGAATATGATAAAACCTAATTGCCAGAAAACGGGAATGCGCCAACAAAAGTTCAGCAGCAGCCACAACATGCAACCGAATAACAACCACCAGCGTGGTAGCAACACTAGAAAGCAATAAGGCGAATAAAATAATAAAAGTGAGCTAATATTAAAAATTTTTTCTACTATTAAAAATTTTTTATTAAAATTTAAAAATTTTCCTAAAAATTAAAAATTGTCCTAAAATTAAATAGTGCTAAAAGTCAACTTTTAAGCTAAAAATTTCATAAATTAAAATAATTTTCCTAAATATGGAAAAAATTAAGCTACATTTAAAATTTCTCCTAAAATTAAAATTATGCTATACTTTAAAATTTTTCTAAATTTAACATTTTCCTAAAATTAAAATTTCCCTAAAATTAAATTTTGCTAGAAATAAAATTTAAAATTTAACCTAAATTTAAAATTATAGAAATTTAAGAGAATTTACAAAATGGTACCATATTTAAAACAAAAAAAATTTTTTTGTTAAAGCTAAAATTAAACTAAATTTAATTAAAACAAAAAAAAAAAAAATACATTGAATTGAAAATCGCATTCAAACTTAATTTTTTTTATAAAATTATATTAAACAAAATTTTTTAACATTAAAATTTTTCTAAAATTACCTAAAAAGTCTTCTAATTATAAAATTTAAACAAAAATTTTCCTAATTCTAAACTTAAGCTAAAATTTAAAATAAGCTAAAATTAAAAATTTTCCTAAATTAAAATTTGGTTGAAAATAAAATGTTGCCAAACTTAAATTTTTTTTTTAAGTATAAAATTAAACCAAATATAAAAATTTGTCTAGATATGAAATTGTCTAAAATTTAAATTTTTCTAAATTTAAAAATTTTCTTAAAATTGAATTTTTCTAATTCTAAAATTTTTCTAAAATTAAACATCTTAAAAAAAAAAAAATTTTTTTTTCCTAAAAGTAGAATTTTTTTTCAATAAAATTGTTGTTAACATAATTTAAAACCTAAAATTTTAAAAACCCTTAAAATGAAGGGTAAATAAAAAAAAATTTGTTAAAACCAATGTAGAAAACCAAACCAAACCAAATCTTATCATTGCAGTGGGTTACCTCCAATTGAGATGGAGTCGAGGTAACATGGTAGGGAGGGCTAAAGGGGCAGAACACCTCGTCCCCAATCCCCAAGTAAGTATGAACATTCATCCTTTAGCATCCGTGTTAATTGACAGTTTTTTTAATCGCACGTGAAAAATCTGTAGTGCGGTTTCCCTGGGCCTGAGCAAGACCCCACCCATCCGGCGAGCTAGGCCCCTACGCCAGCACGTGCGACCAGCAAAGGCTCAAGGAAACGGAAGCGGATCTTCCACCAATGCCGCACCACTACAATACAGAATTCAAAATCAGGTCGCACATTTTCCCTTTGTGTTATTATATAGAGGCCCAAGCTTAGAAAGAATACATATATATATTGGTTTGGATGCCCTTTCCGAATCCATATACAAAATCATAAGGAGTTTTGCGAATAGCTAAATCCTGGTTGCGGGCGATTTTCATACTCACAAACCTTCTACCATTCAAGTCATACAACTCACGAAGGCCATTTTGTTGAGCAATTCGTGGCACATAACCATCTAGCGTATATAACACAAGGGGACAAAATTGAACTTTTTTGGTTTTGAGTTGAACTTTATTACAATTTTTCACTTATTTGAGGTCGCCGGTTTCAAATCCGCTCTTGATTTTTTTCTATCAGATCGACTTTTCGCATTTCCACTACATATATTGGAATAACTAGGAAACGGTTCATCATATTGAGTTAAAAAAAACTCCGAAGCTCGTCAACTATATCATTTTTAAGCCATGCTTACATTGGTTTTAAATTTGCCCAGCAGTTTCAGAGATATCTTGGCAGTTTAAAAAAAAAGAACAATTAAAAAAAATTTTTTTTCTTTAAAAATTCATAAAAGTAAGAAAATTATAGTCAAATTATAGTCCTATACGATACCCTATACCATGGTTTATAGACCTTATCTCTTCGGTCTAACTAATTGGATATAGAAAATAAGCATAAATCAAATTTGAGTGGCATTGTTATTTTTTTTTTTTTTTTTTTTTTGGCTGCAGGTATGAAAAAGTTCTTATCGGGTGCTATATTTTTATGGGGACTAGGTTGAAAAATGAACCCATGCTGACCGTATTTGGTAAAGTCACTTATATTTTGAAAAAACAAATTTGAGAAAAATGTGTGCAATATTTTTGTTTTTTGATAGATTTAAGTGAAAATCGGGAAGCAGCTTTATATGGGGGCTATGACAAAGAATTGCCATATGGGGTTTATTTTTGAAAAAATGATAAATAGATGTAATAAACACACACAAACCCATTTTTACCTAGATCTATATGATAATTTGGATCTTATGGCAATTTAATTTGATTTCGTAAGCGTCATTTGCATGGGGACTAGGTCTGAAAATGGACCGATTTTTACTAATTTCAGCAACGTTCATCCTATGGCCGATAAAAGCTCATATACCAAATTTCATTAAAATATCTTCATATATGCGACCTGTAGTTTGATTAAAAGGTTTACATGGACACACAGACGGACAGACGGACATCGCTAAATCGACTCAGAAAGTGATTCTGAGTCGATCGGTATAACAAAAGATGGGTCTAGGTCAAATATTTTTGGTAGTTACAAACAGCAGCACAAAGTCGTTATACCCAAACCACATGGTGGTGTAGGGTATAAAAATGCGACGTATCTAAGATCTGGTCTAAAAGTATTTAGTTAAACATATTTCAAATGAAATGAGCTTTATTTCATTGTAATCGGTGCACAAATTTTGATTTTGTTCGCAATTTTCTAAGAATTTACTGAGCGATTTCAATACAATAATAATCTGTTAACCCAAGAAACAAGAATTTCATAGTACCGTAACAGAGAGAAAAACTTACTTCCATTCTTTTCCGAAGACGATAAATTTGTTTATTGTTCCTGGTTTAGTAAAACCGATGGGATTAGAGATGTATGATCCAAATCACTGGCGACTATTTATAGATGCTTCCAGTCGCAGCCTAAAATGTGTACTTCGTACATAACGGTAATAAATTGGGTTCGTTGCCGATTGCACATTCAACTAAAGTTAAGGAAAAATATTCAACAAACGAATACCGGTGGCTAATTTGTGTGGATCTGAAAATGGCGAATTTTCTTCTACGCCAGCAGGGAGGCTACACAAAGCATCAATGTTTTATTTATTTATGGGATAACAGAGCCATATATATAGTTAATCAACCACTTGTGCCTAGGGATCGCATAATACTGCCACCTCTCCATATCAAGCTAGGACTTATGAAACAATTTTTCAAAGCTCTCAACAAGGATGGTGATTGTTTAAGATATGTTAGTAGAAAGTTTCAAAATTTAAGTTGAGTAAAACTAAAAGATGGCATTTTTGATGGCCCTCAAATCAAACTCAATGTTGAAAACTTTAGAAGTTCCATAACAGATATTGAAAGAAATGCTTGTAATGAATTTGTTTGGATAGTGCACAATTTCCTGGAAAACAAAAAGGATGAGCACTTTTCGGACCAGGCGGAAAACATGTTGTCGCATTTCCAGCAGGTTGATTGTAATATAAGCATTACGGTACACTACCTACACAGTCATTTGGATTGCTTCCCTGAAAATCTTGGAGAATTCAATGAAGAACAAGGTTTCGATCAAGATATTCGTACTATAGAGGAGCGGCTTCTTGATTATTGGAATATCCATATGATGGCGGACTTTTGCTGGAGCATTAAAAATAAACCCTCTAAACAAGATAATTTAAATAGAACAGCAGCAAACACACACATATTAAAAAAATATAATTTTTGTATTTTTGTATCAATTGAGTTTTCTCAGTAAATTGTGAAAAAATCAAAAGATGTGCACCGATTACAATGAAATATAGCTAAGTGCCTTTAAACCAAACCTGTGATCTGTCTGGCTCTTTTATTTTTATAAATTTTTAAAGAACAAATTTTTTTTTTTTTTTGCATATTGTTCTTTTTTCAAAACTTCCACGATATCTCTGAAACTGCTGGTCAAATTTAAAACCAATGTAAGCACGGCTTAAAGATAATATTGTTGAGGAGTTTTGGACTTTTTTAACTGAATATGTTGACTCGTTTTCAAGTTATTCCAATATACATATAACGGTATATTGCGATAAGTCGAGCCGATAGAAAAAAACCAAGTGCAGATTTGCATTCAGCATCCCAAATAACTTTCAAAACAACATTCAGTTCTTAATCAATAAAAACCTTGTTCCCTTGTACAATGAATGATCCAATTGTACATTGCGTACATAACGTATTTGGGCTAAACTTAATCAAAAATCTTGTTGTAACCAGGCTTTCAGAACTGCTGTCAGACCTAGAGAAATAGCATTCAGATATTGGCATGAAAATAAAAATTCTGTCACTTAGCAATTCTCGCTTTTCGAAATAATCGTCTTCATGCCAAATTTCTTTCTGCTCCTCGGCCCAACAAGAGCTTTTCGTCATTCGTTAAAATACTAAGGAATAATGCTAGTTTTCCTATCCCTACTCTTATAGTGAGTGACCAAAAATTCACTGACCCGATTGATACGGATAACTTCTTAGCTGAACTTTTTGCAAAAAACTCGTTTCGGGATAATGGTCAACGTATCATGTACCATTCCTAAAATATTCTCCAAGCCCTTTCGGCTCTCAACGTAAATAAGTCTTCGGGACTGGTGGGCATATCCAAAAGTGATGGAGAGCGTAATTTTACCATCTTGTCAACTGTTTAGATGGCAACGCACGTCCTTATGGTCGACAGTATAGGTTCGGTAGAAGTAGTTCTACTGCAGACCTGTTAGGTTTCCTTTCTAAGCATTTGAGTTCATCCATTAAACATTTTGGTGAGAGTAAAGTGGTTGCTCTAGATCAAGGGTCCCAACCCTATGCGCTTGATTTTGTTTTTATAAAAGCACTAAAGCAAACGCAGTGTATTCTAATACACACAAAACACTCAGCATTAAGCAACAAAGAATACACAAACAATTTTGTCTTCTTAATTTTTTGTCTTGCTTACACATTAGCGACAGAGATATTCAATATAAATTTTGTTGTTGGGTAATGTATGATTTCGTTTAAAAAATAGTTTGCAGCTGTTAATTAAAAAACGTTTGGCAAAATCAGTGTAACTTTTAAGTTTAAAAATTTCAGACTATTACTTTCCAAGTGGTAAAGTGATTTATTTTTCTTATAACTTTCAGGCTGAAGCAGAACGTTTTATATGCTCTCAAATTAGACAGACTAACAAAAAATATCATATTGAAAGGCATTATAAAACATTTCATTTCAGGTAACTTTTTTCTTTTTTTTTTCAGTGTTTTCTCTATATGTATTGGTGTTTGTACTTCCATAAGACAGTTTTGGGCACCCCTGCTATTGATAATTTCAATACATTGGATTGCGTGTGATATGCTGCATATTGCATTTGAAATCGGCGTTGATTTTCTCGATTTATATCGATTTTTCTCAGAGACTGCTCAGCTTAATTCAGGGGCACCACAAAGAGTTCTCTTCTTTTACCCTCTCATTTCCTTATCTGTCTTAATGACCTTCTCAGTCAAGTCTTCAATCCTATCTACTCTGTTGTCAGCAGTATTTGTTGAAATGAACATGTTTTTCTAGTGTCGAAAGAAGCATTCAACTGTATTGGTTTTTTAAAAAAGGGTAAACATTCTCCTAATCTCCTTAAAACCAATACCATCTAGATCCGACTGAAAATGGAATACAACTCCCATATACTTTTTGAAGAAAATGTATTTTTTCAGAATACTTTTGTCCGGCACTGTATACATACTTCTATAGATAAGTTTATATGCTTTGGAGGAAAAATTGTTAATAATAAACTAAACAATTTCAAAGGAAAAACTTTATCAAATAGTTACCACCAACCATTCAGCAAAGCCAGCATACAAAAAAGTATCCTAAAATGTTCGACATGTCTGTAAAAAAATCAATTTAACTTTTGCCATGAAGCAGAAATAAGCGCTTTTATCTTTACTAAATATTAGGTTACGAGAAAAAGTAGAATGATTAGTGGCAAATGCTGGTAGAGTATTAGAAGATGTGTATGAATAGTACTGGTAGGGGGTTGTTAACTTTGGACCCTACCCGAACATTATTTCTATTTTTTTGTTTGCATAATTTAACAAATATGTGTACTAGGAAATGTTTACAAGGAACGTTTAAAATTTATTTGGATGCTGATGATAAAATTTAAAATTAAAGATAATATGTTTCTCTTTTTCTTTTGAAGTCCAATTTTAGTACTTGTACGGAATTGAGGCAAATAATGAAAACAAATTGTTGAAATGTACGTTATGCACGAAAGATTTCTAATGAAATTCTATATTGAAGGTAACGTACTGGAAGGAATTGAAAAAAAAAAATAAAAACAAAAAATAAGAAAAACAAAAACAAAAAAACAAGACCAAAATAAACTTTCATTGCTTAAAGTATACAGACCGATGAAGTTTTTATTTTTTTGTTGTTTCACAGAAATAAACTTCGACATTTTAATACCCTCCACAACCACTGTGTAGAAAGTATATATCAGTTTGTCAATCTGTTTGAAAGTCATCGAAAAAAATTCCGGAGACCCCGTAAACTATATATATTCTTGATCCTTATAAAAGGAGAACTCGACTAAGTGATGCTTGTTGCTTTTGTTATTTTCTTTTTGAACACGTGAATAACAACAAGCAAAACAACATGTGTATGCATTGCTAATAAACCAACAAAAAAAATGTAATTGTATGTGTTTACTTTTATTTAATAATTGCTTTCAAATTAAAAGTACGAAAATATCTAAAATGTTTGTATGTTTTTTTTTTTTTTTTTTTTATTTAAAACATCATTGTAAAAATCTAGCCATGGTAATGTGAAGTCTAGTCTTTTTTTCTCTTAGTGTTAACAACCTTGACTATAATAATAGGTTAAAGATTCGGCACAGCCGAATATAATACTCTTACTTGTTTATGATGATTCACAAAATATATAAAAAGTTTTTTTAGTTATTTTAAAATTTATCGTACAACATTTTTATCATGTGAAAGGTTTTTGGAGGCGCATCTAATGTTATATTGGAAATGTAAATGCTTGTCCGCTTACTAGAGATAGTCAATAGATATGCTCAGATTTTTTTACATCAAATTAAAATATTTTAAGCTTTGTTCGGATTCTAGCTGAATTTTGTCGAAGTGAGAATTCTACAGTGTCAAAACTAATGCCGTTTTCTTTTCTGACAAAAATGTCGCACTTTATTTGCACTTTTTTTTTATATATTCTAAATTAAGAGCAACCTTATCTTATACATCAATCGAAAGGTCATAAAGAGATGTGTTCATAAAATGGAAAAAATTTTGATTATTATACTCTTTCCAGTCATATGGTGAAAATATTAAAGAAAGGGGATCAATGGAGAAATATTCTCATACTGTGACCTGAAAGAAGTCAAAGGCTGCAATTTACGAGGGCATGATTTTGTGACCTTTCGATTGATGTATAAGATAAGGTTGCTCTTATTTCAGAATATATGTAAAAATTCACTTTTCGAAAAAAGTGCAAATAGAGTGCGACATTTTTTGTCAGAAAAGAAAACGGCATAAGAATTCAGGAAATCCTGCAACAACGGCAAAACGGAACGAAAAAATGTGAAACAAATAATAGAATTTTCATCAGATAACATATTTTTTTTAATTTTTATTATTTTTAAAGCAAAAAAAAAATTAAATAAAAAATAACAAAAAAACAGTTCTATTGCGAAGCACCAAAAAATAAGCCAAAAAATTATTCGTCATTTATGTAAAAGACTTAAGTTTAGATACCAATAACAGATGTTTAGTATTTTTTTATGCATCCTCCAATTCTTACTACCTCTATCAAACGCCATTGCTTTGATTGGACTATTTTAGCTGTAATAACTGGATCTATATTAGCCCATTCTTCCATTAAAATCTCCTGGATCTGTGTTTTGCTTGAAAAATTGCGTTTTCTGAATTTTATTTCCAAATGTTCCCAAAGATGTTCAATGGTGTTTAACTCTGGAATTTGTGGGTAATTATATGACATTCAAAGCTTAGTATTTAGCGCAGAATGCTTTGGATTGTTATCCTGATAATACTGAAAATTGTTACCAATGCCCAGTTTTTTTTTTTTTAAATAAATATTTATTGTAACATACATATGTATAAGAATGTCCAATATATTTCTATCATTGTAATTCTAAAAAGAGTAAACACTATTTTTAGTTTCATTATTCTGGCAGTAAATTAATAAATTTGCTGGCTTTCCGACACGGAAAAACAACTGTTTTCGATGTCCAAACCACATATTTGCAATGATTGTCCTTGAGATTTATTAATTGTCATGACAAAGCCCAATCTGTTCGGAAATTGTAATTTTTTGAATGTTATCGGTGTGTCGGTAGGAATCATAGGAATTCTTGGCAGCAAGACATGTTCTCCTTTAAATTTGCCTTTGAGAATTGTGGCCTCAATAACATTGAGTATTATTCTCTCAACAATTAACCTGGTTCCCTTACATAGGAGCGTTGAGCTTACGTAGCAAAATTATTGGAGAACCAACTTTTAATTTTAATAAATGAATTCAAAAATTCTGTTGGAAAAATGACTGCTCATTTTCTTCAACAACACTATCCATAGATTTGAAAGAAAACGTTTTGGAATCAATCATGTCCTGAATAACAACATTAATATTATCGGCATCGAAATTTTTGCGGCTAAAATAGTTCTTTCA
This sequence comes from Cordilura impudica, assembly GCA_963682025.1. Classification (NCBI taxonomy): domain Eukaryota; kingdom Metazoa; phylum Arthropoda; class Insecta; order Diptera; family Scathophagidae; genus Cordilura; species Cordilura impudica. The sequence continues at coordinate 185,242,894 of OY821519.1, forward strand.
CTTAACCAACTAGTTGTTTTGAAAATTGGTCAGCCGTTAGATCATGGATAATAAAATGAGAGCTCCACCGAAAAGTCTTTCATTGCCTTTCAAATCTTTTAAAGTTCTATGTAGTGCTTCTAAGGAATGTTTGTAAGCCATTTTATATTCATCCCAAATAATAATTGCATTTTTGCAGAACTTTTGCCATACAGGAATGTTTTTATACCCTCCACGCCAGTGTGCAGAGGGTATATATAAGTTTGTCATTCCGTTTGTAATAATTAGAAAAAAAATTTTGGACCCCATAAAATATATATATTTGTGATCCTTATAACAACCGGAGTTGATATAGCGATGTCCGTCTGTCCGTCTGTGGAAATCACGATGACGGCATCACTCGGGCAGCTAGGTTACTCGTTGACATAAAAAATGATTCACTAACATCCTGAGAAGTTTGCTATTTAAATTCGTCGGAATCTGTCTATTAGGGCCCGAGATTTGAATGAAGAACTAAAAAAAGTCTTGAAAAAATATAATTTTCTATGTTGTTCTTGTCACGATCACGCCCTCAATAGTGCAGCTACAGTGATCATTGTTATCGGAAATGATTCATCAATTTCATGGGAAGATTTCTGTTTCAAAAATGAGTAAAATCGGTGGAACAGGTCCAGGGAAATCTCTGAAAAATTAAAAAAAAAAAAAAATGAAAAATATGATGTTTCTATATTGTTCTTGTTGTTATTCTAAATGTTGTGTTGTTGTCATAGCTGGACTTGTTCTTTTTGTTGTCGTTGTGGTAATAATATAATAAAAACTAACCCTTTGTAAATTTTTTTTTATTAAATCTGGTAGAAAAATTTAAAAGTTTCCATTGTTTTGGCATCACTAAAAAAATTTGTAAGATCATTTCTGTCATTACCAGGAGCCCGCATGCAAAATTTCAGATCGAATGGGTGACGGGAAAGGGGTAAAAATCGATCCAAAATTTTTTCGACAAGCAGGCACTTCGAGTTAATATAAAGGGAGTAAAAATTCAACAACAGCTAAAGCAAATAATGCTAAAATACGTAGTACCTAATACCTAATAAAGAAAAAAAACAATATAAATTTAGCAAAAAAAATTTTATGTATAAATTTATTTAAAGAGGAAAAAAACAAAAATTACGTTTGATGTTGTATTTTTTGTGTGTAATATTTACATATACATACATAAACATATTAAATAATACAAATAATATACATATATTCTATATATGTCTATCCATAACAACTGCATGTTAGAAATAAATCGGTATATTATTTTATTTACATAATTTTCTGCAATATTTTGTTGTGGGGAAAATACATTTATTTTGCATTAACAGAGAGTCACTTCATTTTGCTCAGCGTGACTATGTCACAGTAGATGGCGCCACAATTTTTGTTCTAATTAACTTTGCAATACACAGTATTTCTATTTTAACATGAATGTCAATATTTTCAACTAGATATCATACAGAACAATGTTAGGAGTATACACGGGCTGGTTTTTATTTCATACGTTTTTTCATTATTCTTTTAGGCATGTTAACTTTTTGCTGTCTTTATAAAATAGAGTTACCGGGTTCATAAATGAGTTTTTTGCTTTCAAAACAGTTCTACATAGTTATATACAAATATTATTCTTCTTTACCTAAAAGATATCTGATTGCAATTACATCTAATTTTTAAAAATTTTTTATAATTACTAAAGCATTATTATTCACATAAATACAAAATTTCACTTTTTAAATTTTCCATTTAAATTTAAGAAAATATCAATTCTAAAAACTGGAATTAAAATTTCCAATTATAAATTAGAAAATATTAATTGAATTTCAGAAAATCATATCAAAACGTCAGAAATAATAATTTTAAATTTAGAAGACATCAATTGCATCTTTATTATATAAATTTTATTCGTTAAACACAAATTGAAATTCAAAAAAAAAAAAAAAAAAAAACACCAAATACGTATGTTTACATTTAAAAAATGTTAAAATCTTGACATTCAGGAGAAACTAATAGCTTTTCAGTACCGCGATTCAGTAACTTCTTTTAACGATAGTCGAATCGTTAAAAAAAGAAAATTGCAAAATTATCAGTAAAGTTTTTAAACGATATTCGCTATTGTTAAAGTCAGCTGTGGTTATCTAAACTACAACCATTTTTGTGTGGGTTATTCAATCGATAAAAACTTAAATTTTTAGGTTGAAATGTCGTCATAAATAAATAAAAATCATAAAATAGTGAAAATATTTTGCTTTTATTAAAAAACTTTTTTATATAAATAAAAAAATTAAATAGCATATTCAATTCATTATTTCATTTTCAAATAAATAAACAGAAATATTAGTAAACAAAATAAAGATATTAAACATAAACATAAAATCATTCTGTCAAACACGACGTAATTTGTTTTTTTCTATTCTTCTTTGTGTTTTTCGCTTATTTTGACAGAGATGCCACTAGTTTACAATTTAAATAAATAGAAAAATAGATTTGTCGACTGTCGTTAAGATGTATGTACTTAGTGAATCCTTTAATCCTTAGTGCAAACAACAATAGCTGTCGAGATATTTTGCGATTGTCGGATCGTTGAAATTTACAGAATCGCACTACAGAAAACATTAATTTAAATTCAATGAATTTTAGAAAACGTCATATGATATTTAAGAATTGCGAACATAAAAATTTTTACATAAATAAACGCATTTTGATGAGAATGTTATTTATATATAAATTTTCACCTTTTTTTGGATGAATATTTGAAGTTTTTCAGAAAATAAAGATAACAAATAATTTTATTTAAAATGTTTGGAACATTTGGTTTTTTGCGTTTGGCATCCCTAATTTGAATATTTATTATTATAAATTTATTTTCTTTGTTTTCCAATTATGGCAATATTTTAATAAAAAAGTTGAGAGAGTTTTTTTTTTGGTTATTATTTTGTTACTCCATCGGACCTATATGGCCGCAAAGGAGAAATATTTGGCCAGTTAAAAGAAACTATACAGCCATCTCTAATTAGCACGATTTAATGCATATAGCCACCCTACACAACCACTTCCTTTGCAGTGGAGGTTAGAGCGAGCTATTTAATTAGCAAAAACTAAATTAAACGAGAAGTTATGTCATATAACCGGAAACGCATGCATATAGGTATATAACCTAAATGCATGCCGATCACCAACCACGGTGAAAAGACGAAAACCAACCCAAAGAATTTTCTGAAATAATTTGGTATTAAGTTTAACAAATTGTTTACTTTTTCCAATATTTAGTCTACATTTATTATCAATACTCAAACCGAGGTGGAGGGTATCAAAGATTCGGCACAGCCGAATTTAACACTCTTACTTGTTTTATATTACATACGGCCTTTTCAATAATGTTGCGGCTATTCCGGATAAAGCAATAGCTAATGCAATTTTTCCTTTTTTTTGGTTAGAATATTTGTATATGAAAACGTTTGTGAATTTTGTAACTTACAAAATTTAAATAAATTTGACAACTCATTATTTTTCAAACTCCAGCGCCATCTACCGGGTAAAACAAAAAACTTTTGGCATCATCTAACATACATATATCTACATTCTTAGATTCAGTAAAATCGCACCGTAAATAAAAATATTCGAAATGACTTTACCCCAGCTCCGCCTATCGGGGCCATTTATACATTCAAAAATTTCCTATGATAAAACATACATACATTCTGAATTGCAGTCAAATCGCACTGAAAATAGGAATTTTGTTTATAACTTGACCCCAATGCCAGCTAGAGGGTTTAAACTAAAAAAAAAAACACAGAAGAGCTCGAACCAAACATATGGTGCAAATCTTAGCTCGACAGTTCTTATGGTTTCGTTTTTATATATATGTGGTCACAAGCGATAACCGCCTAAGTCGACTTAAGAATGATTTGAGTTATGTATGCTATCATATTGTACTAAAAACGCTTTATATTTAACACTCTAACACTTTTTAATAAAAAGTTATTAATGAAAACATAATGACCTAAGTCGTAATGAAGCCGCATTACATTTATAAAAAAGTCATTTTTCTCGAAAGCATGGTATTCGACGATTTGGGTTATTTTTGCTATCATGTTCTACTAAAAACGCTTTATATTTATGTGCAATCCCCATTTCTCTAACACTTTTTAATAAAAAGTTATTAATGAAAACATTCAGATCTAAGTCGTAATGAAGCCCCATTACATTTATATAAAAAGTTATTTTTCTCAAAAGCATGGTTTTCGACTTAGGCGGTTAATGCATGTGACCGCAGATATATAGATAATGTTAAATTCGCCATATCACAATATTAATGTTAATTTAATAATAACGAACATTTATTTCACAACAACCAGGCCAATGTAAAATAGGTTACAGAATCTCTACTTCATACAGAATCTCTACATCTGATAATGGTGTTGTTTTTATTGCTAATGAGAATACAAGTATACTAGTTGTTAATGCTGTAGCAAATGCAGTAAATACTCAATTTTTGTCTGCGCCTTCGTCTGTATCATATTTTCCAACAATTGCATTAAATGTTAGAGAGAACAATGCTAATATGTTTGATGACAACATGCAACCATTACAAAAAACAACTAAATGGTGAACATGCAGAGGAGTAGACGTAAGAAGGGACCTGTAGTAGTTGTGGTTAAAGTGGATTCATATATCTTCGTTTAAGCCCACTGTTTCAACAGAACAAACAACATATGGAATGTTTTAATTTGGTAAAAAAGGATGCCGATTTAGATGAACTTAAGCGAGTTAATTTCAAACTCGGCATATCTCCATGCTTTTTTAATGAAATTGTGATTGCTGGAAATATGGCCAACCAACATTAAAGTGTGTTCCTTTTTAAATTTTCCAATAAAACGAATGTCGGAAATGCAAAATTAGTTCGTAGGAAATCCGGCTTTAAAATATATCAGAAATGCATGTTAAATACAAAATGGTGCATAATTTTTCTTCTCAACATGATTAAATGCCGAATTTAATGATGCCTAAATTGTTTATCTTAGGGTTTAGGGGCTGATTATCGCAGGGCAACGTGACGATTGCTTTAACTTGGTAAAGCCACTCATTATCCCTGTTGATGCCAGTTTAATCCGTCTCACCTTGTCATCACTGAAATAACAGTGGCGGCCTCCACGCGGTAACTCCTGGTAACGGCAATCAGCACCCGCTGGTTGACGGCTAAGTTGAGAGGCGGCCTGTTACTCTAGGTTTCCCTGAGGCTGTGCGTTGGCCTTGTAAGCCGCCACGTAAGAAACATATTACTATGAAAAAAGGAAAATAGGAAAAAATAATGGAACACCCTAGATGACGAACCCCGCAAACGAATTAAGGATCACGATTTAAAAACTTGTACCTGGAATGTTCGAACACTTTACCGGGCAGGTGCAACTATCCAGATGGTAAATGTTATCGAAACCTGTAAGGCTGACATAACCGCGATCCAGGAAATATAGTCGTTAGGACAAGGATGTGCTAAGAAGACAACTTGCGATATTTATTATAGCTGAAGTTCAGAAAAGCACGAGGTTGGTTGAGGTTTTGTAGTCGGCAAACGACTACGTAATCTTGTCATCGGTTTTACACCTGTCGATTAAAGACTCGCCGCAATCCGTATCGCAGCTAAATTTTTGAACATTAGCCTAATTTGTGCACATGCTCCAACTGAAGACAAAGAATATGGTGCTAAGAACCGCTTCTACGATTGCCTCGACGAGTTATATGATCGCTGCCCGAAATACGACATTAAAATTGTCCTTGGCGATTTTAATGCCAAAATTGGGAAATATACCATATTTGGCCCTACTGTCGGGAAGTTTAGTCTCCATAATGACATATCCGACAATGGAATGAGACTACTCAACTTCGCTGTGCCTCGAAATATGGTGATAAGTAGTACAATATTTCAACGCCGTAACATATACAAGGCGACTTGGCTATCTGCAGATCAAACGACAAAAAATCAAGTTGATCATGTTGTGATAGATGGAAGATATGCATCTAGTGTACTAGACGTGCGGATGATACGAGGTTTAAACATCGATTCGGATCACTATCTGGTTGCAGCAAAAGTCCGAACTCGCATCAGTAAATCAAAGACTGACCACCCACACACAAACTAGGAAACTAGCTGTTACAAAGCTGCAATCACAACAGATAGCTAGGAACTATTCCACTCGGCTCTCCGAAATGTTAGAACAAAATGCTCAACTCCTTACTATAGGCTCAACTCCCTACGATGGACGCATCTGCCTCAAGCAGTCCGCACTGCTGCCGAAGAGGTTACAATCGACCTCAACGGAACCAGTGTTTGACCAGGGGTGCCGTAACGCCACTGCAACAAAAAATGCTGCTTACGTAAGACGTAAAAACTACGAACCTTTTGTATATGGAGAAGAGAAATGATGACCGATGCTTTTTCAGACGCAAAAAACAAGAACAAGAAAGGCGTGAGTATGATGAAATTTAGATGCACTACGATAGGAATGAAACCCGAAAATTTCTTCAAAAAATCAAGCGTCCAACGGAACGATTTAAAAGTGGAGCATATTCATGTAGGGGCAGCGATGGCAATCTGGTAGCCGACCCGCAAGGCACATTGAGGTTGTGGAAGGAGCATTTATACAATCTTCTTACAGTCGATGATGGCAATAACTTCGCAATTGTAAATCATGCGCCTGAAATGCTAATCAATGACGACGGCATCGACATACCGCCCCCTGACTATATAGTGGTACAAATTGCTATAGCCCGGCTAAAAAACAACAAATCCGCGAGCGCCGATGGCCAGAAGAAAGCATGCCTGATGATTGGAATCTCAGTGTCCTCTGCCCTATCCACCAGAAAGGAGGCCATACGATTTGCACCAACTACCGGGTTATAAGCCTCCTTTCGTAGTATACAAGATATCGTCGATAACGTCTTAACCCGTACACCAACAACCTTATAGGACCTGGCAAATCCACCATAGACCATATTTTCACATTGCACCAAATCCTGGAAAAAACCCAAGAAAAATAAATCGACATCTATCATCTATTCGTCGACTACAAAGCTACGTTCGATAGCCCGATAAGGGAAAAATTGTATGTTGTTTCAACGAATGACACTGCGGAACACAAAAAGCGCCGTCAAAATTGCAATAAACATCTCCGACCCTTTTTTTACCAATCGAGGTTTTAGGCAAGCCGATGCCTTATCATGTGGCTTCTTCAACCTCCTAATGGAGAAGATTTCGCAAGAGACTAAAATCAAAACCAGTGACATTTATTATATTTACAACAAATGTGTCAGGCTGCTTGCTTATGCTGACGACATTGACATTATTGGTCGCAACGCGCGAGCAGTAAGTGGAGCTTTTCCAAAACTTGAAAAGCAGTTAATGATGACGGGCCTAAAGGTGAACGAGGACAAGACGTAGAGCAGTGGTAGAGCACCTGAGCGTCTCGAACAATGCGTACCTATCGAGAATAATAGCTTTCAAGTTGTAAAAGACTTCGTCTAATTAGGTGCCAGTGTTTGTAGTAGCAACGATGTCAGCTTAAAAATTAAGCGAAGAGTAAACAGATGCTACTTTGGGCTTGGTAAGAAACTAAGAAATAATACCCTCTCCCGGCGAACAAAAATAACACTACAAATCGCTCATCCTGCCCGTCCTACTACATGGTGCTGAAACATGGACAATGAAAAGATCAGAGAGTCATTACTCGCAGTGTTCAAGCGAAAAATGCTCCACAAGATCTAAGGCCCTCTACGCGTTGATGATTGATTCCGAATCAGAATAAATCACGAGCTGTACGAGCTATATGCGGACGTGAATATAGTCAAGCACATTAAAATACAACGACACCGTTGGCTTGGACACACTTGCGAATGGAAAATGGTGTTCCGGCTCGTAAGGCGTACAAGGAAGAACCCATCGGTGAGCAACGTAGAAAAGGGCGACCCAATCTCCGTTGGAACACCAAGTTCCAACAAAACATAACATCACTTGGCGTTACCAATTGGCGCCAGCATGTAGAAGACAGACTGGCGTTCCATTTTGCTTCAGGCTGAAACTGACTCCCGGTTGTAATAGCCATCCAAAGTAAGTAAATTTTTTATCTTAAACTTTTTAATGTCAATCGGAAGAATCAACTGTTTGTATCAATCTATAACCCAACTTTTTTATATTAAGTATGAGTGCCATACATTCCACCTGAAAGTACGGATGAAATGTATGAGGCATATGTATCAAATATCATTGCATTAGATGAGAAATTGGCAGAAAATATTCGAATCTGTGTTTTAGGAGATTTCAATCTTGAATTTTATGGTCACAAATTTTTGATAGTGCGGATTTATGACCTAGCAATAAAAATAAATGTAAGGAGATCAATTTCATTGATAGAATGTTAAATTTAAGTTTGGTTCACATTAATCATGTTTCTAACCGTTTAAACCGTTTTTGGATCTGGTTTTTGTTCCAGATGAGTGCGAATTTTTCCTATGTGAGAGTGTGCTAGCAATTTCTCCTCCTAACCTAAACATAAATTAAATATGATCATTTATTAAATATAATCAGTAAAGTCTACAATTACATGGTTATACAATATCAAATATTATTTTGCAGTATCAGAAATAGCTTCACACAGTACAGTGTTTTACTTCGAGATTAAGGTAGACACTTATCCCAACAACTCGGAGAAGAACGTATACGACATTCTCTCAAAATTGTTAAATGATTTTGAGTCATACAAACGTAGCTCTTCCGGAGCTATTGATATGAAACTTAGTCTGAAATCCCTTCGAAGCAGCCACTCATGACTCCAGAAAAACCGATTATTTTTTAATTTATTTCTTTGTCCCTTTTTTATTTTTATTGCGGCTATTATTGGAATAATATTGCACACTAAAATTATTTTATCAATCTAATCCATAGCACTTTTTAACAACTTTATATTTTTAACAATTTATACAAAATAAAAAAACAGCTGTAGTTTTCATTTATAGGTTTGTCATACGAAAATACATATGTAAGTATGATAGCACAAATTGTGAATTATATGTAAAACGACAACATTGACATACATACGGAATAACTCAAAAAAAGCGATATCGAGATTTAAAGTTTTTAATTGAGCCTAACTGCTGAGTAAATTACAAAACACTTTTGGGTCGCCACTCTATGTGAGAAAGAGATATCAATATAATTTTTTTTTTTTTTTATATATTTTAGATGACGGTGTGACCCATATTTTTGCATCATTAACTCAAAAATCGCGTTTTTTTTAATTATGCCAGTCATCTCGCAAATGAGCGATATGTAAAAACCACGTCATGTGATAGCACCTTTACACGAAAGTACTTGCCATGTGTTGTGTAGCGAAAGTAATTGGTTTGAACGGTTTCAAACGGTTTTAAAGGGATCATAATGTTGTGTTTCAACTTAATATCGACAAAATAAAAAATTATTCAATCTTCAATTTGAGCAGCAATTTTTTGGTGCACTCCAAATTCACAGAACTAGTAACAATCATCTTTAAGAAAATATTTATGAGAAAACGTAAAATATGTGCAATACATTAAATTGTGTGTTTTTATTAAAAACGGTTTCCGATTACATCTGCTTTTGCTACATAAACACAACCACTAAAATGAAATGGACGGACATATAAAGACAAATATATATTCGTGTACACATCAGGCAGGAAATCCATTTAAACACACGCCAGCATATGTTATGATACAGTTCAATAAACCCTTGAGTAATCTTTGTACTTAAATGTTCAGGATGAAAACCATAGATTTTTAAAGAGGAAAATAAACCAACCAACCATTTTCGTCTCCATCAACCCACATAATAAGATGTTACAACAAGTACAAACACACAGTTATACACATGCTGACATTTATACAAGATGATACCAAAGTAATATTGTAGTAATCAATAAATCATAAGAAGATTTTAAAGAATTCACTGTATGTATTTGAAATTATTCAATATGTATTACAAATTTCTTGGGTTGATGAATAGGAGGACGAACATTTTGGGAAAACAATATATTAAACCGTTAGATTGAATTTATGTTTATACATATCCGTAACGAGCGCGAATTGTATTGACAAGTGAAACAAAGCATCACACAAAGAATAGGAAACATCCATCAATTTTTTTGGTTATCCTAATACGGGGTCCTGTGTGTTTGCTCTCCTTCGCATTTTCAATGATGTTTATTTATTTTTTCGTTTCTTTTTTTTCATTTTTACGATAACGGTGGCATTATTGATGTAGTAATTTACAACACAAAAATATGCTGTCAGTTGTTGTGAAATGTCGTTGTCAATTGCGGATGTTGGCATATGATCCATGTTATCCCAAATGCTATGTCCAATCAATGTTATATTGCCATTCAGATATCCAACCAACCAACTCTACTAACCAACAATTCACATTCGCATTTGTTTGCTTGTTCATTCATATACGATTACATTTCTCAAATGCATAGGTACATACATGTATATATGGTACGTATGTATGTAAGTACACATATTCATACAAAAGTCGTACATCATATAACGCTCGTACAGAGAGTTCTGTTTGATGTCTAGTATTTGAAAATTGTTACGATAAGAAGCATCGCAGAAAGTTTGTAGTTTTTAAAATTTAGTCCTTATGCGGCCTACACACGAGGCAACCAGTTGAAGCAATGGTTGTAGCAACTTGTTTTGTTAGTTGACTACACACGTAGCAACAATTGGCGCAACTTCATTACTGTGTAGCTGTCGTACAGAAAAGACCACAGACCAAGCGGAAGAAAATTATAATTAAATTTTTTGAAATGAGTGGCGTAATACGTGATATAACTGCAATTATTATAATAGACGAAATTTTGTACGAATGTGAGGAAGAGGAGATAGAAACAAAAAATAAAAAGAGAATTTGGTCAAAAAATTGGCTTTTAAAAAAAGAGGAATTTTCCAACGAAAGGCTGCTGAAGGAACTAAAAGAAAACAAGTGAGAAAATTATAGTCGGTCTAGACCGACTATACGACACCCTATACCATGCGTTTAGAAACCCTATCTCTTAGGCCCAACTAACTGAACATTGAAAATAAGCAAAAACCAAATTTGAGTGTGATTTTTATTAATTTTTTTGGCTGCAGATATGAAAAAGTTCATATCGGATGCTATATCTATAAAGGGACTAGGTCCAAAAATGGACCGATCCTGATCATGTTTGGTAAAGTCTCTTGTATTTTGCAAAAATATGTACAAACAAAATTTGAGAAGAATCAGTGCAATATTTTTGTTTTTTAATAGATTTAAGTGAAGATCGGGAAGCAGCTCTATATGGGGTCAAAGGGATCATTTTTGGACTACTCATTAGTGGATGTAATGAACGCATACAAACCCAATTTGAGTAAGATCTATATGGCAATTTGGATTTTATGGCAATTTATGTCGATTTCATATGGGTAATTTGTATGGGGGCTAGGTCTGAACATGGACCGATTCTCACCAATTTCAATAGCGTTCATCCCATGGCCGACAAAAGCTCACACACCAAATTTCATCAAAATATATTCATATTTGCGACCTGCAGTTTGATTACAAGCTTTACATGGACACACAGACGGACGGACGGACGGACGGACGGACGGACGGACATTGTTAAATCAACTCAGAAAGTGATTCTGATTCGATCGGTATAATTAAAGATGGGTCTAGGTCAAATATTTTTGGTTGTTACAAACAGCAGCACAAAGTCATTATACCCAAACCACATAGTGGTATAGGGTATAATGAACCAGTGAATTATAAAAATTATATGAGGTTGGATGAAGCCCTCTTTGCGAAATTATAATTATAAATCTAACACAAAGAATATAATGTACTAATAATATAGGTATAAATAGATCACAATTGAAGTTCAAACAAGTAAGAAATTATAGTCGGTCTAGACCGGCTATAGAATACCCTATACCATGCGTTTAGAGACCCTATCTCTTAGGTCCAACTAATTGGATATAGAAAATATGCATAAAGCAATTTTGAGTGGCATTTTTATTAATTTTTTTGGCTGCAGATATGAAAAAGTTCATATCGGATGCTATGTCTATATGGGGACTAGGTCGAAAAATGGACCCATGCTGATCATATTTGGTAAGGTCACTTATCTTTTGAAAAAATATAAACAAACCAAATTTGGGAAAAATCTGTGCAATATTTTTGTTTTTTGATAGATTTAAGTGAAAATCGGTGAAATGACAAAGAATTGACATATGGGGTTTATTTTTGGACAAATGATAAAGGGATGTAATAAACACGCACAAACCCAATTTGACCGTGATCTATATGATAATTTGGATCGTATGGCAATTTATGTCGATTTCATAGGGGTCATTTGTATGGGGGCTAGGCCTGAACATGAACCGATTATCACCAATTTCAATAGCGTTCATGGCCGATAAAGGCTTATATACCAAATTTGATCAAAATATATTCATATTTGCGACCTGTAGTTTGATTACAAGGTTTACATGGACACACAGACGGACGGACATTGTTATATCGACTCAAAAAGCGATTCTGAGTCGATCGGTAAGTAAGGATGGGTCTAGGTCAACTATTTTTGGTTGTTACAAACAGCAGCACAAAGTCATTATTATACCCAAACCACATAGTGGTTTGAGCCCAGGTCTGTGCGGCCACATTTTCTCTCTGTACTAAAAAACGTCATATAGTTCGGGAAATCAATCAACATCTACAACTTTCGGTTCAAAACTTACGGAAACTATAAATATAGTTTGATCTCAATATTTCTGCGAGGTAGGAGAAATTCACAACAAAAACGATCTGGTTAAAGCTCTACAGGAAGAATAGGCAATATTTGGTAAACTATGTTCAGACGATTAGACGCCAGAATTAATAATATAGGACCTCAAACTAAGTATTAAGTTATAAAAATTTCTGTGTTCCAAGTGCATTTTTAAGAACAATCATAAGTGAGCCCTCAGTTTTTTGTGGTTAAAAATACGTACTATTTTTGTTTTTGTTATTGTATATAAGATTACGAAAATCACTTTAGTTTTTTAATATTTAACATGAAACTGTATATTTTAATGAATAAAATGGCATGTTTTATTTTTTTTAAAAAATATTAAATTGTACTAAATTCATTTCAAAATTAAAGGTGGTGGAGCACTCAGACTATATAGCTTATGAAAAATCTTCATACTTAATCTATTGCTTACTTAATAATTAAAAGAATAAAAGTAATTAAATTCAAACTAATTATAGTCTGTATCCCCAAGTAGGTCGTGAAATGACGAATACTGTCTTCCATTTGTTCCATCAGAATCTTCTACGTGGAAGGCTTGTGAAGTCGATTGACTAAAATGAATTGGCTTCGAATGAAAAGTAGACCCACTGTTGGAAATATCGCTCACAGATACAAATTGTGGAGTTGGCCTGTAAACGGTTTGCTGGGATGGGTATGTAAGCTGTTGGGTCTGCACAAAATTCAACGTCAATTTCTTCAGCTGCCCCAAAACAAAAATTTTGTCGCAAGCCTTTTTCGCAAATAGCTTTTGTTCCGCTGATAATTTGCGGTATGAGCACGCCCAGGCATCTGCATAAATAGAGCCATCATCCTTTTCTTCTTTTTGTGACAAATTTTCTATATGGTTGGTGGCTTTTCGCAATAGCTCGTTCCTTTCAAAATTTTGTGAGCTTCTCTGCTTATTCTTATTTGCCACAGGACTCTGAAAAACAGGACTCTGAAAAAATTAATAAAGTAAGAAGCAATAAAAAAATTTAAAACAGTATTTCGGTATTGTGAAATAGTTACCCTTGAAGCGCACTCATCTTCTGAACTTATTACTGTGCTGATTCCTGGCTCGGGCATCTCGAAATCTTTCAAAAAATCAAGGGCATCAAAATACCATAAAATTGGTTGATAAAGCTCATCAACACCAGCGCCACTTTTTTCACTTCGAATTTTTTTTTTAATTCTCGTCGGTAGGCAGTTCGCATGTTTTTTATTCTGTTTTTCACCGTATCAACTGTAGCACTTGCATCAATGTTATTTTATTCTATTTTTAATTGTTCGTATGCTTTGTTTTTAAGATTTTTATTTTTATATTTTTCACTAGTTACGTCCCATAGCTCTCTCAAATTTTTATATTCGTTAATAAAATTAACATAATTTTCATTATTTTCGATAGCCATTTTCTTGTTTTCCTGCTTTCCGCTTAACATTGCTTCCCATGAACCTTCCTATTCGCTTGCTTTCGACGAACTGAAGAAGTAAATTCAGTAATCAATGATACACACGTAGCAACGGTTGCCTCAACTTACCAAAAATATCAAAACTTTTTGATATTTCAGGCAACGGTTGATACAACACGAAAATCAATGGGCAACAGAGCTACACACCAAGCAACGGTTGATTCAACATGGCTGTGTTGAAGCAACCGTTGGTGATTTATTTTAAAAAATGATTATTTTATACTACTGTGCAACGTTAATCTCGGATATACTAGTATAAATGTACGTGGAGCATGAAGGAAAAATATGGAAAATTCAAAGGTCCAGTTTTCTTCGTTCCCCGCTAATTTTCGAATAAAATGAGGGTAAAAAAATAAAGATCTGTAGAAAATTGGACTGTATTGGTGGAAAAAAGACAAGCCTTTCGGACCAAACGGATCGAAAATGGCACAATAAGTTCCAAGCTAATAACTCTTAAACACACAGCTTTAGATCAGTGGTGGCCATCGAGAGAATTGAGTTAGTAATAGTGTTTATGAGCATGTGTTAATTGTACTACACTGATCGAAACCCATGGACGTAACACAATGCCGATATTAAATGGGTTTGTGTACATTTTGTATGAATGTGTTTAAGAATGACTAAAAGGGAAAATAGTTGAGTTCACGAAGAATATCGTAAAATTTTAAATATATTTTGTTGTTTTAAAATTTTAAATCTTCCATTCTGAAAATGTAAAAAAAATGTGAAGAACATTCTCTTTTATCCATAAGTTTGAAGTTTATTAAATCAAAAAAGGAATAACAAATTATTCATTTCTTTAAAAAACAAGAAAACATAGCAAAACTTAAAAAGATAAGAAATTTCAAAGGTTAATAAGTGATATGTTACCAAAAACTAAAAAAACTTAACAGCCTGCAGTAACTGGATATTTTTTAAAATTAAAAAAAAACAAGTAAGAGTGTTAAATTTGGCTGTGCCGAATTTGATACCCTCCACCTCGGTTTGAGTATTGATAATAAATGTAAACTAAATATTGGAAAAAGTAAACAATTTGTTAAACTTAATACCAAATTATTTCAGAAAATTCTTTGGGTTGCTTTTCGTCTTTTCTATTATTTCGGTGTTTTATTTTTGGTCATCGTGGTTGCTGTTCAGCATGCATTTAGGTTATATATCTATATGCATGCGTTTTCGGTTATATGACATAACTTCTCGTTTAATTCAGTTTTTGCTAATTAAATAGCTCGCCCTAACCTCCATTGCATTAAATCGTGCTAATTGGAGATGGCTGTACAGTTTTTTTAACTGGCCAAATATTTCTCCTTTGCGGCCATATAGGTCGGATGGAGTAACAAAATAATAACCAAAAAAAAAAACTCTCTCAACTTTTTTATTAAAATATTGCCATGTTTGGAAAACAAAGAGAATAAATTTATAATAACAAATATTCAAATTAGGGATGCCAAACGCAAAAAACCAAATGTCCCAAACATTTGAAATAAAATAATTTGTTATCTTTATTTTCTGAAAAACTTCAAATATTCATCCAAAAAAAATTGTGAAAAATAATATATGTATAAATAATATTCTCATCAAATTGCGTTTATTTATGTAACAATTTTTATGTTCGCAATTCTTAAATATCATTTGACTTTTTAAAGTCATTGAATTTAAATTAATGTTTTCTGTAGTGCGATTCTGTAAATTTCAACGATCCGACAATCGCAAAATATAACAACAGCTATTGTTGTTTGCACTAAGGATTAAGTGATTCACTAAGTACAGACGTCTTAACGACAGTCGACATCTCTATTTTTCTATTTATTTAAATTGTAAACGAGTGGCATCTCAGTCAAAATAAGCGAAAAACACAAAGAATAGAAAAAAACAAATTACTTCGTGTTTGACAGAGTGATTTTATGTTTATGTTTAATATCTTTATTTTGTTTATTAATATTTCTGTTTATTTATTTGAAAATGAAATAATGAATTAAATATGCTATTTAATTTTTTTATTTATTTAAAGAAGTTTTTTAATAAAAGCAAAATATTTTCACTATTTTATGATTTTTATTTATGTATGACGAACATCTCAACCTAAAAATTTAAGTTTTTATCGATTGAATAAACAACACAAAAACGGTTGTCGTTTAGATAACAACAACAGCTGACTTAAACAATAGCGAATATCGTTTAAAATTTTTACTGATAATTTTGCAATTTTCTTTTTTTTTTAACGATTCGACTATCGTTAAAAGAAGTTACTTAATCGCGGTACTGAAAAGTTATTAATTTCTCCTGAATGACAATATTTTTTTTATACGTAAACATTTTTTAAAGGTAAACATATTTGGTGTTTTTTTTTTTTTTTTTTGAATTTCAATTTGTGTTTAACGAATAAAATTTATATATTAAAGATGCAATTGATGTCTTCTAAATTTAAAATTATTATTTCCGACGTTTTGATATGATTTTCTGAAATTCAATTAATATTTTCTAATTTATAATTAGAAATTTTAATTCCAGTTTTTAGAAATGATATTTTCTTAAATTTAAATGGAAAATTTAAAAAGTGCAATTTTGTATTTATGTGAATAATAATGCTTTAGTAATTATAAACAATTTTTAAAAATTAAATGTAATCGCAATCAGATATTTTGTAGGTAAAGCAGAATAATAGTTCTATATAACTATGTAGAACTGTTTTGAAAGCAAAAAACTCATTAATTAACTCGGTAACTCTCTTTTATAAAGACAACAAAAAGTTAACATGCCAAACTTATGTTCATATTTGTAAGAGAATAATGAAAAAACGTATGAAATAAAAAACCAGCCCGTGTATACTCTTAACATTATTCTGAATGATATCTAGTTGAAAATATTGACATTCCTGTTAAAATAGAAATAACTATTGCAAAGCTAATTTGAACAAAAATTTTGGCGCCATCTACTGTGACATAGTCACGCTGAGCAAAATTAAGTGACACTGTGTTAATGCAAAAGAAATGTATTTTCCCCACAACAAAATATTGCAGAAAATTATGTAAATAAAATAATATACCGATTTATTTCTAACATGCAGTTGTTATGGAGAGACATATATAGAATATACATATGTATATTATTTGTATTATATAATATGTTTATGTATGTATATGTAAATATTACACACAAAAAATACAACATCAAACGTTATTTTTGTTTTTTTCTCTTTAAATAAATTTATACATAAATTTTTTTTCTTGCTTAATTAATATTGTTTTTTTTTTTGATGTGTAAACATCTATACGCGCAGGGGGGGTAAATTTCTATCTCACAATACAATCACAAAAACAGCGTAACTCATATCGGTGTGAGCTGAAGCAGATAACGCTGTGTGACTTATGATTGTATTGGTGAAAAAATTATGATATAACATTGTTTTTTTTATGCCCCTTTTTTAAAGCGGCATCTATGTATCACTTATATACGTTTATATTGGGATATTTTTAACGTTTTACAGCAAAGGGTTGTTGAATTAGCTGAAACAGTTTTTGCTATAAGTGATACATAGATGGCGCTTTCTATTTGATTTAAAAAAAAATGACATACAAAAATCTTTAATTACTATATGTTTACACATCTTCCCTGTGATCGGACTCACATGATTTTTTTTTTTTTTTTATTAACAACTAGGTATTTTAGCATTATTATATTAACTCGTAGTGCCTGCTTGTCGAAAAAATTTTGGATCGATTTTAACCCCTTTCCCGTCACCCATTCGATCTGAAATTTTGCAGGCAGGCTCGTGGTAACAGAAATGATCTAGCAAATCTTTAGAGCGATGCCAAAACAATGGAAACTTTTAAATGTTTCTACCAGAGTTAATAAAAAAATGTACAAAGTGTAAGTTTTTATTATATTATTACCACAACGACCACAAAAAAAACAAGTCCAGCTATGACAACAACACAACATTTAGAATAACAACAAGAACAATATTGAAACATCATATTTTTCATTTTTATACCCTATACCACTATGTGGTTTGGGTATAATGACTTTGTGCTGCTGTTTGTAACAACCAAAAATATTTGACCTAGACCCATCTTTAATTATACCGATCGAATCAGAATCACTTTCTGAGTTGATTTAACAATGTCCGTCCGTCCGTCCGTCCGTCCGTCCGTCCGTCCGTCTGTGTGTCCATGTAAAGCTTGTAATCAAACTGCAGGTCGCAAATATGAATATATTTTGATGAAATTTGGTATATAAGCTTCTATCGGCCATGGGATAAACGCTATTGAAATTGGTGAGAATCGGTCCATGTTCAGACCTAGCCCCCATACAAATTACCCATATGAAATCGACATAAATTGCCATAAGATCCAAATTGTCATATAGATCTTACTCAAATTGCGTTTATATGCGTTCATTACATCTACTAATGAGTAGTCCAAAAATGATCCCTTTGACCCCATATAGAGCTGCTTCCCGATCTTCACTTAAATCTATTAAAAAACAAAAATATTGCACTGATTCTTCTCAAATTTTGTTTGTACATATTTTTGCAAAATACAAGAGAGAGACTTTACCAAACATGATCAGGATCGGTCCATTTTTGGACCTTGTCCCTTTATAGATATAGCATCCCATATGAACTTTTTCATATCTGCAGCCAAAAAAATTAATAAAAATCCCACTCAAATTTGGTTTATGCTTATTTTCTATATCAAAGTAGTTGGACCGAAAGATAGGGTCTCTAAACCATGGTATAGGGTATCATATAGTCGGTCTAGACCGACTATAATTTTCTTACTTGTTTTTTTTACTTTTTCAGAGATTTCCCTGGACCAGTTCCACCGATTTTAATGATTTTTGAAATAGAAATCTTCCCATAAATTTGGTAAATCATTCCCACTAGAAATGAGCACTGTAGCTGCACTATTGCGGACGTATCGTGACAAGAACTACATAGAAAATTATATTTTTTCAAGACTTTTTTTAGTTTTTCATTCAAATCTCGGGCCGTGCTCCATCGATTTGGACCATTTTAAATAAAAAACTTCTCAGGATGTCAATGAATCATTTTTTATGTCAACGAGCACCCTAGCTGCCCGATTGATGCTGTGATCGTGATTTCCACAGACGGACAGACGGACATCGCTATATCAACTCCGGTTGTTATAAGGATCACAAATATATATATTTTATGGGGTCCAAAATTTTTTTTCTAATTATTACAAACGGAATGACAAACTTATATATACCCTCTGCACACTGGCGTGGAGGGTATAAAAATGCATAAAAGACAGCTATAGTGTTGCCGAATGGAGGCGACGTATGTAATTTATAGAAAATGCTTTGCGTAATTTAGACTTCGAAATTTTCTCAAAATTTTTAATTTCTTTTAAACAAATATTCTCTGTGTACCTATTAAAAAAATATATATATGAATTTCAAAAGGCAATGCGACATAGACCTGCTTTGTTCAAAAGCTTTCATAAGACTGAATGAAATTGTTGCTTAGTTTTACTCTTTGATGAATATTTTTGTTTTCGTTCGGCTGTATACACATAAGAAGCACAGCACCAGCGTGTTTGCTACGGCCTTCACTGCTTTAGATGATTGAGTCTTTGGATGACATTTCTGTAAAATAGAAATCCGATCAATTTTTCAATTGATGTTTTTGATTTTAATATAACCTTTCATGTTTTTTTAGAAGTCAAAGTAAATATCTTTTTCTAAGAGTACAGCATTTAGTAGAGAATTTGTTGTAGGTTTGCATCGGTAAATTTTTTTCAAAATTCTAGAACAGAGCATTGAAATTCCCAATTTCTTATAATTTATAAATAAATAATGGATTAAAAGTTCATCTATTAGTCTCAAAATGAAGGTTTAAGGCAATACGGCTGTAAGGATACATTTTTCAATTGAAATTTTTCACCTTAATATGAACATTAATGAGTTTGAAAATTTTCAGGCTCAAGATCAAAGTAAAAAATTAAGTAAAAAACCTTTGTTTCAAAAATTGATCTATATTCTGCATGACGTGTTATACAGCTCTTTCGGGAATAGTCACCAACCCTACTCATTTTTATCAAAAGTGGCAAAATGTTTGCTAAATTTGGGCAAATTTATGGGAAAATGCATGCTAAAAATGGGAATTTTTCTGTTAAAAATGAGAAAAATTTGCATGCTAAATGTAAGGAAATTGCATGCTGAATTAAGAAAAATGATTTTCAAAGCTGCAAATAAAAAAAAATCTTTCGAAAAAACAAAAACATGCATATGACATGCATTTTTACCATTTAGCATGCATTTCCTATAGACTTAACAGGCATTTTCCCATGATTTAGCATGTATTTTCCCATTTCTGTACAGCAAAACCAATTGTCTCGATAAAATCGCCAATGTGAAAGAAAAAATATAATCCCTAAAAAAGTCAAACAAAAAGCACCATGAACAAAATTAAAAATTAAAAATTAAAATTAAAAATTAAAAAATTAAAAATTAAAAATTCAAAATTAAAAATTAAAAATTAAAAATTAAAAATTAAAAATTAAAAATTAAAAATTAAAAATTAAAAATTAAAAATTAAAAATTAAAAATTAAAAATTGAAAATTAAAAATTAAAAATTAAAAATTAAAAATTAAAAATTAAAATTAAAAATTAAAAATTAAAAATTAAAAATTAAAAATTAAAAATTAAAAATTAAAAATTAAAAATTAAAAATTAAAAATTAAAAATTAAAAATTAAAAATTAAAAATTAAAAATTAAAAATTAAAAATTAAAAATTAAAAATTAAAAATTAAAAATTAAAAATTAAAAATTAAAAATTAAAAATTAAAAATTAAAAATTAAAAATTAAAAATTAAAAATTAAAAATTAAAAATTAAAAATTAAAAATTAAAAATTAAAAATTAAAAATTAATTAAAAATTAAAATTAAAAATTAAAAATTAAAAATTAAAAACTAAAAATTAAAAATTAAAAATTAAAAATTAAAAATTAAAAATTAAAAATTAAAAATTAAAAATTAAAAATTAAAAATTAAAAATTAAAAATTAAATATTAAAAATTAAAAATTAAAAATTAAAAATTAAAAATTAAAAATTAAAAATTAAAATTAAAAATTAAAAATTAAAAATTAAAAATTAAAAATTAAAAATTAAAAATTAAAAATTAAAAATTAAAAATTAAAAATTAAAAATTAAAAATTAAAAATTAAAAATTAAAAATTAAAAATTAAAAATTAAAAATTAAAAATTAAAAATTAAAAATTAAAAATTAAAAATTAAAAATTAAAAATTAAAAATTAAAAATTAAAAATTAAAAATTAAAAATACAAAATTAAAAATTAAAAATTAAAAATTAAAAATTAAAAATTAAAAATTAAAAATTAAAAATTAAAAATTAAAAATTAAAAATTAAAAATTAAAAATTAAAAATTAAAAATTAAAAAATTAAAAAAAAATTAAAAAAAATTAAAAAAAATTAAATATTAAAAGTTTTAATTTCTATATTTAGATTCTTACCTTTTATTATTACATATGTAGATTTTTTTTTAGCCGATTTGCAGATTTACAGATTTTTAAATTTTTGCCCTTATTTTGAGTAACCTGCATTTAAAGTTGCTACTAACACATATATAAAATTATACAATGCTATAATAGAAATCTATAATATTAATAGGCTAGGCGATTTCTTGTGACCGATGTTTTGTTCTACCGTTTTATTCCGATTTGCAGATTTACAGATTTTTAAATATTTTCCTTTATTTGAGTAAATTTCATTTAAAGTTGCTACTAACACATACATAAAATTGTACAATGCAATGTGTGTGTTTATTAAATTTGTTAATGTTTTTGTAATAAAAATTATTTTGTTTTTTGTGTTGATTTGTAAATTGGCTATAATTGATTAGCATACTTTTAGGGTCTTTATTTAATGAAAAAATAAAATTTCCTAGAATCTGCTAGTATAGTATTACTAGCTAATTCAGATAAAAATATTTTAAAATTCGCTTATTTTAAATATTAATAGTTTTTAGCCAAGAATCCTTTAATTTTTTTTTAAATATCGTATAACTTCTAAGGTCTCAAAACATTCTAAAAGGGATCAAAGTTTTGGTATTATAACGCTGGCTGTGTTAAGCAATGAATTTCATTAGTGTTCTATGAAGGACTTAGGAACTTATAGGATTTCTACTCTAGTAATCAAATAGTAATTAATTATTTCTGTAGAACACACCAGCAATATTTTTTATAAAAATAAATTGTAATAGAAACTGACCAAAAAGAAAAAACAATTAACTTTAAATTTAATTGGTATTCGGAATTAATGTTTCACTATCGGCAATAGTTTTAAATTGGTAGCCGTACTCTACATTGGGTGTAATATTGGGTTTAAGACGCAGGTGGAGGGTATCAAAAAATTCAGCAGATCTGAATTTAACACTCTTACTTGTTATTTTATAAAATGGTTTTTCACCTGATGCAAAATTTCATAAAAATGTTTATTAAACTTATAAAAGCTAGAAATAACAATAATTTGTAATTTTTGATTAAATTTTATATACATCACATTTAATTATTTTTATATTTGTTTCTGTTACAAATTTATATATGTACATATATATATTTTTTTCTTTTTTGTAAAATAGGTGGGTCCAAAAAGAGTTTAAAATATATATAAACATGTTAAGCAGAAAATTTTTGACAAAAAAAAAAATTAAACAAATTTGTGTTGATGTTTGTAACTATCAATAATACTTTACATATGCACACCTCTTATAATAAATCGACTCTAAACCGCTTTCTTAATCGATTTTTTAATATTGGGTTAGATGAATCTATAAATTAACATATTATATATTAATATCTGGAAATTCTTAGTCATAAATCATGGTTTTTTATTACAAGAAATTATAATAGAAACTGGCCAAAAAGAAACACAATTAAAAAACTAAATTTAATTTGTGTTCAAATTTAACAGTTTTAAAGTAGTAGCCGTAGCCAACAATTGTTGTAATATTGAGTTTAAGATTCGGCACAGCCGAATTTAACACTCTTACTTGTTTTATTTTCAGTCAATCATTTATTTAATTGCAATACGGTAACTTGAAAGGGAGTATAGGAAAAACTTTGTTTTTATGGGTTAATTTTTTTTTTAAATTTGTTTTTAATATATTGGCCGCACAAATCATTAGTTAAAAAATAATTACGTACATATATCTGTAAACAAAAATGAAATTATGGCAACAGGTAACGTTAAAATATTAAATATCAATTACCAGGCCATAATAAATTTACTATTTTTTTCAAGTATTATATATAAATAAACGCTTTTGATGATTGGCCTTTTATCTACCAAAAACTGACAGGTAAATCATTAACACAATTTACGCCGAAAGGGATTATATGTGAAACAATAAAAAGTCAGAAAACAATTTCCCAAAAATTCAAAATCCCCCAAAAAAAAAAAAAATTATGGTAAAATTGATCAAAGTGTTAATATAACTTAACGATGTTTTAAGCAATTCTTTCAATTCTCTTTTGTGTATTTAAAAAAGATTGTCATATATGCTTGCCTTTGACAGCTGTCCAATTGTGACATTAACCTATTATTTATGGTACTTTTTTATCATACGAGTATAATAAAAAGGTCATAAATGTCTTTGGTATTGAATATGAAGATACAATTTTACAATACTGCTATTAGCTCTGTTCGTTGACGTGATAATTTGTACAAATTATCACAAAATTTACTGGATCCTGTTCGTTTACTTCAAAAACCCAGTAAAAGAGATCAAGTGAGAGCGTAAAGTGGCAGTTCGTTTTTTTGAAAACTTACTAGTTTTTACTGGATATATTTTTACCAGTAAGAATTGGCAAGCAAGAAAAAACATATGTTTGAAAAACATATGATTGAGTTTTGTGGTAAATAAAGCAAAAATACGACAATTCTATTTATGTGCAAAAATTTTAAATAATAATTCTGAGGAAATAACGACAGAAGAAGTAAGTAAATATTCATATAACCAGGTTTCATAAATTTTAATCTTTTAGAACCGGTTCCTGCCAAAAAAAAATATATGTGTATCTGCCAATTTCTTTCATAATAAATGTTTATTTTCAATAAATTCTATGTAAATAGGCCAAAATAATGAAACTGGAGGATATTTTAATTTTCCCAACATAAAAATTAATAAAATATTTATCCAACATATAATTTGGGCATGGTTTTATTACATTAGCTCATAAATTTGTTGTATAAATTTTAAAAAATATTTTTTTTTTATTTTTAAACCTATGAAATATCATTCCCTCACATGCAACCATTACAATCTAAATATACAAAAATATATTTCTTACATAAACAGTTACTACTTCTCTTTTCTGACTTTTGTGTTTTAAAATTAAGACTTGAAGGGTTATTTATATGTAATTAATTATTTTTCTTGTCTTCCCATGCGAATTTTATTAGACAACAAGGTTTGCAACTCATGTTTCAAAACATTCCCTCACTCATTAATAATTTAGGATTTTCAGCTAGATGGCGCTGTTCTTATCTGTCTGTAAAACAAATTTTAGCCATTTCCTAGAAGTTCTTCAGTGTGTAAGGAGGAATTGAATAAACTTATTTGATAAGTGTTAAGATGATATTATCATTCCCTCATTTGAGTTTATGGAGTTAATTTGTATCCTAAAAATGTATTAACGAGTATTTCATTTTCCCTAAGTGGATAATTTGAGAATGTGTATAGATTTTTTAATTTAACGTAACAGTACAAATTTCTGAAGCATATATTTTTAAATTTTGTCAGTCCCTCACGGGTCATTTCCTCATGTTAGGGAATGGTGCTTTGGTGAGTGACTGGTTCTATTATTTTTCAGAACTAGTACGAAAGATAGTTTTGTTGTATTTTGTTATTTTTTTAAGAAATTAACTTATATTAAAATATTTTAAACTAATTTCTCAAACAGAACTTGTATATTTGGGTCAAACAGTATAAATGAATGAAAATTACAGTGAACCAAGGGGAAAAACTATAGAGTGATCCCGTATAAAAAAAGAAATGCAAATCTTTATTTAAAGATATGCAAAATTTTATTAAAATTATCATTTTAAACATGGGTTTTCCGAAAAAATGTCATTCTCTCACTTTGTGATCATACCCTCATTTCAATAAATAATAAAAAATTTATTGTTAACAGTATTTTTTATTATTAAGTGTGACAGCTATTTTTTTTTCTATTTAGTACCTTTTCTAGAATCTTGCCACAAAAAAATTAGAAACTTCTGACATGATTTTATTTGGCCTATTTGCGTAGAATCACCCATGTAATGAAATTAGTTTCAATGAATATTTTCACATGTTAAATAAAATAAATTCTTCCAATTAAGGTATATTTCTTTTTTAATTTAGAGTTTCACTTCTTCTTCACTTTCAAATGTGTTTACAATCAGCTGTTTCTATGAACTTGCAAATTCTAACAAATTGCTGTTCGATTACTATTTTGGATATTTAGGTTTTTGAGAACTAACTTTTCTTATTCTCTGAAATTTCAGTTTTAGCGGTTTTTACTGGGAAAGTAAACGAACAGAGCTATTATTTCATGCATAATTTTTCTTGAAGTAAAATTGTTTTTATAAATAAGTTGTATTTATAGATATAAACTTCTTCATAGCAACTGAAATGTATCGTATGCATTGTGTAGCGACATCTCTTGTCGGAATGCAAAAATTAATATTTATTTTATACATAAATATATAAAATTTATATTTATATACCATTATTAAAATGTTCAAACTCAAAAAAAATTTCAGTTTCCTACCTAATTTGATTGTACCCTTTAATGCTCATACGTCATAATTCTGTTCTTCTTTAGTCCTAAATATTTAAAATTTTTATAGTTATGTTCTGTGACAACCTAAAAAAATTATCAGTTTCTAAAACTCTCTCAAAACATATTAGTAAAAGAAAATGTTGGGATCCCAAAAAAAAATATTACTTTTCACGGTAGGAGATAAAAGAATCTCCAAATCTTTAACTTGCGGCAAAATAAATAGTGTCGTAAAAAACCCCAAACCACAAGCATTTGTTACTTGAAGAATATCCTATTATAGGGGTTTCAATATAAATTAAAGAATTTAAAAATCCATAATCCGCTATGCTTCTTACAACAAATACAGGGCAGTTATGACTATTGGAATATTAACAAGTAAGAAAATTATAGGTCTAGACCGACTATACGATACCCTATACCATGCGTTTAGAGACCCTATCTCTTAGGCCCAACTAACTGGACATAGAAAATAAGCAACAACCAAATTTGAGCGGGATTTTTATTAATTTTTTGGCTGCAGATATAAAAAAGTTCATACCGGATGCTATATCTATATGGGGACTAGGCCCAAAAATGGACCGCTCCTGACCATGTTTGGTAAAGTCTCTTGTATCATGTAAAAATATATACAAACAAAATTTGAGAAGAATCAGTGCAATATTTTTGTTTTTTGATAGATTTAAGTGATGGTCGGGAAGCAGCTCTATATGGAGTCAAAGGGATCATTTTTGGACTATTCATTAATGGATATAATGAACGCATACAAACCCAATTCGAGTAAGATCTATATGACAATTTGGATCTTATGGCAATTTATGTCGATTTCATATGGGTAATTTGTATGGGGGCTAGGTCTGAACATGGACCGATTCTCACCAATTTCAATAGCGTTCATCCCATGGCCGACGAAAGCTTATATACCAAATTTCATCAAAATATATTCATATTTGCGACCTGCAGTTTGATTACAAAGTTTACATGGACACACAGACGGACGGACGGACATTGTTAAATCAACTCAGAAAGTGATTCTGATTCGATCGGTATAATTAAAGATGGGTCTATGTCAAATATTTTTGGTTGTTACAAACAGCAGCACAAAGTCATTATACCCAAACCACATAGTGGTATAGGGTATAAAAATAAAAATTTAAAACGTTCTAGTATAATAAAATTCGATTTTACAAGTACTAAATTTGCCTGCTGGGTTTTTTCGTTAAAAAATGAGTGGGATCGGATAGGATAGTGCGGCATCTCACATGAGAGTGAGTCGTTATATTTTGGGCGAAATTGGACAAGAGGTTAGAGCACCATGATAGCAAGAGCCTTGAAACTTTGCGTAAGTCTTTATATTATGGAAATAATAAATCATACTAGAAACGGCCGGAATCGGACTGGATACCGTTGTCCTTCCCATTAAAAAGTAACTATTGATTATTATGACAGCTAGAACATTTAACTGTGTGAGTATTTAATGTGCGTGGTCGGGTGAAAATGGACACGTATAATAAGAGTAAGTAGCACCACCCATACATGTTTGATTCCTGCAATTCTTCCGGAATTTGTCGGGATCTGAGTAGTGGGCATGGTATCCTCCATTTAACGTAAAATATATCAATCTATAATATTAATAGGCTAGGCGATTTCGTGTGACCGATGTTTGTTCTACCGTTTTATATACACTCCTTTTTCGCCGTTTTGCAGATTTACAGATTTTTAAATTTTTCCTTTATTTTGAGTAAGTTGTATTTAAAGTTGCACTAACACATATGTACATAAAATTATACATATGCTATGTGTGTTTTAATAAATTTGCTAATGTGTTTGTTACTGAATTTGTTCTCTTCATTCACAATAATAATAAACCACAAAAGTGTTGGTTTAGCTAAGTTGAACAAGTAAGAAAATTACAGTCGGTCTAGACCGACTATACGATACCCTATACCATGAGTTTAGAGACCCTATCTCATAGACCCAACTAACTGGATATAGAAAATAAGCAGAAACCAAATTTGAGTGGGATTTTTATTAATTTTTTCGGCTGCAGAGATGAAAAAGTTCATATCGGATGCTATATCTATATGGGGACTAGGCCCAAAAATGGACCGATCCTAACCATGTTTGGTAAAGTCTCTTGTATTTTGCAAAAATATATACAAACAAAATTTGAGAAGAATCAGTGCAATATTTTTGTTTTTTTAGTAGATTTAAGCGAAGATCGGGAAGCAGCTCTATATGGGGCCTATGACTAAGAGTTGTCCAATAGTGATCATTTTTGGACTACTAATTAATGGAGGTAATATGTACATACAAACCCAATTTGACTAAGATTTGTATGATAATTTGGATCTTATGGCAATATATGTTGATTTCAAAGGGGTCATTTGTATGGGGGCTAGGTCTGAGCATGGACTGATTCTCACCAATTTCAATAGCGTTCATCCCATGGCCTATAAAAGCTTATATACCAAATTTCAGCAAAATATATTCATATTTGCGACCTGCAGTTTGATTACAAACTTCACATGGACACACAGACGGACGGACGGACGGACGGACGGACGGACATCGTTAAATCGAATCAGATAGTGATTCTGATTCAATCGGTATAATTAAATATGGGTGTAGGTCAAATATTTTTGGTTGTTACAAACAGCAGCACAAAGTCATTATACCCAAACCACATAGTGGTATAGGGTATAAAAATGAAGCTACCTTAAAATTGCACTCGAATTTCGAGCGCTGGAATCTGCTAGTATCTATAAAAGAGACAGCCTTATAAACTTAGCGTAAGCCAATATGTTATTAATGTGAGAAGTAAAGTCAAGTGCGTGCTCAGACTAATGGCCATGGTACTGCTATAAAAGGTAAATACACTTCCTAGAAAAAGTATTTGTGTACCTAAACTTAACTAAGCTGAATTAATTTGGTAAATGAAGGGATTTGTATAAAATTCTTTGGTTTGTTATAAGAAATAAAAAAAGCGTTTGCATAGAGCACAACCACACAAATGAAATTTCATATATTAATTTTGAAAAATATTTACACATATGTATGTATGTATGTATGTAAAATTAACAAAATTATATTTCTATGCATTATTTGTTTTGAATACACAAACAAAAACAGGTTTCTACGACTGTGCGCACGGTGAACAATCTTACATTTTTAAACTCTTTCTTCTAACCCATGCTCTCTGTAACGGGGTAACCCCATTCCCCTCATCTGATCGATCTGAAACTTAGTCGATATATGTACATGCTGTGAAAAAGATTAACTCTGACATAGTCAGGCACAGTCACGGATTGATTTAAAATCCATTTCCCCTTATCTGATCGATCTGAAACATAGTTGGTAGACTTGCTGTGAAAAAGGATTGACTTTGACATAGTCACGCACAGTCACGCACAGTCACGGAGAAATTAAAACCCACATCCCCTCATCCGATCGATCTGAAACTTTGTCCATAGACTTGTTGTGACCATAGATTAATGGTCACGAAAAGATTAAATTAAATAATTTAATTATTTAAAAATAAAATTTGATTATTACCAATGTCATTCTTTTATAATTAATTGCAATAAAACTATCAAACAATGAAAATATCAGCACAATGCACTGAAAACATAAGACTTCAAAATTTTATGCATAAGGAAAGAAATAGTTTTAATAAAAACTTTGTTTTTATGGGTTAGATTATTGTATTAAATTGTTACTAGTTAACACAATTCCACAACTCCTCGTAGGCCAGTGGTTACAATTCCTGCCTTCTAGGTCTGTGTTTTCTGGTTCGAGTCATACCAGCATACAGGTCGTTCTTGTAGAAGTTGCAATTTTCCTAAAGAACAAGAAAAATTATAAATTGAAATATTATGAAATATTACATTTTTATACAAATTTGGCAATTTAAGCATGTTTGACAAATTTCATGTAGAAAAAAAGAATATCGTATGAAATTTGGCAAATAAACTTTGATTACAAGGACAGACAGACAGAAACACAGACAGACGGACGGGTGGACGGGCATCGCTAAATCGGTATATTTTTCGACCTAGTTCCCATAGTCCGATATTAACATTTTCATATCTGTAGGACAGAAATTCATTACAATATCATTTAAATTTGTTTTATGCTTATTTTCTGTATCCAAAAAAAAACATGTTCTATAGAACTACACTAAAAAATATATTTTTTCTACAATTTAATACAAAAATAATAAAATTTGTAAAGGAATACCGTTAGGGGGACCCAGAGGGGATAGTTCGAAGAGAAAAAATTATCCTCTTGAAAAAGTAATAGGGGTCGGTCATATATATTAACCCATTCCGACACGTCCTATTGACTTAGTTAACAGTGAGGGGCTAGGACTTGCCCACCATGTCTCACAATAACCTGACGTGACCCAAGTAAACTGGCTTCAGATTCGAGATCAGCACAATGCACTGCATCTGTAGGGGCCACCCCCTGAGTGTTGGTTAATAAATAAAAAAATAAAAAAACCCTACGCGATTTTCGGACTGTTGTTTAGTGTTATTTTTGTTTCTAATGTTCCAGTTTTTTTTATGATTTTTTTGCTCTGCCCAGAATTCGATACGAAGGGCTTGATTCAGTAAGAAATTTCTAACGTGCTGCTCTAAAATTTATAATAAAGGGACTCAGTTTTGGTTTTGTTTTTCGCACAAATTTTCTAGTCACACGCATGAATCGTTTTACTAAATCAGGCCCCTACATTTCATGTATCATATTACTCCTTAATAAAAAAGTTTAGTTTAATTCAAATTATGTAAAAAGAAATTTTTTTTAAACCTTTCCCTAAATATTCCAAAGACAGGTTCAAAATAATATTTAATAGATTTGTTCTTTCCAGTTCAATTCAGTGAGCGCTCTTTTTAGCTCACTACTGTTTACTGAGCTAGTTCGTTCTTCTAGTTCAATAGATCTCTAGTTAAACAGATGTCAGCTGAGCTGAATTATATTAACGATCACAATAAACACAGTTAAAAGCAATAAAATGTAGAAAGAGGTGAAATAATATTAATAGAAACTTTTAAAGTGCAAGAGTGTTACAATATGTTTGTAAACATATGGCAGAAAATGTATCCCGTTTAATTTAGTGTGGCAACATTGTCAGGCTTTACATTTGATAATAATATGGCACAAAATATAAAATGTAACTTAAGGAAAATTTTATTACATACATGAAAAAATTCAAAAAATGACAAAAAGAACTAAAAGACCGAAACAACTAAAGGACTGAAAGAACGAAAAGAGCGAATGAATACGAAGTAGTACATATGTTTAGTAGAAAGAATAGCTCAATTGAACTAGTTCGCTCAAGAAGTACAAGAAATTTTTAATTTGTTATGATCTACGAGTAAAACGGTGTATAAACGGTCATTCTGAAAAATTTTTTTATGATTTTATAAATATGTAAATACTTCGAGTATAGTTTTTAATTATTTTTTTTATTAAATATATTTTCACGTAAGCTATTTTATGATTTATTTATTTATATTAATTACAATACAAAGTAAATTTGTATTCTAATTTGGGTCCAGGGATAAGCCGGGTGACAAAGACCATTTGGCTGGTTTTTGCAGCGATAGACCAAAGCCTTTGGTGGGAATCGAACCCACGACCCCCGCATGATATCGAGCACGCTACCTACTCACCGACCGGGGCACTTAACTATTTTATTATTTTTTATAAAAATAAAAAATCTTAATTTCTATCTCTATCATTTTTAATAATTGAATTAGAAATAAATCATGCTCAAGATCAAATGACTTTAATTTAAATAAAGCAAAAACAATTTGCACATTTGTATCAAATATTGATCTATATTCTGCATGACAGGTTATACAGCTGTTTCAGGTGGAGTCACCAACCCCCATCAGTAACCAAAAGCAGTAGATAGTTTGTTTGGCAAAATGTTAAATTCATATACCTTTGCTAAAAACAACTAAATGAGAAGCCAAGCAAGGAGTTATACTATTTAAGCCTCTTCCAATATAGAAAACTAAAATATATGTATACGTAAACAATAAAATAAAAAAAAAATAATAAGAATCTAATAAAATTAGTTTGGAAAAAAATTAACAAAATAAAATAAGATGAAGCACTTCGTACTGTTTATGCAACATTTTTGATTTGAATACAATATAAATGCTTGATTTCGGTACGGTGATAGTGACGAGGTGGCAGTCAGGCAACCTTATGCAACATCTTGTTAATCTTACGGATTATTTACTTAGAAATGAGATTTTTCAAATACTTCTTTAATTATTTATCTTTAGCGGCCCCACAAGGTAATTACGAGCTACTACACGGACTTTTGCCGCATCGGATTGTTTTTGGCATTGTGTGCCAGTATATTGCTACATGAAATGGAATGAACACATGGGCTAAAGAGCTTTAGAAATTGCATTGCATTGCTAAAACAAATGTCGACAACAGATATTCGGTTGTAAAAACTGAATTTGTTGTTTATCCGAATTCGTTTGATTGTTTATTCTTCCGCAGCGCCTCGAACTGTTTATCTTTATTGTTAAGCAATAGTTAATATTTTTTAGCTTTTTCTTTTGAAGTTTTGGCTTTTGTGCTGAAAATGTTATACTTGCATATTGTAATTTTAAAAAAGTTACTATTTTCAAAAAAGATTTAATTTCACGCAGCTGAAATATAAATTTTGTTGAAAAAAAAACATATTTTTATCATACTACCATTTTACATATGCGCAGAGTCGAAATAAAGATGAAAAAATCAACACTGAAGGATCGTTCAGATTGTCAGATTGTGTGTCAAGAAGCACACCGGATTACATCAAGTCTTGTATAAAATGCAAAGTCACAATTATTTTTGTTTAAATCAATAAAAACTAACTTGTTAAGGATAAAAATAATTAGTAAGAGAGTTATGGTCGGTCGGCCGGACAACACGATACCCTGACAACAGAGGTAACAGTGTTTTTGTCAGCTCAAATTCTGTTCTCCGTAAAAGATGCTAAGTTGTCTAAGTTTTCCTTTTGCAACTAATCTGAAGAAAATTTGATATTTTCTCCAACGTATTATTTAATACTCGTAGTACTTTGCCATCGGATCGCTTGGTATTCAATTCATTTGATTAATGCCCGATATTCACTTTGTCAACGGGTTGTATTGCCATTTGCAATACATGGCAACATTCTACACGTGGAACGAAATTGTCAATTGAATTCGGGAATTGATAAAAAAATTATGGGTTGTTAGGTTAGGATATTTTTATTGTCAGTAAATATGAAATAATGACTTTAAACACATAGACATGATAGCTGATATTGCTACTAAGAAAACATAATAATTTTTTTATTATTATTAATCGGTACGATTTCCATTTTATTTTTATTTTGTAATTGGTCTTTCAATTTTAAGTTGCTATCTCGCATTTGAGTCTATCATTTTGTTCAAAGAGAGTATAGGCGCTCATATGACAACACTCTTCTTAGCAGATGGACTACAATGAGGCTCGTAAACAATTTTTCCTAGCGTGGGACTATCAGTTCAGACCCAGAAAGCTATTGCTGCAGTCGCTGTATTAACTTAATGTGATAACATTCATCAGTCACATTTGATTCACGTATTTCTAGTATAATAAATCAATAATTTTCAAATCGAAATCAGAGGAAAACTTTTTGCATTAAAAAATCACTTCGCAACGCAAAATGTCTCTAAGACTTCATAAGTTGCTGATGTTGAAAACCCTATATCTAAGTAAATTATATATCATTTAAAACAGTATTTATATATTTCAGCTGATGACAATGATATGTAACGAGAATTACTACAAAACGTTCATTGGATGAAAAAAATGAATATTAAAATAAGTAAGAAAATTATAGTCGGTCTAGACCGACTATACGGTATCCTATACCGTGGTTTAGAGACCCTGTCTCTTCGGTCCAACTAATTGACTATAGAAAATAAGCATAAACCAAATTTGAGTGGCACTGTTATTAATTTTTTAATATGAAAAAGTTCATATCGGATACTATATTTATATGGGGACTAGGTCGAAAAATTGACCGATCCTGACCATATTTAGTAAAGTTACTTATATTTTGCAAAAATATATACAAATTTAAGAAAAATCTGTGCAGGAAGTGATTCTGAGTCGATCGGTATAATAAAAGATGGTTCTAGGTCAAATATTTTTGATAGTTACAAACAGCAGCACAAAGTCATTATACTCAAACCACATAGTGGTATAGAGTATAAAAAAATGTCTTTCAACAATTTTTTTTTTTTATTATTATATTGTATTTTTTCAATTCTCCACCTCAAACAAGCAAGGAAATTCTTGCTTTAGGTGAAAGTGTAGAAAAGGCTCTTGTAATGCGCAGTTAAACTGTGAAAAAGCTGTAAAAAATCAAGATCGTAAAATTACAGCCTAAAGTCGTCATAAAAAAAGAAATAAACCCTAAAAAAGGAACAAAGCAGAAAACATTAAATGATTACAAAGCCCCGGCATAATCGTGGTGGTGAGTAGTGATAGTGGATGATTGGCATTACTAGATAGAGTTGGTAACGATGATCATAAAATGATGTCTATTTGAAAGATTACAGTCGGTTAGTTAAACAGTACTCAATCAGTCGTATTGTCATGTCCGTCATACGCTTTAGTTCCAATTTCATTTGTTGTTGAATTTTATATCTTATTTTAACGACTACACATTGTGTTGAATTTATTTAATTTAAAAAGAAAAAAACAGAAGGCATTTTAACTTAACAAAAGAAAGATACGTGTATAGTAGTTTGCAAATAGTTTCACGCTTTTTTTTTTTGGCGTTGTTCTTAGTCATAATACAATTACTTCAAAACAATTGCGTAGCACAGTCTTTTTATATTCCACAATGCGTTTGTTTTATTATCCTTTTGGTACTATAACTGTGATTTTATTCTATTTTCTTCGTCCTTTGGGAAAAACGGATGAAGGGATTGCCATTCGTATGTTGTCTTTATAGTTTTTTTTTAATACGATGACCATAAAAATCTTGACTTTATTCAGAGAAATATGTACGTATATTTATGAGACAGGCATCACTAATGAGTTAAAATCATGCATGTATGACATGTTCTGACACCACATATAGCTGGCAACATACATAAGGTGCGTTTCACAATTACAATGTCATTCACATTTTAACTAAATTTCCAGAATGATGGACAGTAAGATAAGAATACTTTGTAGCCATTGGGGAATGCAAATAAATTAACAATTGAAAAATAAAAGTGTTTCAAAATTATAAGGTCATCGAGGTTCTTAGCCGAGAAGTAAAGATTATTTTATACACTCTCATCTCTTATTGTCAACATCTTTTAATTCTTTCATACTTCCAACAAGAGATTTGATCAATTTTCTGACATTCTTCCCTTAGAGTGATTATTCACCTAGCAGTTGATTCAAACTGTCAGATACATTTATACAATTGTTGTGTCAGGAAACCCCGCAGACTTTCTATCGGGTTGGGGTTATGTTTTTTTTTTTTTATAAAAAAACACTGTTTTCTTTATGAACCCGAGCATTATTTTATTGAAAACACCATCCATCCAAGTTCCAGTTTTTTCGTTATAAAGTTTAATCTGTAGTGGTCTTATTTAATACAAACTTATATTTCAAAGTAGACGAAAATACAACTTGCGATTTCCCAACTGATGTACATACCTGTTTTAGTAGCAATATGAACTTCTGGGTGGCGCTTTGCTATTTTAAGAATTTGTTTCTGCTCTTCAAATTGTATAGTTTCGTTCCTAAATACTTGCCTTTGACACATTTGCATTCAATACGAGTCGCAGTGGTTCCAGAATGCTTGTTCATAACGTGCATTTTCGAATTTTTAAAAAAAACTTTGTACAACTTAAAAAACATGATAATTAAATTACAGTTCTTCTTTCTGAAGATATAGAAAAAAATTTGATAACCCTATAGTTGCGAAACGCACCTTATCTTTATATGTATATATGTAAGTTGATGACGACATGCTATCGGACATTATATACTTTAGTTTTGTGAAATGTAATTCTTCTTGTACTAATTTTTCAGTTTGTCAGATCGTTAAATTTCAAAAAATTCTAAAAATCAACAAAGTGTGTTTCTATTTACACAGGGCCAAATTATCGCAGGCGTGACAGAAATTTGGGTATCGACGTGTATTTCGATGGTGTAAATATTTCTAATTTCCTTAAGGCCAATTTAAATGATACCACTCAGTCTACATAAAAATCCGATGAAATTATCGAACTGTCATTAAGTCGTTCTAACATTATATCCGCATACTTAGGCCATTTAAATCATCACTCCCAAGTCTAATGAAAACAGCTGTTTAGAATAACAAACAAATTTATTTAGAAGTTTATATTTTATTTCCACTTTATTTGTTGTTGTTTACTATTTTTTAATATTACCAAAAAACCAACCCTGTTCCGATGAAAATGGCAAGATTTTAGAAATGTTTCTAAAAATGGAAAAAACTGTCGGACTTCGAAAATAAAATTATATAAATTTCAATTTCATAACATAAGCTTTTTACATGACACGACTTTTTCATAATTCTCGACATTTTGACAGGTCTTACTACAAAGTGTGATAGTGTAACGAAACGATTTATTGTTTCAGTAATGTAAAAGATGGAAATAAATTCGTGTTACAACACTGCATATAAATATATCTATAATATTAATAGGCAAGGTGATTTCTTGCGACCGATGTTAGTTTCACAGTTTAGCCCTGCTTTTGACAAGAAATTTATCATATGAAAGGTATTTCTTTTTAGCTGTTATCCAGATTTACAGATTTTCATCGTCTGGAGCATTTTTTTGGAGTTATGATCGTTTAAAGTTGCTACTAACACATACATAAAATTATACAATACTATGTGTGTGTTTATTAAATTTGTTAATGTGTTTGTGTTAATGTGTTGAGTTTGTTTTCTTCATTTAAAATGATTGGAATTGTGAAGCATACCTTTAGGGTCTTCATTAAATGAAATCATAAAATTTCCTAAAATTTGCACTCGAATTTCGAGCGCTGGAATCTGCTAGTAATTGATTAAACAAAAAATGTAACAAAAAACATATGTTTATTAAAAAATTTAAAAAAGTGTCATCAAAAAGAAAGAAAATAATAATGATTCAATGTTATTTTTTTTTCTTCATAAGACAACGAAAAAAAAAAAAAATAAATATACAAATTGATAAGATAGGTTTTAGGCTTACAAAAAAGCACATAATTATGTTCTTGAAAAATTAAAGATTGAAGGGCATCTTTCTATCACAGTGTCTCCGAAATCATTTCAAAAACATCAAATATCACTCAATTAGAACTTTTCAGGAATCAATAAAAACTGTTTCATACACAAACAAATGAGTTTTTATGCTCAATTTGGTATTTGAGTAGTAAACAATTAAGATAGCGAATAACCTTCACAGTTTATTAATAGAAATAATAAAAAAACCTAAAAACTGTTCTTGACTTATGATGGTTTAGCTGGAAATAGGGTAAGTGGTATATAATTTAACCAAAGCTGTTAAATTTCGATTACGATTAATGATTATATAATCCTCTATTACGCAATTCTTGACTAATATTGACTACGATTTTAAATAATCTAAAAGTAATAAGAATTACTTGTAATTACCATAAAATAATAAAAAAAAATCAAAAGTTATCAAAAAATAATTCGACTACATTCAAAGATTACTTTTGATTCTCTTTGATTGTGTTCAAAAAAATTGCATTAAGTTATATTATTTTGAAAAATTTACATTTGCAACATGAAAAATAAATCAAAATTAGATGTTAATAAAAAAATTTACACATATATATTTTACCTAGCAGATTCCAGCGCTCGAAATTCGAGTGCAAATTCTAGGCGGCTTTATTTCTCAACTTAGCCAATTCACAAACCAAAACTTTTAAGGTTTATTATTTTTCTGAATGAAGTTAACAAACTCATTAACAAACACATTAACAAATTAAAGAAAACAAACATATCATATGTATAATGTTATGTATGTGTCAGTAGCAACTTCAAATGCAATTTACTCATAATAAAGGAAAAAATTTAAAAACCTGTATATCTGCAAAAAAATATACGTTTGGTCATAATCGGGATAAAACAGTAGAACAAAACATCGGCCAAAAGATATCGCCTAGCCTATTAATATTATAGATTACAATACAATTTAAGTAATTCATTAGTAGTTCATAACTAAAAAAAAAGTTCATGAAATAATAAAGAAAAACAAATACATTCAATATTCATTAGTATTATTATTTACAAATATTTGCAATTGGCTTTCATTAAAATTAATTTTTCAAACAAAAAATCAGATAATGATTGCCGAAGAAGAAAACAGTCGTTCAACTATAGCTGAAGACGTGAAGGGCGTGGCAAAATAAGTATGTGTTTCTAAAGGAAGCATCTCATCAGCTCACGAATTGTCATTTAAATTCCTCAAGAACTGATTTTTTATTTTAGGTCGTCGGGGTTGCGGAGAAAGAGTTGTTCCAAAATCTCTAAAGTTTAAGAAATTAAATTTAATGCACGCATTAGCTCAACATCGATATTTGCCTCAGGCTGCAACACGAAATAACTGCTGTTCCATTTTCAAAATAAGAGAGGATATTTTTTGCAGCTTTTTGGTGTATTAAACGGCGATTTTACACAGAATTTTTTGAGGCGCGGTCCTGATACATCAATTATTCACCTTTTCTTTCTACTTGCAGATGGACTAAAGTCCGGATACTCAACCGTCGGAATAACATTAAGACATTTTGAATAACTAAATTTTATTATTAAGAGTTTACGACAAGCATTTACAACATTACTCACCACAGTATTGGAACCCAAAAAAATACTATGTGTTGTCAAATTTAATAACAGAATGCAAAATTTTATTTACATTATTCTTATATTAATAATCAGAAGATCTTTGATACAAATTACAGAAATCACTATCTGATTCGATTTAACGATGTCCGTCCGTCCGTCCGTCCGTCCGTCCGTCCGTCCGTCTGTGTGTCCATGTAAAGCTTGTAATCAAGCTGCAGGTCGCAAATATGAATATATTTTGATGAAATTTGGTATTTAATCTTTTATCGGCCATGGGATGAACGCTATTGAAATTGGTGAGAATCGGTAAATGTTCAGACCTAGCCCCCATACAAATGACCCCTATGTAATCAACATATATTGCCATAAGTTCCAAATTATCATACAAATCTTAGTCAAATTGGGTGTTTATGTATGTATTACATCCATTAATCAGTAGGCCAAAAATGATCCCTATTTTACAACTCTTAGTCATAGGCCCCATATAGAGCTGCTTCCCGATCTTCACTTAAATCTATCAAAAAACAAATATATTGCACTGATTCTTCTCAAATTTTGTTTGTATATATTTTCTCAAAATACAAGAGACTTTACCAAACATGGTCGGGAT
This sequence comes from Cordilura impudica, assembly GCA_963682025.1. Taxonomy (NCBI): domain Eukaryota; kingdom Metazoa; phylum Arthropoda; class Insecta; order Diptera; family Scathophagidae; genus Cordilura; species Cordilura impudica. The sequence continues at coordinate 185,282,491 of OY821519.1, forward strand.
CGGTCCATTTTTGGGCCTAGTCCCCATATAGATAAAGCATCCAATATGAACTTTTTCATATCTGCAGCCGAAAATATTAATAAAAATTCCACTCAAATTTGGTTTATGCTTATTTTCTATATCCAGTTAGTTGGGCCTGAGAGATAGGGTCTCTAAACGCATGGTATAGGGTATCGTATAGTCGGTCTAGACTGACTATAATTTTCTTACTGGTTTTTTGATTACTGTTGATTATTTTTGATTATTTAACGGAAATTTCAACTAATTCTTATTACTTTTAGATTATTTGTAATCGTAATCATAAATACAATTACTAAACTGAATGTAATCGTAATTTAATCATTACTTCAACTTTAAAAAAAAGTAATCAAATTATTTAGTAACTATTACGATTACTAATCATTACTTAACCCTAACAATCGTAGTTATCCTATTTTAAATTGCTTATTATTGAAAATTACACTTACAAATAATCCTATTAAAATTTTACATGTACTAACTTGTCATGTTTATACCCTATAACACTATGTGGTTTGGGTATAATGACTGTGTGCTGCTGTTTGTAACTACCAAAAATATTTGACCTAGGCCCATCGTTTATTATACCGATGGACTCAGAATCACTTCCTGAGTCAATTTAGCGATGTCCGTCCGTCCGTTCGTCCGTCCGTCCGTCTGTGCGTCCATGTAAACCTTGTAATCAAACTATAGGTCGCAAATATGAATATGTTTTGATGAAATTTGGTATATAATCTTTTATCGGCCATAGAAGGGACGCTGTTGAAATTGGTGAAATTCGGTCCATATTCAGACCTAGTCCCCATACAAATGACCCCAATGAAATCGACATAAATTGCCATAAGATCCAAATTATCATATAGATCACAATCAAAATGGGTTTTTATGTGTTTATTATATCCATTAATCAGTAGTACAAAAATAATACCTTTAAGACAATTCTTATTCAATGGCCCGATATAGAGCGGCTTCCCGATCTTCACTAAAATTTATCAAAAAACAAAAATATTGCACAGATTTTTCTCAAAATTGGTTTGTAAATATTTTTTCAAAATATAAGTGACTTTGCCAAATATAGTCAGCGTCGGTCCATTTTTCGACCTAGTCCCTACATACCTATATATATGAACTTTTTCATATCTGCAGCCAAAAAAATTAGTAACAATGCCATTCAAATTTGGTTATGCTTATTTTCTATATCTTATTAGTTGGACCTAAACGCATGGTATAGGGTATCGTGTAGTCGGTCTAGACCGACTATAATTTTCTACATCATTCTCATATGTATTATTTTCAACATATATAGTTGGCCTGCTAAAAATGTTGTTATAAAATGTCATATGATCTTCCAGAATGCTATCCTGAACTTGTTTTTTTTATTGATGGACACTTTTAACTCATAGTCTTTGGCTGATGGAAGTGCACATGGGGGTTGGTGGAATTCCTAACCTGCTCAGATGTTCCCTGAGCATACAGTGACGAATTAAAATCCCAGTTACTATTCTCATTCCGTTCTTAGACAACCCAATGCACGACCCAAATCTCTTATTGCAACCCAACAAGAGTTTGGATTGCCTCAAGCCCTAGTGGCCCGAGTATGCGTTCCCATACTCCTTTTCCTATTTCACAAAACGGTTCCGGCTTCTGACAAGTTAATCAGCTTGCTCATTACCTTGAATCGCAATATGCCCCGGGACGCAACAAATGCTAACCTTATTGTGTTTACCTAGATTATTTTGTTTCTGTAGACAGTCCCATACTAACGTAGAGTCTACGCCATAGGAGCTTAGTGCTCGAATTGCAGCTTGACTATCTGATAATATGGTTATATTCGGTCTTTTGTAATTCCTATTCAAGTTGATTTGTGCACATTTATCGATGGCATAAATTTCCGTTTGGAAAATGTTGGTGTGTATTCCCATTGGCTCGAAGTTTACGTTGATGCCAAAAGATTTGACAAATGTTGAAATATAAACCTCGCAAGGCATAATAGTTCATCAAAGGTTTGGTTTGTCAATGATACAATTCCAAGCGTTTTTTAAAGCCCCAGCATTATCATCGCCTCTTTTGATCAAAGGTTCACCCGTAACATCATCCTTCATGGATACTTTAGGTGGTGCAAATTCTTCATGATATGAACGACCAATACTGGTGTCTACTAAACGTCCTGTTATGCAACGCTCCAACATGTTATCATCAATGGCAAATTTAATAACAGTTTACATTTAGGTTTGTCCAAATGTTCATCAATCTTATTGACCTCCAAATTTTAAGGCACTAATTTGCCATTGTCCGTGACCTTTTTAATTCCGAACGGGTTAATTTCAGAAAATAAGACCAGAATATTATTTTATGGAATTATAAAAATATTATCAACAACTTTTATCGAAATCCTTCCACAAATCTATATTATTTTAATATTTTGTTTTAAAAAATATATATATCCTTAAATTTGACTTTGACCTTAAAGGGGGACAATTTATAGTGTTTCAATTTAACCTTAATTAAGAGGATTGAGAACTTTTATCAAGCAGTATAATATTTGGACAAAAGATATTTGACATATGGAAACATCAAAAAGATGTAGCCTAAAAGTTAAAAAAGTATGGATAATCACATTTTTCTTCAAATCCGCTGAAATAAAAACGCTGCTCTCGCCAAATTAAGAACAGGATATCTATAATGTGTGGCATTTTAAATCACATATATTTTGTTAATAGGACCGTAAAGTCCAATCGTTGCTTTAGGAAAACTTTTTGAACAAAATTTTTGAAAAAGTAAAATTGGAGATTTTGAAATAGTACTAAAAAATACGTACCCTTTTGACATTAATTTAGAACGGCGTAACAATAGACGAGATGCAAAATACTTTACACAAGATCATTTCGGGATCAGCAGAATGCAAAAATATTGTTGTTGTAAATTATTTCAATGTCTTTAAAAATGTGAGCTCGATTTTCTTAATCAAGTGGTCTGCAACGCATTTATTGCATGGGGAACTTAATATAACTGTTTTTCAACCGATAATAGATTTTGTTGTTTTATTAGAAAAATAATTTACTCTAGATTATGGTTTATTAATTAATTTAATTGAAACACAATTATTAATACTAGCAGATTCCAGCCCACGAAATTAGAGCGAAAATTCTAGGAAATTTTATTTTTTCATTAGATAAAGACACTAAAGGTATGCTAATTAATTATAGTCAGTTCACAAATCAACACAAAAATCAAACTCATTTTTATTGCAAACACATTAACAAATTTAGTAAACACACACATCGCATTGTATAATTTTATGTATGGGTTAGTAGCAACTTTAAATGCAATTTACTCGAAATAAAGGAAACAATATAAAAATCTGTAAATCTGAAAATCGCCTAAAAAGAAATACCTTTCAAATAATATCCGTTTGGTAAAATCGGAATAAAACGGTAGAACAAAACATCAGTCACAAGAAATCGCCTAGCCTATTCATATTATAGATACAATTTTTTGTGAAAAGCGATTTTTTTTGTGATAATTTTTACATATAAATTCATATTTGAAAGTATTGTCCGATTTGGCTCAAATTTTGCGCACTAAAATCTTAGATCCAGTGTCATAATAATCTGACCCGCAGACCTCAAAATTCGACCACAAATTTTTTTTCATACAAAACGTTGTCACGCTAATGTAAATGGTTCTATACATATTATTTTTTTAACGATGTTTTGGCCAATGAACAAGAACAATTTATAAAAATAAAATCTTGATGAATCCCGGTAATTCTTTCTATCTTATAGATGTATTCCGAGATTTCCGAGAATTGGAAAATTAACCACATGATGGAAATTCCATCTGCTAATTCAAAATGTGGCAACAATTGTAAAAATTATCTTAATTTTTATAATAATTAATGAAAGACTTTGGACCATATTGAATAATTGTACCAGTCTGTATGTTTTTGCATCTGAGGCCTCAACTATTGGCAAGGTTAATAAAATTTTCGTAGAAAAACTATAACTTTTCGACTTAAAGTAAAGTCTGGTGTAAAATAAACGGCGAATATTAAAATGCTCCTTTTTTATGGCTGCTAAATTTTCAAATTGATAGTATTAATGACATTGTCATTTTAAATTTGGTTGCTTGAAAATGCTTAAGTAAAAAATTACCGCAATTTATGTATATATATATGGAATACGAAACGAGTGACCTTTTCATATCTAAATTAATCTTTATAAAAGGTTTGACCTTTTCAAAATGCCTCCCAGTTTAATAAAATTTTATATTTATATTACAAAGTTAAGTTAATGGTTGACTCTTTGTCATTTCGCTTAAAAAATACAGCTAAAAAGGATAATACTTATAATATTCATGTTTAGATAGTTCTTTAACTAAAAGCCTTCAAATCATTCGTTTTAAAGTATTCTTAACTTTCCTTTTTAATGTCCTTTTTATTTAGCATAAAACTTTCATTTGCTTACATGTGTAACTTATATAATATTTTGCTTGGTTACAGTTTTAGTTAACACAAGACACCAGGCGAAATAATACACCCAACAGCAACGACCCATAAGATTTCCATCACTACTACTCTAACAAGGATATCTGCTACAACCAAGAGATCTTCGAAGAACTAATTTATCTTAGATTTCTCTAGAGACTTATTAGCTTAAAGGGAGACATCATTCTGTTTAAAACATACAAATGAAGGAAATGAAACTTTGCCAAAGGCTCAATATAAATGAGATATCAATCCTGTGGAGTTCTTTAAATGCATATACTCATAAAGGAGGGTTGCCTGTTTAGTTTAAGGCTAACTACAAAGTTAAGTTGGTTAACGCTTTCCACACATAGAAAAAGCTCAGTTGAAATACCATAATGGCTATATGATGATATTCCTTGGAGACGTGTGTGAAAAAATTAAAAATAACTGCGAAGGATTAGTTAATATTTGAAAACGGAACTGGATATTTATTAACGTAAAAGATCGGTACTTAGAATAAGAAGTTCTAAGACAAAGCTGTGGGTTAGCGATGAATCCGATTGTAATTAAATCTTTAACAAAAATTAAGACTATCTTGTTAGTAATTTTTATGAAATGCATATTTTAAAATGTTGTAACCAAAATTATTTCCATTTGCTAGCTTTTAGTTTTATGTTTTTGATACTAGTTACTTCCATGCACTCCATTATTTTTCATTGTTATTCAAAGTAGCCCATCTATTGGGTACATCCGCCAACGGGATGGATTTCAATCGCTAAGAATAAAATTGCATGTAAATACCAAAATTTAAGTATTTAAATTTATTTTTTCGAACAAGATTTCTCGCTTAAAACATTAAAGGAGTTCGCACAATTACATTTAGTTGTAAACTAAGGTTTCCAAAAAAAAAAAAAAAAAAATTAATTACTTTTAATATTGTGAATAACATTGGAAATTGTGAATATAAATATATTTAATGACAAAAAAGGACAATTTTTATAGATACTGCACTTTCAAGGAACAGAGATATAAGCCATTTCATGTTTCCCGCCAAAAATTTACGTTTTAGATCTTGGCACACTAAAATTGGTTGGCACATTTTTAGCTGCGACACTTAGTTTTCGAGATAGAAGCGAATTAATGTTCCCTATCAAAATATAACATTTTATGAGGTGGCAACACTAAAAATAGTTGTCACATTTCGGTTGGAGTGTTTCGAAGATTATGTTTCGATTTTATATTCTCCGCTGAAGAAAATACGTGGACGTAGATTATTATTTATGCAGCGTTACAGAATCAGCAGATCTATATATCAGTGGATCAATGATAAGCGAAATCATATAAATGGTGATTTTTCAGCTATTATCTTTTTGGCAACACTGGTTTAAACAGCTGACGCACGTTTTGTGTTTTGTTTCATTGTCAAACATCTGCAGTTTGGTCTATAATTTAACCATGAATCGTCTTACGAAAGAACAACGCTTGCAAGTTATTGGATTTTATTATCAAAATGCGTGCTCTGTTAAGAAAGTTCATCGCGCGCTTCTTCCATTTTATGGTCAGTTTAATCAACCCACTGAAGCGGCTATTCGGACAATTGTGACTAAATTTCGCACCAAATTTACATTGTTGGACATTAAACCACCAACACGCTTACGTAGAGTGCGAACTGAAGAAAATATCGCAGCTGTATCGCCCAGTGTTAATGATGACCATCAATTATCGATTCGTCGCCGTTCGCAGCAATTGGGCCTCTGTTACTCAACAACGTGGAAAATTTTGCGGAAGGATTTAGGTGTGAAGCCTTTCAAAATACTGCTGGTGCAAGAATTGAAACCGAACGACCTACCGCATCGTAGAATTTTTGGTGAATGGGCTCTTGGAAAGTTGGCCGAAGATCCACTTTTTTACCGCAAAATTGTGTTCAGCGACGAAGCTCATTTTTGGCTCAATGGGTACGTAAATAAGCAGAATTGTCGATTTTGGAGTGAATATCAGCCAGAAGCATTGGAAGAGCTACCAATGCATCCAGAAAAAGTAACAGTTTGGTGCGGTTTATGGGCTGGTGGCATCATTGGACCGTACTTCTTCAAAGATGATGCGAATCGTAACGTAACTGTGAATGGTGAGCGCTACCGAGAGATGATATCCAACTTTTTTTTGCCCAAAATGCAAGAGCTTGACTTGCATGACATGTGGATTCAACAAGACGGTGCCACATGCCACACAGCACGCGCAACAATGGACTTATTGAGAGGCGAGTTCGGTGAACATAATATTTCACGTTCAGGACCGGTCAATTGGCCGCCTAGATCGTTCGATTTAACGCCTTTAGACTATTTTTTGTGGGGCTATGTTAAAGCTCATGTCTATACCGGCAATCCTGCTTCAATTGACGCATTGGAAGACAACATTGAAGCATTTATTCGAGAGATACCGCCATTGCAGTAGCTTGCTCAGGGGTTGCGGCAACTTTTCCAAGCGAATATTCAAATTACTGGTATGGGAGGAGTGCACCATGTCACACAAACGTGCAATTAACTCGAAATTTGCAGGACATCCGGAGTCGCGAGGTACTTATTGGCGGCTTGGTGGTGCTTCTTGTAGAAGATTTCCTCCCAAAATTGCCTGTCATTCCAAGAGCAACAGCGGGTGATGAAATTAATTTGCAACCAAGTTTCCAAATTAAGCTTTTCCAACAATATGCGGATGTAATTTTTAATGATTCCACTGCTAGAACACATGCAGTATAATTACTAAAAATTAGAAATGGTAATGTGATTAAAGACATCAATGTAGAAAAATGCCCGACGAACCCTGGTTGGCCTCCTTCGGTCACTGTTAGCATCAAAACACATATCCATGGAACACATTAACCGCCAAATTCTGTGTCAAATTTTCGGCATCTCTCCACAGTATACAAATCCGTTGATACCGTTATGTCTGAAGAGCAATGCGCTACATACCGCTGAATTTCTCTTATTCTTATGAGGAATCTCAATGCCCAAATCTCATATGAGCGACTATATTAACAGGATCAGTAAAAGAGGAAGATGCCTTCATTCCACGAATGCCCGTCATACCAGCAGATTTAACATTTTAATTCGAACGCCTACAATTCGCAGTCAAGTTAGCATTTGCCATTACAGTAAATTAGATCCAAGGACAAGCAATGCTTTTCGCATGAGCAAGTATATGTCGCATGCTCACGAGTTTCAAGCGGTCAACAGTTGCACATATTTACGCAAAACGGAAAAACTGTGAACGTAGTTCATAGTATTCTTCTTTCATTTAGGTGATTTTGTCATATTTAATTAAAGGCATTATGTATTCAAACAATATTCCATTCAAGTTATTTCTAATTTTCTCCAAATAAAATATTTACTTGGTATTTGAAGAAACACATAAAATGACTCAATGTGCCTATTTTCGGGAAATCCGAACGAAAAGTACGCAAAAAATTATTACATATTAATAAAAATTCGAAACAGACTTTTAAAGCAATGAGGCAACAGCTTATCAGCAAACGGTTTCCCGATTAATTAAAAACTAGAACGAATGTCCTGCTATTAAGAGAAGTCTGGAAATTGGTAACAAAGCATATACTGATTCTGGTAATATAAGACAAATATTGTCACTCTTAAAAAAAAAATATGAGCATTTCGGAGAAAAAAGTAGCTGCATAAGAAAAGTGAGAAAGGAGGTAGGATTCAAATAATATAGAATATAGAATGTGATGGATCGCAACTCCATGAAGAATATGGAGGCAAAATAACATAACATTAATTTCATCAATAAGTATGAATGCTGTAACATACTCGTATGTACTTGTATAATTCTAGCAACTACCGTAAGTGGATTTAACAATTTTAGATAAAAAAAACAAAGTCCCCCAAAATAATTTTAGTTTGGAGAACTATTTGTAGTTCTGGAAAAAGAAGCAGTTCGAATGTGTTAATGGATATGATTAGCTACCGATTTTTATATAAATGAGACTACTTCCATGCAAGAGATCTTTTTCACCTATTCTTCATGTCGTTACAGAAAATCAACAGATATTTGGTACAAAAAAAAAAAAAAATAATAATGTCAATTTCGTACCAAGAGATGCGAATCCAACCAACTGCCCATAGAAAGATATTGAGCTGTTGCAAGAGAAGTGATGAAGAAAGCAAATCAAGTAGTCAACATTACTACGGTTTTTGCTCAGAAATGATCTGTCGTTTATGGGAGGTACCTAGAAAAAATTTCTTGCTCTTAATCTTATATTAGTCGCACAATTATCCCAGCAAAACTTTCCATTACATGTAATGAGCTTTAGAATAATAAATCAAAAGTATTCAGTAGTTACCTTTCCATTACGAAACCCATTTTTTTAACATGGGGATGTCATTGAAGGAAAGGCTTTACCGGCACCTCACTAGGTGCTGATACAAATAACTAGTTACTTTATAGATAACAAGAAGAGTTTTGAGTAATTTGTTACATGAAGGGAGTAAATTAAATTTCTGTAAAAACAACACATTGGCACCGCACAATCTGTTGTAAAGAATGAAATATAAAATTTAACAACTTTTGCTGCGTTTTTTGTCCAATGATGACAATCGCCGCGAAATAGTGTGTTTCATTAAATTTAACTCATTATTTACGTCTTTAATACTACAAACAGTGGTCATTACCTTTAGCTTGAAATAATTCAAAAGGCATGGGGTTAACATTACCATGTATTGCAAACGGTAATAACTAACCATTACCAAGGTTTTGCTGGCTATTATTCCAAAAAAAATAATGAATCAGTCACAAGTGAATGCACAAATCAGTAAAATTTTAATATAAAACAATTACTAAACAAGCTGGAGTGTCCGGGCATTCATTTTCCCAGTTGGTTACCAATAAATAATCTGGCTATGGTAGAATGAGTAGCTACCGATCGAGAGGCCTGAATAAATATCCAGTATTTCTCCAGTTGATAGCCTATATACTATGGTGATCGACCCGATTTTTGAAAAACAATTGCATCCGATTTTTGAATTTTTTTGAAATCTTTTTTTTTCAGAACTTATAATAACTACAAATTTTTTTCTGTTTTTAAACTTTAAGTCGAATAATCGATCACATGAAATCAACTTGATATTTTATTAATATAATTTGAAAATTTAAACTGTTGTTAATTAGCCCATGAATTACGGTGTAGAAAGGTACTAAAAAGTTTAGGCCAATATATTAAAGTTTCTTCCCTAATTGTTCACCCCGTGACTGTGCGTGACTATCTGTGACTATGTCAAAGTTAATCTTGTCTATCGGCCAAGTTTCAGATCGAACCTGACTATGCGTGTCTGTGAGTGACTACCCCAAAATTAATCTATAGTCACAACAAGACTATGGGCCAAGTTTCAGAACAATTTAATGAGGGGGAATGGGGTTGCCCCATGACAGACAGACAGACAGGCAGAGAGTAAGAGCTAAAAAAGTTTAACAAGAGAAACAAGTAAGAAAATTACAGTCGGTCTAGACCGACTATATAATACCCTATACCATGCGTTTAGAAACCCTATCTCTTAGGCCCAACTAACTGGACATAGAAAATAAGCAAAAACCAAATTTGAGTGGGATTTTTATTAATTTTTTTGGCTGCAGATATGAAAAATTTCATATCGGATGCTATATCCATGTGGGGACTAGGTCCAAAAATGGACCGATCCTGATCATATTTGGTAAAGTCTCTTGTATTTTGCAAAAATATATACAAACAAAATTTGAGAGGAATCAGTGCAATATTTTTGTTTTTTAATAGATTTAAATGAAGATCGGGAAGCAGCTCTATATGGGGCAATGGGATCATTTTTGGACTACTCATGGGTGGATGTAATGAACGCATACAAACCCAATTTGAGTAAGATCTGTATGACAATTTGGATCTTATGGCAATTTATGTCGATTTCATAGGGGTAATTTGTATGGAGGCTAGGTCTGAACATGGACCGATTCTCACCAATTTCAATAGCGTTCATCCCATGGCCGATAAAAGCTTATATACCATATTTCATCAAAATATATTCATATTTGCGACCTGCAGTTTGTTTACAAGGTTTACATGGACACACAGACGGACGGACGGACGGACGGACGGACGGACGTACATTGTTAAATCAACTCAGAAAGTGATTCTGATTCGATCGGTATAATTAAAGATGGGTTTAGGTCAAATATTTTTGGTTGTTACAAACAGCAGCACAAAGTCATTATACCCAAACCACATAGTGGTATAGGGTATAAAAAAAGCGTGAAATGGGAAAAACATGTTTCATTTTTGCCAGAAAAGAAAACGCCATAAAAGTGACATTGTTAATAAACATTTGTACCCAAATAAACTTTTAACAAAATCAATGTTAATGCAATTTATTTTTTAGGAAAAGTTTCGGATACCATATGCTGCGTTTAAATTAAAATACTCGTATTAACGAGGTATGTTTAGTAAGGTTATATTTAACTACACATTTCTAAATTATAAGTTATGGAGCATATACACTCGTGGACATACAATTAAGTCACTCATGCAATATATTTTTCTGAGTGAAGGAATAACTGTACGTTATTTGTTGATTCACTTAAATTTTTCCAAATATGCAGTACCGTTATGATTCTTTGAAAATATAACACAATTTTAGCATTTCAATGTTTAGTTTTGTAAATAATCAGTCATTTCTTAACACATCCCCGAAGTTAAGTGGACAAATAATTAAGTCATTTTAATTATCTAAGGTACGAGTAAATATTTGTACTAAAAAAACTTTATGGTAACCGAAAGGGTTTTATTGGTCTTTTAAAATGTTTAAGCACCTTTTTCTGTAGTTGCATTTGAAGTTGTTAAAGTATGGGTAAAAATAAGAGCTCCACTACTCCTGGAAAGGAGATCATTTGAGATTGTTTCCAAAATATTGGTCCAATTGACGAAGTGGTAAAAATATTATCATTATCGCACGGAAATGTTGTTAGCGCTATTAAACATTATCAAAAATGTAAGACTTTTAATAATTTTCAAAGATATAAACAACGCAAAACTACACAAGCGGAAGATAGGCTTATGGCCAGCATGCGTAAAAGTGACCCATTCCTCATATCAGCACAGATTAGATCGTGCATGGATTCAGATATTGGCACTTAAATATCGGCAAGGGCAGTAAGAAGGCTTCTGACTGAAAATAAACTTCATTGCCTCATAGCGAAGAGAAAACCAAATATGTCAAAGAAAAATATTCAGCAGCGTTTACGGTTTGCAAAACCCACCTTCGTAAGGTACGAAATGTTTAGAAATTAATAGTGTGGAGTGCTGAAACAAATTTAAATTTTCCGGAAATGATGGCATACCCTATGTGCGACGATCAGTCAACAAATGTTTGGACCAAAAGTATACCAAAATAACCATAAGGCACGGAGGGTCTTCAGTAATGGTGTGGGGATGTTTTACCTCATCCGGGGTTGGTCCCTTAGTTAAAATCGCTTGAAAATAACTGAGAAAATGTACAAAGAATTCCTGCAGAATAATCTAGGCAATGTTTATGCTGATGATTTACCACTAGCAAGGATATTTCAGGAGGATAACTACCCGAATCATACATCTCAGGTCATTAAGACTTGGTTTAATAAAAACAAAATAAAGGTTCTTGATTGACCAGCTCAACGTCCTGATTTAAAGCCCAAGAAAATATATGGGGCATCGTAAAATGGGCAGTTGCGGCCAGAAAACCTACAAACAAAAATGCCCTCTGAGATATTATTCAGGCAGGATTCAGGATTTAGCTAAAACAATTCCAAATAGATGTGCCGAAGTAATCCTCTAAAGAGGGGACCCCACAAAATACTAAAGGTTCAAAATAGTTTGAATTAAAAATAAAACAGTTTAAACAATTAACAATTTCTTTTCAAATGACTTAATTATATGTCCACTAAATATATAAGACTGACATTTGCTTTGAACAAAAAAAAAAATATTTACAATAAATAATTGTTCAAGTTTTTGTAACTAATTAACTGCTCGATATATAAACTTAATAAATAGAAGTTGTTTTTAGTCAAATTTTTATTAAAACTCTTTTATTTTTAAAAAGATAAGTATAACTGTATAAGTGACTTAATTGTATGTCCACAAGTGTATATAACATTTTGGGATTTGGGATTGTACTGTTTTTATCATGCAAAATTTGTTTTTTTTTCTTTTTCTTTTACTTTGACTATGTCGAAGTTGATCTTTCTTCACAGCAAGTGTATGGACCAAGTTTCAGGTCGATCGGATGATGGGAAATGACATTTAGATCACTTCGTGACTATGCGTGACAATGCGTGATTGTGCGTGACTACCCCAAAATTAATCTGTAGTCACAACAAGACTATGGGCCACGTTTCAGATCAACAGGATAAGGGGGAATGGGGCTACCCATGGCAGACAGACAGACAGAGAGTATGAGTTAAGAGAAAGAGTTCAAAAAGTGACAGAACATGGGATTATCAAAATTCAGTTGCCACAACAAATCCCTTATCTGTGTGTATGTTTATGTGTTCATTTAATGAAAAAGTTTCTTATATTTCACCAAATATATGAAACTAGTTGATTGTGTGGCGCCTAGGCGCCCGTTTATTTTGACTTTAACAAACAAATTTTTTTTTCCATTTCAGAATCTTATATACATATATTTACGCTGATCCCTGACTCACTGACTGACTGACTGATTCTGGAACGCTAAAATAATACACACATAGCACTCTCTACAAAGCTATTGGAAATACACAAACAAAATTTAATCTTTCTCATTTTATACAAACCCACACACAATTTTCTCTCTTCTTTGTTACCGACCAATGCTGCTAATAAAATCTTCTGAAAATCTACAATTTGGAAACTAAATCGCCAAAATTGTCATTTTTAAAACAAGAAATTGTCAAGAAAATTTTACCGCTTATAAAACTCGAAAAAATAGTACAAAATGAAGCAATAAAATTTATTTATATCATTCAGATTACGAATATTATTACAGCATTGGATATTTCTATATATAAAAATGTATTAGTGGTGAAATTTCAACGAAAAAAATTTAACACAGCAATCAACTAAATAATTTTATTGATATGTATCTATAGCTGAAACATATAATATAGGTTTAAAGTATCGCCGTAATTAAAACTTAAATCTTAAATGCAGATGCTATTCAAGGTGTTTCCGTTTTGAAACGACTTGACCCAGAATTAAACCTATACATATTTTGTAATTTACATTTACACTGAACTAAAACTATAAATTTTCGATTTACTACCCATTAATTGTTAACCCTTGAAATCGTAATTTTTATACTACTGAAAATTTAAAATCTTCAATCCTCATTTTAACAAATTTAACAAATGATTTTAACAAATTGAAAAATCGTCGAAATTAAAATAAGTTGTCAAAATTAGCAGCACTGCTAACGACAATAGCACTACATATGCAGATTTCGTGTTACATATGGAATAAGTTGAACGCGAAAATGCATCAAAACACTAATATCTATTCAAATTCTTCTTTAAATTCCCTTTGTTGGTCAATGAAAAAATTCTGCAAAAAAAAGTAATTAAGGAAATTTTAAACATTTTTATTTTTCTCATTTAACGTCGTCCGATATGCATCTTTTTTTATCAAACTAAACTTATCCGTTTGTCTGTTTTGTTTTTCATCTCAAAATTGTTTTGAATTGTTAGGAGTGCTTTCGCTCAGTTTCTCTGATGGCCAGCACTTATGCTTTTTTTGATAAATATTTGAGAAAAAAGAGATCTTCAATATGGATTTTGTTGTTATCCAACGTATGATTTCGTTTAAAGCTCTGTATTGAAAAGCACTTGAAAAAATAGTGAAATATTAAGTTTCAAATTTAAATTATTCTAACTTTGGATAAATTACATTGTAATTTCAGAAGAGAGGTGGGAAAATATTTTTTTTCACTCATAATATTAATTTTTGCATAATTTGCTTACAAAAAATTTTGACAAACATACATTACGTAAATAGGTGAATTTAAGATTTTAATTTGAATAATTTATTGAAATTATCATAGAAGAATTAAAGGGGATTTGGAATAATAATTTTGTTTTTTAATTAAAACTAATACGCCATTTTTTTTTTTTTTTTTTTTTTTTTGGATTTATAGATAATTGGCAAAAATGTTCGCTCTTTGCAGTTCACATTTATGATGACATATGAAATATTTTTTCTCTTTTTTGCAGGTGTATTGGTGTTTGCACTTCCTTAAGTGGTGGTAGGTTTTAAAACCTTTATTGCATTTCTCTTTCTGAATGCACAACACATCGAGAGTGTTGTGTCAAAATTTTAAGTAAATCAGAGCAAAAATTAAGAAGATTGGAAAAAAAATTGTTTGTTAAAGTCAAATTTGTATGAAAAATGTGATTAAAATTCTTGGGACCGAAGAAATTCTTCGCTATAAACAAAAATTTATTACACCCACGGTTCGTTATAAGCGAACTCCATTGTATTAAATTTTAGTAATTTTGGGAATCTCCAATCTCCTCACTTTACCCGGCATGTTCAAGTCAAATTGATCACACATCCAATAGTCAGAAAATTGTTAAGCAACTGTCCCATTCAAAAATTGAAAGAGAGAATTGAAACTTATGATTGTTCAGTAATAAAGAGTAAAAAAAGTGTGAGTGCATTACAACCTGAAAGCCAAAAATATAACGTGCGACACCACATAAAATGCCGCCAGTTTCCAGTAATTCCTGCATACGCAATTACCATAAACAAGGCTCAAGGCCAGTCATTTGATTTGGCATTAATTTGGAGACCGCGGTATTTTCACACGGCCAACTGTATGTGGCTTTGTCACGATCAAAAGTTGCAAGCCAAGTTAAGATACGTATTCAATCGAACCCGCAGCAAGGAAATCTATTAAATGACCAACGATATTTCACACGAAATATAGTTTTTCAAGAGATTCTAAATTGAAAAACTTTTTTGCCAATATTTCTTATCTGTTTTGATACTTATGTATATAATTTCTACAGACACAATCTTTTTTCACATGTAAATATGTAACAATATAATTTTCAATTTACTACTATATTAAAAGAAATATAATTTATTATAAATTTTTCGTGTATTTAAATTTAAACTGTTTTATTCATAATTTTTAAATGGGCGCCTAGGCGCCACACAATCAACTAGTTTTCCTATATTTTATATATTTAAAAAAAATTAATTTTAATGTTTTTAAAATTTCTTAAAAAAAATCGAAAAACAGTTGTAAAAAATACAAAACAAAAACTTCGATTTTCAAATGAAGTTTTGTAAAAGGTCCTTTTATGTATATTTGCGCAAAAGTTTGCCAGTAGCCAACGTTTGCTTTATACTTTCTGCTTCAATACATAAGGAGTCTTCAATATTATATGATTTTAAAAAAATATTTTATTTTGATAGAAACTCGGTAATTTTAGTCTTATTAAGACAAACTTTAAATATGTATCTTTTTAATTACTTATTTTTTATAACTTTTTAAAATGCAAAAAAATAAATAAACTTATTCAACTAAAAAAAAGTTTTTATACCTTTCGGACAAAACAAAAATATACTACGGTTATAACGAACTAAGTCTATAACGAACTAATTTGGTCGGTCCCGCCGAGTTCGTTATAACCTGACTCCATTTTATTGTAGAAAAGTAGAATAGCATAGAAAAGTTTCTTAAGGGGGGGGGGGGGTTAAATGTTAAAAAAAAGTTGTATTTTCATAATTCTTTTTTGAAGATATGAATAATGTTGGATTATTTATTTCATATACATGTTATAGCATAACTTTTGAAGAATCTTTGAAAAAAATTTCAATAAAAAATTTTAATAAATAAGCCCGTGACACCGAATCTCCGGAGGCGTTGTTGTTTTGCGGTGAACATCATAAGTCGTTACCGGATCATGCGAAATAAAAAAGTCGAAATGCGTTTAAAAGGTGCTATACAATTTCGGGAATTTGATGTTAAAAAATGGAGAAGAAAATGGAATTAAAAAAACCCTTCGCGGTTACCTGATGATTCATGTGTGTAGTGTCTAAAATTTCAAAAGAATCAGTCAAGTAGATTTTAAGTTATGATGTTCACGGACTTTGAACATTTATTTGCGAGAAAATCGGTTTAAAGTTTTTTAAAAACTGATTTATATACTATATACCATATGAGGCCGGTCGCTGGAAACGCTGTATTTTCTTAAGTTTTGTTCTGATTTACTTCAAATTTTGACACAACACTCTCGACATGTTGTGCATTCAGAAAGAGAAATACAAAAAAAGGTTTTAAAACCTACCACCCCTTAAGGAAGTGCAACCCCCAATACACCTACAAAGAAGAGAAAAAAATATTTCATATGTCATCATGCATGTAAACTGAAGAAATAGAACTACATTTTTTGAAAAGTTATCTATAAAAGTTATCCAAATCGCCTTTAATTCTTACATGATAATTTCAATAAATTATTCAAATTAAAATCTTGAATATACCTATTTACGTAATTTATGTTTGTCAAAATTTTTTGAAAGCAAATTATGCAAAAAAAATATTATGAGTGAAAAAATATTCTTTTCCCACCTCTCTTCTGAAATTACAATGTAATTTAATTATGCAAAGTTAGAATAATTTAAATTTTAAAGTTAATATTGCACTATTTTTTCAAGTGCTTTTCCATACAGAGCTTCAACCGAAAGCATACGTTGCACAACAACAAAATCCACATTGAGATCTCTTTTTTCTCAAATATTTATCAAAAAAAGCATACTCTTTGGTGAGTGCTGGCCATCATATATGTAAACAAACATAACTTAGACCAACACACACATATTTTTATTTTCATACCAATTATGTTCGCTTTTAACTTTTCTTCGGTGCCCAACACAACCATGACTGTGTTCGTTTTAATATTTCGTTATTTACACGAACATTTTTGTATCACATACTTTTTGTTTCAATCACACATAAAGCACACATTTTTGAGTGTTGCTTTATTTGAAGTTCATGTTCTGGTACGTGTAGTGAAAAAAAACACAGAACATGTACAATAAACAGGTTCGAGTTCAGTTATATTTTAAGTCGTGTTGTGGCTCGTGTAGTAAGAAAAAACACAACATGTACAATAAACAGGTTCGAGTTCAGTTATATTTTAAACACGACTTAAAATATAACTGAACTCAAACCTGTTTATTGTACATGTTGTGTTTTTTCTTACTACACGAGCCACAACACGACTTAAAATATAACTGAACTCGAACCTGTTTATTGTACATGTTCTGTGTTTTTTTCACTACACGTACCAGAACATGAACTTCAAATAAAGCAACACTCAAAAATGTGTGCTTTATGTGTGATTAAAACAAAAAGTATGTGATACAAAAATGTTCGTGTAAATAACGAAATATTAAAACGAACACAGTCATGGTTGTGTTGGGCACCGTAGAAAATTTAGAAACGCACATAATTGATATGAAAATAAAGATATGTGTTGGCTGCTTTTGAACAGAACATTGTGTGTTTCATGTGTGTATTTTCTGAACCTTGGTTTAATGTGATAAAAGAAGTAAAAATGTTTAAAATTTCATGCATTTCTTTTTTGCAGAATTTTTTCATTGACCAACAAAGGGAATTTAAAGAAGATTTTGAATAGATGTTAGTTTTTTTTTGATGCATTTTTTACGTTCAACTTATTCCATATGTAACACGAAATTTGCATATGTAGTGCTATTGTCGTTAGCAGTGCTGCCAATTATGATAACTTATTGTAATTTCGACGATATTTAAATTGGTTAAAAATTATTTGTTAAATTTGTTAAGATTGAAGATTGAAGATTTAAAATTTTCAGTAGTATAAAAATTACGATTTCAGGGGTTAACAATTAATGGGTTCTTTATCGAAAATTGATAGTTTTTGTTCAGTGAAAATATAAATTACATAATATGTATAGATTTAATTCTGGGTCAAGTCGTTTCAAAACGGAAATACCTTGAATAGCATCACCGTTTAAGATTAAGTTTTAATTACGGCGATACTTTAAACCTATATTATATGTTTCAGCTATAGATACATATCAATAAAATTATTTAATTGATTGCTGTGTTAAATTTTTTCGTTGAAATTTCATCACTAATGCATTTTCATATATAGAAATAACCAATGCTGTAATAATATTCGTAATATGAATGATATAAATAAATTTTATTTATTTATTTTGTAATATTTTTTCGAGTTTTATAAGCGGTAAAATTTTCTTAATAATATTTTGTTTTAAAAATGACGATTTTGGCGATTTAGTTTCCAAAATTGTCGATTTTCAGAAGATTTTATTAGCAGCACTGGTCGGTAACAAAGAAGAGAGAAAATTGTGTGTGGGTTTGTATAAAATGAGAAAAATTAAATTTGTATGTATTATTCAGCGTTACAGAATCAGTCAGTCAGTCAGTGAGTCAGGGATCAGCGCAAATATATTTATGATAATGTTGATCACTTTGGAAATAATCTTTACTTAGAGAAAAAATTTAGACCCTTATAATGAGTTGCATTCGATCTTCGATATTCGCTGGCTATCGAACATCAACTATCGAATGTCAAATTCGTATTATGAGCTGGCAGCACGGTCGAAAATTTCGTTGTACAACGAATTTTCAATCGAATATAATTTTGCTTTCGATGGTGGATGGCAGTTTGTAAAACTTATTGAAAATATAAGTTGTAAATTATTTTAATTTCATGAGATTCATCTACCCTGTGTGCTTTGCCGCAGCAGTTCATCTGTAGTAGACAGCAATTCCATAAACGCCTCTTTGCAGTCGAAAATTTGCTATAAATCTGTAAACAAATAGTACCCTTGTTAAAACCTTGCATAGTCACGTAGTGGAATACATTTCCAAAATGTCGGAAGCATCTCTAATGACGAAGCATTCATCTTCATCAGACGATCATAGAACCATAATTCCATGTTAATAAATAAATAATTATTTTTTATCTTTAATAATTTTGTAAACAACCAATGTATATATATAGTGCCAGCTGATATAAATGTGCTATTGTGAATAATCCAGTTGACTGAAATTCACAATAGCGCCTTTTTATCGAATGTGCGCCATAATACCAAATGAAAATTCGTTCGATCTGTTAATTCGACCACAATCGAAAATCGAAAGTTGCTCATAAAAGGCACCTTAATCTTTTTGAAAAAAGATCTTTGTTTTTAATGTTATTAAATATCGATAGGTAATATTTTATTTTATTTGAAAATTTTTAGCAGACAATCCATCCAGGCAGTCTAACAACCCAAATACGTCACCATTAATAACAACACAACGATAATATTAATGCTATAACTCGACTATTGATAATTTTGCTAATCCTTGAGTTTCTATCAACCAAATAGCATATCAAACTATATACATCGAAGATAGGTTATTTGATACGATATAACCCTGCTTCACCGCAGACAAAGTAGTGGTGACTATAATCACATATTGCGATCCGACAAGGATCAACACGTTGCGTATCCGTTAAACAACATCCGTTGTTTACCATCATCGTGTTTCTGGTAGGCGCTGTAGACGATGCGATTTGTTGTACAACTTGACTAGATTGTATATTGAATCGCAACTTGTGATGAAAAGTTGGTTTAATTATACAACTGGAAGATAAAAAAATGATTTTTTAGTCGTGTTGTATAGGCGGTCGCAAAGTATTAATGCACGTTGTTTAGATTTCTTTTCATGTGAGAACAACAGTGCACAAAAAATGCTATTCATAAGATCATCTTTTTTTAATCACTACTTTATCTTGTAATTATAAAGATAGTTTTTTTACTATCGTGATTATCGGTAGGGTTCAATAATTATTACACAGTCTACGTAAATTACCAAAAACTTTTGATGAGGCACATACATACATACTTACATATTTATTATCAAAACATAAAATGAATGTATATACTGCAAACATGAGTATTTTCTTGAACACAGAATACATACATGTTTCTAAGAATTTGAGGTAGAGTACATATTTTAGGATGTATGCTTCAGTATATGAGAGTGTAGCATCAAATTCGTACATTTTCAAAAAGATAAACATTAAGCTTAATGTAGTGCAAGAAAATCAAAAGATTTTCACATTTTCCATAACAATCATTTGCAACTAAACAAAACGAACACTTTCAGCTATTTAACAAAAAAATCTTGTATTATTTAAGATAAAACTGTTCTTAACTACACAAAAATGGTTGATGGGTTGAATGTATACACTTGAGTTCTAAAATTTTGCAAAAAGGATCAAATCCGAAATGTAAGGGTTGCTTACTATTATATTGCAATAACACTAGTAGCTGTGGTAAAACATATTTTGCTTGTATTGTGAAAAAATGATTAGAAATGTTTAAGTCTTATATAAAATATTACAAAACCTTTTTAATAAGATAATGTGAACTAATGTCTAAGATGAAATATTACAAAACGTTTTTTATATAATCCGTATTAATATGAATTAAAGTTTATTTTATTATTTGATTTCATATCTTAGGGCGACAATAATCACAATACAATAACAAAAAGCCTCTATTGTAAGGCCTTTAGATGAATTGTAGTTAAATATTTCCTGGATAAAGTGGGGGTTGATTTCAAAGGTTGTGAAAGCTACCAAAAAAAGGCAAAAACCTGAGGTTTTCTATAAAAAATTAAAACTAATTTCAAGGCTACTTTACTTTATGTCTGTTTATTTCAAGATGGTGGTGAATTTATACAAAAATATAAAAGCTGGATTTTAACGAGAACAAAAAAAGAACTTAACTTTAACAGGTTTCAAAAACGTATACGTCCATACACTCTAATCCGACACTATGTTTAGTGGGCCCACATTAAAGCTTCTGCAATTAAAAATTTTAAAAATCCATTTATTTTAGAAAAATATTTAAAAATTTAAAAATATGGTAAAAATTCTCCATAATTAATGGGCTTGAGAGTCCAAACAGCTTAAAGTCCACTAATAGCTGATCCAAGATTCAAGCTACCAAAACAAAATATTAAAATTTCAAAAAAGAAAAATAATTAACCAAATTAAATATTATGGTAAAAATAATAACATACAGGAACTTTTTATTGAGACATGATAGGTAGGTCACCCCCTATCACTTTGACTGATAACGGTAAAATATTTTCTCCATATGATAGAATTATTGCGAAATTT
This sequence comes from Cordilura impudica, assembly GCA_963682025.1. Taxonomy (NCBI): domain Eukaryota; kingdom Metazoa; phylum Arthropoda; class Insecta; order Diptera; family Scathophagidae; genus Cordilura; species Cordilura impudica. The sequence continues at coordinate 185,304,212 of OY821519.1, forward strand.
CGTAAACATTATAAAACATCATTAGATCACATTGGTGGTGACTCCGATAGACCTTTTATATAAATGAAAATCTTACGTCGTTGAATTTTAAAATACTACAGGTAATACGTTAAAATCAGTCTTTACGATGCGTGATTAGTTTACGTAAAATTTAATCTTGATGAACAGCCCATTCGAAATGATAATATAGACGAGCTTAACAATTTTTTTCCGGATATGTGCATCTCTGATGGCAATAAATAGATGCTCCTTACTTATGCTTAATAAATAATTAGATATATGTATATTACAGCGACTCACAAAAAAAGTGAAAAAAGTGGCCCCCAAGAAATCTGCCTTGGTTTGTTTTATAACGATTCCCAAAATATTTCTGGTCTAGCGTTAACCCATTCCGAGCTGGACCGTTTTAAAAAAATGTATATTTTTCAGTTTTCTGAAGATATTTTAATTTACTTTCAGGCCAACATATCCAATATGGTTTTTATTTTTATTTATTTATTAAGTCTATGGTAAAACCTTACAGACTGTTAACTATAATACAGAGAGAAAAAAATATATATACAAATCATTAAATCAAAAATTTGAGATTATTTATTTAAAAATAATATAATATTGCGTTTAATAATATTATCATTTAAAGAAAAATCAATTAAATTATATAGATCATTGAAATCAAAATCTAAATGGATCAGCATCGGCAAACTTTTGACGACAGATTGGGATAAACAGTGGAGTGTAAAAACGTGTTGGCCGTGCCGGAACGTTCATGGAGATGTTGTCCATAAGAAAATTTGAGCATATGTCGTCATCACACATAGGTTCAACGGTATATAGAACACGTCCATGTCTGTTGTGTTATTCAATAAAAATTGTAATGTTTTGTGGGTTTTGTATTAAAACGAGTTAATTAGAAAATCTAATGAACATATCTTTAAAAATTACTCGAATGAAAATAACATTGATTTATTTATTTTATCCTTAATATGTACTAGTTCACGTTTAAACTAGAATCTAATGACGTGGAAACAATGTGGTTAAACTTAGGCAATATGGATATAAAAATTTTTCTTTTCTGAACTACATTTCAGTTCTGTGGAAAAAATGGAGCACCGTGAACTTCGGAGTAAATTTAAACAAGAATGTGGAGTTTCTTAAATTTAGAAGTGAATTTAGTTTCTAAATAACACCAGGATAAATTTCAGACCAAAAGCAGAAAATGAAACTCGAGACGTTTTCTTTAATGCCCTACTTTTTTCGCGTTAAAAAAATTGTTCCAACTACATATCGCTAATTTGTGAGAAGACAGGCATAACTCAAGAAAAGTGATACCGTGATAAATGAATTTAAAGTCTTCAATTGTGCCTAACTGCTGAGTAAAGTGCAAAACACTTTTGGTCGCCACTTTATGCGAGAAAGAGATATCATACCAATTTTTGATATGTTTTAGATTACGGTGTTACCCATATTTCTGCATCAATTAATCAAAAATCCGCAGTTATGCCGGTCTTCTCGCAAATGAGCGATATATTCTTATTGTAATTTAATTAACCTTAGGAATAGCGATTTGTTCACACTACTCTAGATTAAATATTAATGTTACCTAAAAAATCTTGGGTCTCAGTCGAATTGGATTTTTGTGCGTTTATTACATCCATTAATCCGTAGACCAAAAATAAACCATATAGGACAATTCACTTTTACCTCTCAAAAACAAAAACATTCCACGGATCAAAATCAAAATCGGTTTGTATATGTTGTTGCAAAAAATAAGTGACTTTACCAAATATGGTCAGGATCGGTCCAATTTTCGACATAGATTTGGTTTATGCTTTTTTTCTAAACCCAATTAGTTTTACCTAAGACCAATTCTCTAAAAGCATGGTATATGGTATCGGTCTATACCGACTAAAAATTTCTTACTTGTTTTCTTAACAAAATATACTTTGAAATGAAAATTTAGCGGTTGAAAAGTATCAGTTTTCCCCTTAAGGCTCGAATTAAAGCAAATTTTATTCTTCTCCGATGTTTGTGTTTCTGGTGGAGTCTACATATAAAATGTTTCCAAATTACTTTGTAAGGAAGATACAAAAAGGTACACTTACATTTACGGGCCGTTTTTAACCCGTTTTAGCATCCGTATTCCCAAAAGATTTCGTCTCTTGGTGTTTCTATCCACAAACTATATTTTACATTTGTTTGTTTCATTCTTGACTGATGCCTACGTATCCGGTGGAGTGTCTATAGCAAAATTCCTAGGCATAGATTAATTTGTAAAGAAGATGCAGAAAGGTGCAATTTCTACCCTTTTTGGCCGTGTTTCCCCCTTAAATAGCCGAATTCCGCAAAATTAATCCTGAGCCAATATTTGTTTCCAGGATGGGGTCTACACACCAATTTCATATTCCTAGATTCATTTCTTATAATTTCCCCTTTTTGGTCCGCTTTTACCCCGTGAAGGCTCGAATTTAAAAAATTTGTATTCTTGGCCGATGTTAGTCTCTGGTGAAACCTACATATCAAATTTCTTATTCCAAAATTACTTTGTAAAGAAGATGCAAAAAGGTACCATTTTTACCTTTTCGGTCATTTATACCCCCCCTCCCCCCTCCTGAACGACCGAATTTCCAAAAGTTTTCCTCTTATCTGATGTTTCTATCTCTATTGGAATCCACATACCATATATCATATCCCTACATTCGTTTGTTTAGTAGATACCAAATATACAATTTTTCCTATTTTTGGCCGTTTTTCCTCCCTAGACGTTAGAATTAGCAATAAAATCATTATTAACTGATGCCCACGTATTCGGTGGAGACTGTATAACAATGTTCATATATATATAGATTAATATAGACGGCAGGGATACACAGATAATCTTATGTACGGGCAACATGCTGAAGAGCAGGGTGATAACTCGAAAATAGGTGAGGGCGAAGCGAGGAAGGTAGTGACGAGGGGAAGTCCACAAGGGGGAGTTATATCTCCTCTCTTATGGAATCTGGTAAGCAATAAAATCCGGGCACCAAAGTGGTCGTCTATGCTGATGAAGTTGTGCACGGCAGCGAATGTAGCTCTCCGTTTAAGGGAGTCATATTAGCTAGAATAAAGCTCTTGGGGACACGGCACAATACTGCGGACAGTGTGCGGGACACAAATTGACCGGGAAACCGAGTATATTTAACCGGGGTGATGAAATTTGGGGAAAATTTTACGATCCAAATACCGACTAGGGAAGCGTGGGCCGCAAGAGAATCCTTGAAAATGTAGCGTTTTTCAGGCCGAGATTCACGTAATTCTCATTGCAACGAAATTAATTCTGGAACGGGATGTGGATCCAATAACCATTAGTATTTTCGTGGAGAGTCTTCTTGCTCCCAAACCAAGGAGAACGAAATCACTCCTTGGTTTTGGTAAAGCGACAAACAGTCTACTTATAGGAGCACTCACTCGACATTGTGTAATTGGGCGGATGGCTGAACGCATAGGTGTCCCGGGAGTTGACTTCTGTAGAAGCTGTATGGATGTGGACGAGGAGGAGTCAGTGCAACATTTGCTGTGTGAATGTCCAGGACTGAAGGAGCGGCGCCTAACATATCTAGGGCAAAGATTCTTCAATAACATGTCATAGTAGACGTTCCACTCGGCGACCTTGCGGACTTCTTGAGGGAATCTGGCTGGTTCAAGAGGGACGCATAACGGACGAAAGGGGTCTTTTTCACTTCTTTTCTTTTCATTTCTTTTCTTTTCTTTTCTTTTCTTTTCTTTTCTTTTCTTTTCTTTTCTTTTCTTTTCTTTTCTTTTCTTTTCTCTTCTTTTCTTTTCTTTTCTTTTCTTTCTTTTCTTTCTTTTCTTTTCTTTTCCATCTTCCATATTCTTTAATCTCTCTTCATATATCTACCTTCCGGTACTTTCTAAAGGGTATCACAATGGGACATATGATCTCCGAGTGTAAACGCCTTCGGGCGGGCGACCCATCCAATCAAACCTAACCTAACTTTCGTGTAACTTGACATGCACGTTTTGAAAGCCTTGTGGTTCTTCTTCTCTCTGTTTTTTAGTTCACTTAAAAAATTTCGCTTGGCCCAATTTAGCATAATTTGTACAAAAAAATCGTGTCCTCCAACAAGTGGGTATACTTGGTGGCTCTCTGAACAATTTTAACTCAACACTAATGAACATTGCTTTTGGACTTTACCCACGATAGTGTTATTTATGTAAAGGGTGATTTTTTAGTTCTTATCTTTTTGGCAACACTGGTTTGAACAGCTGACGCACGTTTCGTGTTTTGTTTCATTGTCAAAATCTTCAGTTTGGTCTATAATTTAACCATGAATCGTCTTACGAAAGAACAACGCTTGCAAGTTATTGAATTTTATTATCAAAATGCGTTCTCTCTTAAGAAAGTTCATCGGGCGCTTCTTCCATTTTATGGTCAGTTCAATCGACCCACTGAAGCGGCTATTCGGGCTATTGTGACTAAATTTCGCACCAAATTTACATTGTCGGATATTAAACCACCAACACGCTTACGTAGAGTGCGAAATGAAGAAAATATCGCAGATGTATCGGCCAGTGTTAATGATGACCATCAATTATCGATTCGTCGTCGTTCGCAGCAATTGGGCCTCTGTTACTCAACAACGTGGAAAATTTTGCGGAAGGATTTAGGTGTGAAGCCTTTCAAAATACAGCTGGTGCAAGAATTGGTGAATGGGCTCTTGGAAAGTTGGCCGAAGATCCTCTTTTTTACCGAAAAATTGTGTTCATCGACGAAGCTCATTTTTGGCTCAATGGGTACGTAAATAAGCAGAATTGTCGATTTTGGAGTGAATATCATCCAGAAGCATTGGAAGAGCTACCAATGCATCCAGAAAAAGTCACAGTTTGGTGCGGTTTATGGGCTGGTGGCATCATTGGATCGTACTTCTTCAAAGATGATGCGAATCGTAACGTAACTGTGAATGGTGAGCGCTACCGAGAGATGATATCCAACTTTTTTTGCCCAAAGTGCAAGAGCTTGACTTGCATGACATGTGGATTCAACAAGACGGTGCCACATGCCACACAGCACGCGCAACAATGGACTTATTGAGAGGCGAGTTCGGTGAACATTTTATTTCACGTTCGGGACCGGTCAATTGGCCGCCTAGATCGTGCGATTTAACACCTTTAGACTATTTTTTGTGGGGCTATGTTAAAGCTCATGTCTATACAGACAATCCCGCTTCAGTTGACGCATTGGAAGACAACATTGAAGCATTTATTCGTGATACACCGGCCGAAATGTTGGAAAGAGTATGCCAAAATTGGACTAAGCGGATGGACCATTTGAGGCGCAGTCACGGTCAGCATTTGCATGAAATAATATTCAAACCTTAAATTATATGGACCGTACTATCGATTCAAAAAAAAAAAAATTTCATGCATTTTTCTGAATTTTATGTGTTTTTTTTTGGAAAACTTTCCTATAGCTCTTAAAAAATCACCCCTTAAAATTTATACATTTGGATATGCATTGAGGCAGTAGCAAAACAATTCTGAACATTTGTACTTTACGCAGCAGCATTACTTACACTATTTCCATCCGCATAATTATCAGCAGAAGAAGATCCAGAGATTTTCGTATGCAATAAATTATAGTGATTAAATTGACATATCGAAAAACTTAAAGTACGTTGCTTAATTTATGAATATACAATTAACACAGACGTGCCTTTTTACTACTATGAATTTTTCCTCAGCACTCATATTCAAAAATATGGGACAACCCTTCAACCCTTCGAACACAAAACATACTTCTACACTACTGTGGAGAGGGTGTATATCAGTTTGTGAATTCGATTGTAGCTCATCGAAGTAAATTCCTAAGACTCAAAAAACTATATATATGTCCGTCTGTCTGTCTGTGTGTCTGTCTGTTGACAACATTCTCCTGTTCGTAAAAGGTCAAGTTAACTTAAAATGTTCGTTGTAATCTGCATCAGTTTGGTGTGGAATTTGGAGCCTCTAGACCAAGTAGGTGAAGAATGACTTTCGAATATGTAAAGATACTCCGAAAAAATTTTATATAGAAACTAAAACTAAATAGTGAAACTCAGCATGTGCACATAATTATGTATCAACTACGCATAGAGGAAAGTGGTCGGTTGCCAGCACTGGTCGGTTGTGGGCACACCGCCTTAGCTTTTTCAGAGAAAGATCATATGGTCATTCTGACAAATGTCAAATGTGTGTTTTATTAGCACGCACTTACTGCGCCGAATAGCGACGAAAACAGATGCACGTGCTTTGATTTTACAATTAAAATATTTTTTAACGGGTGAAACTCAACTTTGAAGTATTATAATGGTGATTTGTAAACCGATCGAAAAGGTAACTGCATTGAATATTTGTGAAACAAATTCAGTTTATTTTATGATTCAACAATAATCACCACGAACGTGTTCGAACCAAAAGTTTTATTTCACTTTTCAAAATGGCTGCTAAAATCGGTTGTCGGCACCCCTTTTTTGTGACAAATGATGAAATAGCGCCAGGGATGTAAATGTAATTAATTTCATTGTTGTTTTTAGGTAATTTTTCGACATTTTTAGCCAGGTCAACCGCAAAACCATCGTTTTCTTCAAAAGAAGATTGATTATGATGCCATGATTAAAGCAATGTAACGATTTTTTGTGGAAAAGCACCCAATAAAATCGACTGCTGCAGCTTTCTCGATCCTGATGACGATTAATGTGAAAAGTGCCATTGATGGTCATTAAAAAATAACTAAATTTCCTTTTTTTTATTTGAATACTGTTGATTTTCATTCATATTCTTTACATTTTTAGTAGATTTTCTTAGGGTGCCGACAACCGACCAAATTTTTGTCAATGGCAAAAAAAAAAACATTTTAATAAACTCTTAGTAAATATTTTCCAATGGACAGAATGAACTCAATTTCTACACCAGTTACTAGCTAAAGTATGTAGCTCTCCATTGGTTTGCATGTGTCCACACTCCCGTACACCATTTTTGTTGTTGTTGTACATGTGAAAAAAAAACAAAAACAAGAAAAAATGTGTATGCATAATATATACGATTCACTTAGTATCATTAAATTAGTAAATGCAATAAATTTAAGTCATCCGTGGATTTTTGCAGATTTTAAAAATTTACAGTTTTAGTTTTTCTGTTATAGCGATTTAGCATTTTCATGAAATTATATGAAAATATGTCACCATCCGCAGAATTTTGTGGTAAAGTGAATATATTATTAATAGCATGAAAAAAGAGTTCGATTTTCTAGTTTTTTGTACACTTTGTATTGTTTTTGTTTAAATAAAAGAAAACAAAAATGCACTCTAAATTTGCATTTTCAACGAATTTTCAAATGGACAAGAGTCACTTTTACCACAGAGCACAACATAAAATGCTATGAAAGATGAAACAGGATAAATATCAACAAAACAAACTCATTTAGAAGTTTTTGATGGTTTTATCAAATTGTTTTAAAAAGGAAACGTCATTGCTTTTTTCTTTTACTTTTTTTTAATGGGACGTAAATTTGAGCACATTCAATTATTTTATGGACTTGAATGCGGCGATAAAAACTTTTTTTTATTTTGACAATAATCATAAAAAGCGATATTTTACAGAGAAGAGAAAACAAAAGAATTAATTTAATTTTTTTTCTGTATAGTTTGGCAGTACATACAAGCTTTTTGAGAGAACTTTGGTTTAGGGAAAAAACTATTCTTTTGACTTTTATTTTTCCTTCGCCATCTACTTATACATTGTCATATGTACATATGTATATATATTTGTATATACGAACATTGCCAAGATGACTATTGTATTATTGCTGTTGTTTTATTGAATTTGTTTTTATTAAATACAGAAGAAACAAAACATTCTATTGAAATCTTTTAAGCACAATTTAAATAAAATATATTAGCCATGTCTGTAGCTTAGTCTTTAGACTTCCCTTCGGGAAAGGTTCTGTAATTTATTTGTGAAACGTAGCAAAAATGCAACGTAATATAAGTTGACAATCATATATAGTGCATTTCATAATCATAAAAGCCTTTGCTTCTATTGATTTTTTCTTGTACAATAGTTACAATCGATTTAATAAGAGTTGTTATTGTCTAAGTAAAAGTACTTTAAAATAATGTAACATGTTGGAACGTTCCAAATATTTACCAACCCATATATTTCTTATTATGCTAAATGTAGTGTACAAAACCATTCATGTACAATGCAATTCATTCGGCATTACTGCACCCCATCTTTTATTTCTGATGCTATAAGCTGGTATTAGTATTCGATACATAGTTACTCAGAGTTTTTTATCAAGCCGGTCAAGTTTTGGCGAACATTTTGTCCAAGTCTAAGGACGTTAACGATTCTGCCATTATTTTGCAATGATGAATTCCCTTGGAGTATCCTGCGAAGTGTCGCTCTCATTATTTGCTAACAAATATGCCGTCAGTAACATACCGAGTTGTATGTGAAGCACAGATCGCCATTACATCATCATGCAATAAGAGTTGTATTTTAGCATTCGCATAGTCTACGCTATTACTGTGAGGAGTGTTGTACGGTGCATTTGGCTACGTCTTACTAGGATCATATCCATATTAACGCCGCAGGCCATGCCGTATCATTCGGAAATATTTTGAACTTTTTTATATAATAACCCGCAATAACCATTTGCATACCTTTAAATAGTACCCACCCACTCCTATCTCTCTCTGCATTTCTACACTATACAAATTTCTTTATCGACATCTTATCCCGAGAACCTATCCAATCAATTGGAGATAGCTCGTAATTATATGTTTCGACATCAATATAAAATGAATTTCAGTTATGAATGCTGGTGAATTTCCTTTAATTTTTAATAACTCAAATATTCTAATATTCACACAAGTTACCTAATTTTTATAATGTTTTCATTAATTTGATCCTATATTTCCCATATAGCCGCCTGTGGCAAATAAACTTTTCCAAACTTCCGGTAAAAAGTATGAAATGATGAGAAAATAGTCCCAAACAGTCTGGGGAAAAGGCTGGCCAACTTAAAACATCGATTGCGATATTATTTTTTGGAAAATATTTTTTTGAAGATTTTAGGATGAAATTGGCATTAAACTTATTTCCATGGTAGACATGTATTTGACACTTTTCATTCTACATGGTACAAACTGTACTTTCAGCAAGCCAGGGGCGCCCCAAACCAACATTCATTCGGCATTTTGGGACAAACCAAATTCAATTTGGACAAACCAAATTCAATTTTTTTTTCCATCTGAAAATATTATCTAAAGTTGAAAAAAATCTATTTTAGCATTTAGAAAGAAGAAAAATTGGACTTACCTGTTTTGATCAATTTATGGTGAAACACCGCTTCCTCATGATAACTCAAAATATATCCATATACTATTGCATTCTAAGACACGATTCGCTAAACTATCGTGAACTAATTACCTGTTTCATACATTTCATAAAAACTAAACATTTTCGTATTTCTATACCATTATTCAATGGTCTATAACTCGTACGGATATACTAAATTGACTAAACTTAATTTTTAGAAGAAAATGAAAAAAATTAAATTATTTTATTTGTTTTAATACAAGATATGATATTGTGCTCAAATGAAAAATATAGTTTTGTTCGAAAATTAAAAATCTTTATTTATTGTTCCAAATTAAATTCATTGTAATTTAAAGTAATCCCCCCTCCAATATTATACACTTACGCCGTCGTTTTTTCCAATTATAGAAACAGCTGTTAAAGTCGATTTCCTGAATGGCCTTCAAAGATCGCAACGATGCGGGTGGTCTTTTGAATTTAATGAATAGCCACGATTAGCTTGATCTAGCGATACGAAATCGAAATTTTAGGCCTTCAAAATCTACCAAAATTTGATTTCCCGTCGATAACTAAATACTCATTTAGCAGGTCTATAATTTCCTATAATTTGCTATAACTGTTCAGCTGAGAGCTTTCTAACACAACACATGTTAAAACAGCTGCGACAAAAACATTTTCCCGCGTTTTTACAAATATGAAAGTTGTGCTGAAAAATTGTGAAAAATCAGATTGTTAAAACTTTTTTAGGATTTTTTGAAAGCTAGGCTATGTAGTTAAAAAAATTGTCGTGACCTGTGCAATATGGTAGAAAATTGTGGTAGAAATTAACAACTTTGTTAAGTCCTTTTTTGTGACCGAACTTGAACTTTTGTAAAGTAAAACTTAGTTAGCTGGCATCGCCCGGTGAAGAGACTCTTGCTTCACGTTAATATGTTAGTCAACTTTGTGAAATGTTTAAGTTCTGCTGCTTTGAGTTGCCTTTGCTCACAATATTGTAATTTTTAGGCACCATGTCGGTCTGTATGGCACCGTGAAAAAGACGCGTTAAGAAATGTTAAGCACTGGAGGAGTTTGTTTTTTTTTTCAAATATTATTGAGAAATCCAACTGCACAGAGGAAGAGTGCAATACAATTATTAAAGAACTGAAAAATGTTTGCAAGAGATTGTCTGCAAAGTGAAAAAAAATGCCGTAGGGGTTGGGAACGGTTCGAGTATAATAACAAAATTTGGTTGGACGAAGAATTAGTTATTGTATGTCAAAATACTCAAAAAGAAGCAGGAAGAAGCAGGAAGAACAGAAAAGGACATTGCGTCATAGCATCAAAGTTTCGGAGCTAGTCGAAAGTAACATATGTAATGAGCGGGAAAACGGAGTGCATCGCAGGTTGTTTCAATGGTAGTCACAGGTTCCGATGCATCTAAAAAAATTAAAAGAAGTCTTGGATTAGATCGAATATATGCCCTATCAAATATACGCCAGATGAAGCTGTGGAAGGTTTATCGAAATCTCATATAAACTTATGCAAGCTGGTGCAAAAGCTCGAATTTGTAATACCTACCCAAGATACTATGTTTTGCTATCCGCCAAAATGAGGTGTTATCCATATGCAAAAAGAACCGAACAATGTCGTGCTGAAGTTCCTCTGCAAGACTTCTGGATCACACAATTGAAAGAGTTGTAGAAGCTCACCCGGAGCCATTTAGCCAAATATCTTTTGTGACGGCCGTTTATTTTTGGTTACGACTGTACTGAACAAAAAAATGTACAATTCACATTAAGCGAAACGTTATTTATTTTGCAATATAAAATTTTTGCAAGAATCCCGTTTCGTCAGTATGAGATTGGTATGTATGTTTGTTTTGTTTTTTTGTGCTGTACTATTTAATAAACAATACCTTATATGGTAATGTCGTTTGCCAATTTTTATACCCTATACCAGTATGTGGTTTGGGTATAATGACTTTGTGCTGCTGTTTGTAACTACCAAAAATATTTGACATAGACCCATCTTTAATTATACCGATCGAATCAGAATCACTATCTGATTCGATTTAACGATGTCCGTCCGTCCGTCCGTCCGGCGGTCCGTCCGTCCGTCTGTGTGTCTATGTAAAGCTTGTAATCAAACTGCAGGTCGCAAATATGAATATATTTTGATGAAATTTAGTATATAAGCTTTTATCGGCCATAGGATGAACGCTATTGAAACTGGTGAGAATCGGTCCATGTTCAGACCTAGCTCCCATACAAATGACCCCTATGAAATCGACTTAAATTGCCATAAGATCCAAATTATCATATGAATCTTAGTCAAATTGGGTTTGTATGTTTTTATTACATCCACTAATCAGTAGTCCAAAAATTATCCCTACGGGACAAGTCTTAGTCATAGGCCCCATATAGAGCCGCTTCCCGATCTTCACTTAAATCTATCAAAAAACAAAAATATTGCACTGATTCTTCTCAAATTTTGTTTGTATATATTTTTGCAAAATATAAGAGACCTTACCAAACATGGTCAGGATCGGTCCATTTTTGAGCCTAGTCCCCATATAGATATAGCATCCGATATGAACTTTTTCATATCTGCAGACAAAAAAATTTATAAAAATCACTCAAATTTGGTTTATGCTTATTTTTTATGTCCAGTTAGTTGGGTCTATAGGGTAGGGTCTCTACACGCATGGTATAGGGTATCCTAAAGTCGGCCTAGACCGACTATAATTTTCTTGCTTGTTTTTTGCTGCAAGAGAAGAAATTCTATTTTTAAACAGTTTATTCATGTGTAAAGCTTTTACTCGTTCTCATTCCCACCCATGTTGTCAGCCATTAACATCGGCTTACCTTGTTCCCCTCATTGTAAGGTGTAGTATTTTTTTACATAGGGAATTTAATGAATGTACGAGTATTGGTTACACATATGAATGAATATGAAGGTTCTCAATGAATTGGTGGCGATTTTTTTTTAATAAACAGGTTTTTATCTGGAGATGAATGAATGAAGATTAGCTTGAATAAAAAGACATTTTAAAATTAAAGGGAGTTGAATTTTGGAAACAGAAAGAAAAGGTTGAGGAAAAACCTGTTAAAATTAAAATGTAGTTTTGAGGAGTTGAAATGTGAATTTAAAGAAAGAAGGTTGAGGAAAAACCTCTTAAAATTAAAATGTAGAGTTAAGTGAAATTTAAAAAAAGTAGTGTAAAAGTTAAGAAATAAAACAAATAAAAATTAAATAAACTTTAAGAAAAAAAACTAGATTTTATGGACATGTGAATAAATAAAATTTTGTGTTAATTAATAATATTTCAAAAATTTTAAGTTAATTAAAAAAAAAATAAAAAATAAAACACACTAATGTTAAGAAAAGAAAGTAAGGTTTAAAAATAAATAATTGAAAAATACAATAAACATATAAGACAACACAAGTTGATAAAACGAAGTTAAGGAATTAAATTAAAGTTTACCTCATAAACCGATCAAGCTTATACAACAAAGTCGCATAAATAGTTCTTTGGTGTTTACTCCGATCTCCATATAAACATTTTATATTGAAATCAGCAACAATATCATTATTAATGCAGCTATGGCCAATTTTTCAATGGCACATTGCGAGACACAACCACGGCGTCTGGCGGCAGCAGCTTCATCTACAACTACAACCATATGGCGGTAATGTTAACTTTATTATTAAAAAAAAAAAAACTCTAGAAATATGAGGAAAAATTGTCTATATATAAATTTAAACAAAAAAATTTGTTTTCTACATTAATAACTTTTCCTAGACATAAAATTAAACTAAACATTTTAATACATTAAGAAATTTTTTCTAATTATAAATTTAAACTAAATATCACATATTTTTTTAGATAAGAAAATTGCTAAAATTAAAATTGTGTAAAATTTAAAATTAGAGCTGAAAAAATTTTCTAAATTTAGATTAAAACTAAATTAAAAAGTCTTTTAATATAAAATCCAACTAAAAAATTTTTTTCGTATATTACGAAATGTTTCTAATTAAAAAATTTAATGAATTTAAGCTAAATAGAAATAAAGTTTGCTAAAAATTAATTTTCCTACCTAAAATTTTTTGATGAATATAACTTAAAAATTTTCCTATATAAATAAATTAAAATTTTATAAAATTGTATATATGCAAGTAAAGTGCAGTAAAAATTAGTCACCACTAACTTAAACTAAAAAAAAAAAAAAATGTTGCTAACGTAATTTGAAATTTTAAATTAAAAAAAGACCTTAAAATGAAGGTTAAATAAATTTTTTTTAAACCCAATGTAGGAAACCAAACCAAATTTTCTTATCATTTAGTGAGTTACCTCCTATTAAGATGTTGTCGAGGTAACATGGTAGGGAGGGCAAAAGGGACAGAACACCTCGTCCCCAATCCCAAGGTAAGTATGGCCATCCGTCCCATTTAGCGTCCGTTTTTTTTACAGTTTTTAAATCGCACGTGAACATCTGTAGTGCGGTTTCCCTGGGCCTGAGCAAGACCCCACCCATCCGGCGAGCTAGGCCCCTTCGCAAGCACGTGCGACCAGCAAAGGCTCAGGGAAACAGGAAGCGGAAGTTCCACCACCGCCGCACCATTACACTTTTTATGAAGAATGTGAACTATTTTTCATAGATGGGAACGCGATGGGATTCTCGTCTTTCAAAGAGAGACACTTTTTGATAGGGAAGTGAAATATCTTATTTTATATTATTTTGAAGTTCGGAAAAATCCGATACAGGCTTGAGTATGTTAAAAAATTAATTTCTTTTTTTTTATTTCAAAAAAAAAATTTTAAGTTAAAAACAAATTATTGAAATTGGTTCATTATTGGGTTACTGTTCCAGGAGAATTATCATTGTAAAGAAAACTTTATCATTTTTTAAGTAATTAATTTCGTTACGCTAGATCAGGCAAATCGAATGTGTGAATTCGGTATGAATTGTGTGAGACGATGCATTATTGGGGAGCAAAAACCAAAACTTGCCGTTTTTAATAATAGCTTCAAGCCTCATGACGCTCTTTTTAATAAAAATTTAGTGTTTCTACATAAAATAACGCTTTGACAAAGTTGATGGTTTTTCTTGTCCGGGCGCTCTTAGCCTTCGAAGCTTTCTCTGGCATAGTGGAACTATTTGCACCATTTATAAACATTTTTTTCAACATAACATGGTGATCGAAGGCATTGTGCAACAGGGTTTCAGTTTCTGCAGCTAGAATTTAATTTTGCAAACAAAATTTAATGGAACTTCTTTCATCCACAAAATCAGACATTACTAAAACCGCCAAAGTGACTTTTAGTTGTATACAAAAATGAGCGTCGGCGAAGATATTGACATGAAGATATTGTGCTATATTTAAGCACAGACGGCAAAAATAGATCTACCGTCCTCAATAAAAAGCTGCTTGTCCCGAGAAGTAACTTTTGAAACACGCAAATAAAATGGAAATTCCATATTTTGGTTTATTATTTAAAGAAGATGGACAAACATCAGACCTCGTTTCACTTCTACTCTTAACTAGGGGCCAAAACTCATTACCTGGGCTAGAGTAATATTATTCATCTTTTATTTTGGAAAATAAAAAAATAATTTCGTAATAGCAGCTCATTGACTTCTGCATTACCAATAATGACCTATCGCTGCCCTCTGCATTACTTCTAAAGTGAAAATAAGGCGTTACTAATAATGTGTTATACAGCTACTTGTATTTCATGCCAGTTCCTTGCATACTGCATTACTTCCAAAGTGAAAATAATGAGTTCCTAGTAATGAGTTGTAGCTACTTCATTGGCAGCTAAAATCTATTTTTGGGATGGTTATATCAGTTTTTTTTCAAATTGATAATCAAAATTAATTCAAATTAAAATAAATAAAAAACGGATAGAAAAAAATTGTAAACATAATAAAAAAAATAGTTTTTTGATTTAAATATTTCTGGTTTTTAACGATTTTAATTGAAATATCTTGTTAATTATAAAAGTGTTTGTGCATACGTATATAATGTCTAAAGTATAGTGTTTTCGGTAGTATACACATGACTTGACTCATATTTATAATATGTTAGGCTTTAAGAATGGACCTGGTAATACTTTTCCAATAGAATCCATTTTTTTTTTATTTGTAAGGAGTTATCTGAAACATGGAATATTATATTATGTGTATGTAAATAGGAAAATATAAAGGTTTTACTTACCTTTCACGTGCCTTATTAATTTCTGTTTCGTTTGTAGTTGATAAAAAAAAATTCTGTAGGAGCAATGCAGCAAAAGAAAATGTTGATACATTTCATGAGGAATATAATCTTCTGTAGAATTGTAAAATTTTTGATTATTCTACGAGATATTAATATGGCTTTACCTGTGTATAATACAAACTGTCTGAACTTAGTTGCTTTCCACCTTATTATTTCATATAAACTTCTCGGCTTACGTGCAAACTCGCGAGGAATATGCGGACATAATGAGCAAAGTGTTTCAGATATAGATGTAGCTGCAGATCGGGGCATTGGTATAATAGTCTTTTTTAAGATCATGTACTTTAGCATTTTTTTTTTTGCAACTCCCAAATCTATAAGATGCATAGAGTCAAGTGGAAATTGGGATATCATTCCAATTCCAATCCTTTCTAGTTGCAATTGCATATCGACATGAATTGGTTGGTGAAATTCTTTATACTTTCTAGAATGAAAGTCTTCATTTGTTCTATTTTCACCAGCGAATGTTGAGTATGTTACTGTATTGTCAATTCGTTGGCCAACTTGTTGGCATTTTGAGTATCCATTGAGTGATGTATGACTCTTTATGCCACATACAAACGACTTCGCTGGAGCAGCACAAATAAATGCGCGTATGATATCGCAAATTTTTTTCTCATCAATAATGAAACCATTACTCTTTTAATCTTGGACCTCTTTTACAAAATCGTGAAAAAACAATTAATGTCCACTGGTTTTTTTGGCCCTATGTAGCACCCTATCAGAAACACTGAACAATTCGGTATTTTATAAATCGTCCTAAAATTGGCCACAGTTCATCACCACTATTTTTAAATATTGGCAATCCATCTACTCCAATGTCGATTAAAATCTTTTCCACCTCGTAAGTTTTCATTATATTAAAAATTGTTTCTAGCTGACGATTTATTCCAGGGGTCGGCAAGTAATTTTAAGTAGAGTCCGGATTATGTTGAAATTTTTTGTCGAGGTCCAGAAAAAAAAACTCATAATACATACTATTTAGTTTAAAATTTTTATTTTGACTTATATATGCAATACAATATGTATGTAGGTATTCCTTAAAACTAATGCGAAAAATTACATCTGTGGTCTTGAGCCAGTTTTTTAAAGTTTGGTTCACGCGGAGAACAGCTTATGCGAAGAGTGTTTTCAAGGTGGGCGTCTGTCAATCTCGAACGATATTTGTTTTTCAAAAAATTCATGTTTGAGAAAGATGATTCACATACAAATGTAGAGCCAAACATAGTAGCCAAGTTGATAGCTAGTTTTTTGCAATTTTCATATTTTTCTGTAACATGTTTACCCCAAAATTCTTCAGTGGATGCAGTTTTATACATTTGCAAGGAAATATCTTCTTGCAAGTCAATTACCTCCATTTGCAGTAAAGGCTTTGATAGACTGAATAACTTCGCAGCCACGTCAGTCCATTCTGCCACCGCAGCAACTTCATAAGGAAATTTAAGAAATTGAGACAGCTTCCCTATCTCTGCAAAGTCTTGGAATCTTGCAGCAAAATCCTTCTCAAGATCAGATACAAACCTTACAAACACTGCAATGTCTTCTTCGGAAATCTTTTTATACTCAAGCATTGTTGGGAAATGAATAAATTCTTGACTTGCAATATCTTTTTCAAAGATATCCAGCTTGCGACGGAAAGCAGACACACTTTGTATCAGATCACATATTAATTTTCCATTTCCTTGTAACTCGGTGTTGAGCGCATTGAAATATTTCAGTATGTCTTTCAGAAAAGCCACAGCTACCATATTACGCTTGTTTGTTAGGAAGTCCAGATGCTTCATTGCTTCCTGTGTGTCCAAGTTTTGCAAAAAGGAGGTTACTTGTTCTTTTATTTGCCAGAAACGTTCAACAACTTGACCTTTACTTAGCCAACGTATATTGTTATGTTGCAGTAAGTCAGAATACGCCGAATCACATTCAGAGAGAAAATCCTTGAACTGTCGGTGCTGAAGAGCAGAACGAGACCTCATAAAATTTATCAACGTCATCAAGCTGCCCATTACATCTTTCAGAGTTGCACTAAGTTTTCCACAAAGTGCTGCATGATGAATTATGCACTGATAAGATATTAGACCTGCATTCTTATCCCTGATTCTCTTTACTAATCCGTTTTCTTTGCCAATCATCGCTGGGGCCCCGTCAGTTTAAAGGGATACAATTTTATCATAACTAATGTTCGATTTCGTAATAAATTCATCAAAAGTCTTGAATAAATCTTCTCCGCGAGTCTTACCTTTAAACGTCAATAATGCTAGCAATTCTTCCCTGAACGTTTTACATTCAATGTCAAAAAATCTCACGAAAATAGACATTTGTTCATCATCAACAATGTCACATGATTCATCAAGTGCTATAGCATAGCAAGGTGCCTTCTGCAGTAGTTCGAGCAAGCTGCTTTTGTTGTCAGTAGCTAAAATTTCGGATCTTCTTGTATTACTTCTTGAGGACAATGGAATACCTTGAATTGCAGCAACAAGATCCTTTTTCTCTGCAAAAAGTGCCGTGGCCACTTCCAACATACATTCTTTTACTATCTCAGAGTCTGAAAATGGCTTCTGGTGTTTATTAAGCGTCCAACACACATGCAACGCAGCTTCTGTGGATTTTTCTTGCTCGCTCAGGGAGCGAACTAGTAAGGCCGTGCTTTTTTTGTAAGAAGTTAGGTATGCCTGGAGTTTTTCTTTACGAGCTATACTGCCAAGCGGAAAGTTTTTGTGGAACTGCTGATGAGTTGTTTCGTAGTGCCGCTTTAAATTGCCACTTTTAACAATAGCTACAGTTTTGTTGCACAAAAGGCAAACTGGAACTGCTTTGGGCCTATCAGGCAACGTAAAACAATATTGTTCTGTCCACTCAGGCAGAAACTTCCTATTTTCACTGTCAACTTTTCGCTTCTTAGGATCCATATTGATGTAGGTACGAATTTAAGCACACGACAAATTACAACACAAATTAACAATGCACCGCACAAGATCAAATGAATGACTGACAACCATAATGTAAAATAAGTGGAAAATCGCAGTCAATTTTCGTTTTTTATATTCAAACCATATTAAAACAACAACAACATTTTCAAAATAAAAAAAAAAAAAATATTGTTTTTTAAATCTTGTACATTCCCTCTTTATGCTTACCACTATATTAAACTGATTAACAGTGTTGCAAGAAAAGTTTTAGCTCATGTCCTGATTTTGCAAGTTGAAATCCCCAAAAAAATTTAAATCCCCAAATTTGTCTCCAATTAAATTTCTAATAATATTTTATTAAAAACACATTTTTAAAGAAGAAAATAGGCCTAATAAATTAATACGTGATTAATTTAGCAAAATTCTTCTGATTTTCGGTTTAAAATAAAACCTATCCAAATTTGCAAATGAAGTAGAATCTATATATGTACAAATAGTTTATCTACAAAACTTTAACAAAATTTCAATAAAAATTTTTCGAAATTTTGTTTCACAAAACTGTAAACTTAATTTAAAAAAATAACACAAAAATCAATAATACCTAAATAAGGGGTAAAATCCCCAATATTTCGAGAAATCCCCAAATCCCTCCCCTCTGGTTACACTGTTGATTAAACAACCACTTGTTTGTTCAACTAAGAGAGCATTACAATAACACCAACGACAACAACAACAGTAAGCGAGAAAAACTGTTGTGAAATGTATTGAAAAAACTTTTATAGAAACCAACAACAACGATAATATAAATGACCTCATGAGGCCTCTAAAATAAAGAACAAACATCAGTTTTTTTTGCGATTTTTATTAAAATATTTTATCTTTTGAAGAATGACGTTGCAATTAAACTGAATCTGTAGGTAATTTTAACGATGTATGGTAATTTTAACGATGTATGCCGCCTGTTGCCGACCGCTGATTTAGTCCAACATGGATATATGTTCCAGGTGAAACTGTTCTCTTTTCACACAGAGTGTTTTTGCCCAAGAGCCCCCCGACTGATGTGGGAACTTCTAAGTCTTCAGATCTTAAAATTTTAAGAAGGTTGGTTGTACATTCTACTGTTGGTTTATTTTCCAGAAACTCTCTGATCTGAATTGTGAAAAGTAACCTGTTCCGTTTCACTGTAAGTC
This sequence comes from Cordilura impudica, assembly GCA_963682025.1. Taxonomy (NCBI): domain Eukaryota; kingdom Metazoa; phylum Arthropoda; class Insecta; order Diptera; family Scathophagidae; genus Cordilura; species Cordilura impudica. The sequence continues at coordinate 185,323,932 of OY821519.1, forward strand.
TCAAAATTGGGAATGTTGGAAGAAGTATTTTCCTCCGGCAAATTCGAAATGGCAACATATTCCGGCGGCAAACGCTTCAATAAATTCCTAACAATTTCTTGTTCTTTTCTTAAATTTCTTTTATATTGTCTTTTGCTTGACATTATCCTTGATTTTAAATAGTTTCAGTTTTTTATTATTTTGTTAAAAATCACTTTTTTCCTTTTCAAATATAATATTTAGAATTATGATAAATTAGTTGCCACGCGACTAGCTACAAGTTTTAATATAATAATAAATACTAGCAGATTCCAGCCCTCGAAATTCGAGCGCAAATTCTAGGAAATTTTAGAACAAAACATCGGTCACAAGAAATCGCCTTGCCTATTAATATTATAGATAAGCTTTCTGAAGTGGTAGCCTGTATCAGACATGATTGCATTTGCGAACTGTTATGATATATTCAATGAAAACAAATAACGTTTTATTCAATATGATACATACAAAAATAACATTTCATTAAATTTAGGGGCAATGCCCTGATAGGTTTCAAATTTATACCACTTATAAAACATTTTATTGCGGTTCTAAGAAAATATTTTTTCGGTGCTCGAGCCTATTTTCCGAGTTATGGACCTTTAATGTTTTGACATTGCCTTGTATGTTACTTTGTTATTTAGTATCGGTTGAAGTATCATTTGAAAGCTTACTTGACTGCCTTTTATTTGATATTGGAATTCATGAGGTTTATTTCGTTGTATCTTGTTTCTTTTAGAGAAATTAACCCAGTAGTAACTATATATTCATAATATTATGAAAATTTTAAAATATATATAAAATACATATATAAAATTACAATATAAAATTTAAGACACTAATTTTGTTTCAAAAATTACTATTTACGAGATAATTCCATATATAAGAAAAAACTCTATTACAAAAATACAAAATTTTAAATAGGTTCATAATGTGTTAATGAATTCCAATATTAATTAAAAGGCAGTCAAGCAAGCTTTCAAATGGTATATATATTGCTGAATCCGATACTAAATAACAAAGTAATGTTATTTTTGTATGTATCATCTATAATATTAATAGGCAAGGCGATTTCTTGTGACCGATGTAAGTTTCACAGTTTTACCCCGATTTTGACAAAAAATTTATCATTTGAAAGGTATTTCTTTTTAGCTGTTACCCAGATTTCATCGTCTGGAATATTTTTTTGGAGTTATGATCATTTAAAGTTGCTACTAACACATACATAAAATTATACAATATTATGTGTGTGTTTATTAAATTTGTTAATGTATTGAGTTTGTTTTCTTCATTTAAAATGAGTTGAATTTTGAAGCATACCTTTAGGGTCTTTATTAAATGAAAAAATAAAATTTCCTAGAATTTGCACTCGAATTTCGAGTGCTTGAATCTGCTAGTGTTTACTATTGCAAATATGTTCACATCACAGATTTAAAATCAACTGTTGCTTCATTCTAGAAAAAATCATTAAATTGTGAAATTCCTACAGGAACCACGTGTGTAAAATAAAAAATTAAATTTCTATAATATAAAACAAGTAAGAAAATTATAGTCGGTCTAGACCGACTATACGATACCCTATACCATGCGTTTAGAGACCCTTAGGCCCAACTAACTGGACATAGAAAATAAGCAAAAACCAAATTTGAGTGGGATTTTTATTAATTTTTTTGGCTGCAGATATGAAAAAGTTCATATCGGATGCTATATCTATACAGGGACTTGGTCCAAAAATGGACCGATCCTGATCATGTTTGGTAAAGTCTCTTGTATTTTGCAAAAATATATACAAACAAAATTTGAGAAGAATCAGTGCAATATTTTTGTTTTTTAATAGATTTAAGTGAAGATCGGGAAGCAGCTCTATATGGGATCAAAGGGATCATTTTTGGACTACTTATTAGTGGATGTAATGAACGCATACAAACCCAGTTTGAGTAAGATCTATATGACAATTTGGATCTTATGGCAATTTATGTCGATTTCATATGGGTAATTTGTATGGGGGCTAGGTCTGAACATGGACCGATTTTCACCAATTTCAATAGCGTTCATCCCATGGCCGATAAAAGCTTATGTACCAAATTTCATCAAAATACATTCATATTTGCAACCTGCAGTTTGATTACAAGCTTTACATGGACACAGACGGACGGACGGACGGACGGACGGACATTGTTAAATCAACTCAGAAAGTGATTCTGATTCGATCGGTATAATTAAAGATGGGTCTAGGTCAAATATTTTTGGTTGTTACAAACAGCAGCACAAAGTCATTATACCCAAACCACATAGTGGTATAGGGTATAAATATGTCCAAACGTCCAAATAAAAAAATGTCAACGGAGGAGACATTTGCTGAAATTGTTACCAAATTAGACGTCATGCAGAGAGATATAGATGAGATCAAAGGTAAGTACTCATTAATCAAATTTATGAATTTTTGATTGTTTTTAGAAACTCTCTATAATGGAAATACAAATTTGGGCAACATTATTGCAGAGCAAACCTTAGCTCTAAAGTCAACATTTGCAACACTTTCCAAACCCCGCAAGCTTTTTCCTATGAAAACAATACAGGTTCTACATGAATGGGAAAATACCATAAATGAGGAAAACAAGCCTGCAATGGTAATTTAATATTATAATTGAACAATACCGACTTTTAGTTACTATATCTTTATTTATCAGACTAGAGCTGTCAACACTTTACTGGGTTTACCAGGTATCAAAAAAAATTTGAAAATGATATTGTGCCAGGAGTTGATGCTTGAACTGAGCTTTGAAGGCATCCATAATAAAGTAAGGCTTAAAAACTTCACAAAAGTTATGGATGTACTTTCTGTAAGTATATTATTAACAAATATTATATGTATTTATTAATTATAATAATATGTATAAATAATACTATATTTCACCATTATTTCAATTGATTAATTCTTTCTTTTTTTTTTAAGCCGCTTCAATTGAGCAAGACAAACCACAGGATTTTCACACTGACATGAGAAAGGCTTTAGCCGATGCCAAAAATCGTCACCACAAGGATGAATGCATCCGGAAGAAAAAATCGAAAATATTAACGAATTCATCAATCAAAAATGAATTCTGATTTAAAATAAATTTTATAAATTTTAATTCAAAATAATATATTTAAGTTTTTTTCCTTAACCAGTTTATTTTCTCACTCTTTGCAACGACGCACAGTGACCCTATTTTGAGAAGGCGGCCAAAAATCTTTTTTTTTTTTGTTACCGATTTTAAAGTTATGTTATTCATTTGAAAGTAAATACTAGTAAACCTCGGGAGCCAAAAAATTGCGACTCTATCTCAACTATATCACAGCGAACAGGGTCTTCGAAAATGGGCTTTCTCAGTATTTTGCTAAAATTAAAAATTCCTTTGTAAATTTTTATTTTTGAATGACTGTAACTTTTTCGATTTAAAAGATTTTAAAGTGAAATAGATTTTGTTTAATTTTATGGCTCCCATACTATTAATGTTAAAAATGTCAAATCACTGGGTCATTCCGAAATTTAAAAAAAAAAATTTAAAAAAGGCCCAAATTTTCCGAAAATCTGCTACTTAATAGAGCATAACTCCTGCCAGTCAAAAGCAGCCAGAAAAAATCTTGCATTCTTCTATAGTCCGAACCCTTCCCTATAATCCTATACCCCATTATACACCTGCCAGTTTCCGCCCGTGTGCACCAGAACAATTTTTCTGACCCAAGGTTAGATATTTTCTGCAAAATTTATGAATACATACGGATCGACTCAAAAACACTTTCTGAGTCGATTAAATGATATCCGTCCGTCCGTCTGAGTGTTATGAATACTAAAGTTGGTCGTACCGGTGCACCGCGGTGTATTTTTTTGCGTGTCGGTAGAGTTGTCAGGAGTTGTTATATACTTATAAAAAAGGGTTGAGATATAATGCACTTAATTGTTACAGGTACATTTACATAGGTATCTTTCAAAAACATTTATAGTCTGAATTAGAGTTATATAGTTTAAATACCTGACAAAATGGGAAACAATTTAAATAACAGGTAAATGGTAAAAAAAAAAACTATTGCGACATAGTCCTTTAAGATATGACCAGGTATGCTTCACCTTTGAAAAGGGGTTAGGGTGTGAGTTTTTTTGCTTCTAAAAGTGGTAATAAAAGATAAAAATTTTTATTTTACATAATTGCAAGAAAGAGTATTTATAATAATGTTTCCGCAATTGTTCTTCATTACAATTTGTGCAATGGCTAAGTACTGTTACAGAGATCTGGCAGATATTTATTTTCAACGAAATGATGTAGACGATGTAATTTTGCACATAGTGGGCAACGACTTCTTTAAGAATTGTAACCTAGAAGACATTGAAATGCACAAAGGAAAAATTACTAATTTTGCATCGAATTTGAAAAGACGGTACATTGAATTCCCTGATAGCAAGGCAAAGATGTACAAACGTTACCAAGACTGGTTAATAAAGGAACTTATTTTTGAGAGTGCATCTACAACTGCCAACGAAAATGGAAAAAATGATCCACCAGCAAAACCAATTGACGGATGTAGTGAAAGATCTCGAAGGAGCAAGCGGGAGAATATCAATGAAGAAATTTCTCAACGAATTATTAAGGATTCATTTTTGCACCAAATTCAACCAACCCAAAATAAAAAAAATAATATTGAAATAATTGAAAAAATAGTAGAAGCGAGCACAAGGCGCACAAAGAGGAGTTCTAGCATGCAGCAGAAAGATAAATGCAAAAAAAATTGGAGAGTACGCCAATAAAACAGCTATACTTTATAATGAAAAATACTCTTGGAGATATATGCCAACCACAGTTCATAAAATTTTGTACCATGGGGAACAAATAATTCAAAACAATATGCTACCAATAGGAGATCTATCTGAAGAAGCGCAAGAAAAAAGGAATAAAGACTGCAGATTCCTTCGCGAGCACAACACAAGGAAAATGTCCAGATGTTGTACTAATGAAGACTTTATCACTATTTTGTTGTGCACTTCAGATCCATATATGTCCAACATTCGTCAAAAATGGAAAACTACCTCTATTGAATTAGACGAAGAAGTTAAACAACTTCTAGAATATGAAAATCAAGGCTATTTAGAAGAAATTTTTACTAAAATTGGTTGATTTAAAGTACTTTTTCATTATACTAACAATAAGTTACACTTTTTTTTATATAGCTAAAAAATTTTCTTGATTTAAAAATTTATATATTTTGTAAATTTACAATAAAAATTGTTATATTTCATAAATTTACCATAAAAATTGATATAGAAATATTTAAAAAGACAATAAAAAAAATTTAACTAAAGCAAAAACATACGATTTTTTCATTGAAACTACTCTATCTTGAAATTATATTTTAACTCGGGATCTTTCAAAAAAAAAAAAAAAAAAACAACCCTTGGCCCTTGCGCACATTAGGACTAAAAAGTTTACGGGGGGCCAAAGTTTGGCATTTTCTGAAAAATTAACTTAAAAAATTGTTAAAAAGTATTAGTTGTAAAATTAACTGAAAAAATAAGAATTATATTAAAAAAAAACTTTTAACACTTCACTTTTGTACTAAAATTCAACTACAAATGAAAATGTATTTTAAACCCTCCTTAACTTTTTTATTTTCGGTCGAGAATTACGTTTTATAGCAAACCTTAAAGGCTAAAGTGTCACCTACCAAACAAAAAAACCGCATATCAAAATTCCAATCCAATCCGGCTTCTCGTCAAATGGTCCACTGTGCGTCGCATAAATTCCTTATTAGTAGCCACTTTATCAGTATCTATTGATAATGCGTTATTTGCACCCCTCATGTAATGCATTATTATGCCTTTATAAGGAACCAGTTATAAACTAAACTTATGCAAGCAGTTTTTTATAATATGAATTGTAACCAGTTATTTTTTTCTTAGCTATAACTAGTTACTTTACTCCCTACTCGTAAGCTTAGAGGCAACTACCTGCCTCCAATGGCATCCCTGTGTTAAAATAATGAGTTTATCAGGCAAACTTCAACCAGTTACTACTCGTTCTAAAACCTATTATTTGGTAATTTTATTTTTTTCCTGGGGATTTATATAAATTTAAAAGGTCATCTTGAAATTTATTTCAGGCTCACAGTATCCACGTACGTACAATTTCCTATTGAAGTGTTGCTTTTTCTTCAGCATATTTGAGGTTTTACGATTGTTTTTTCCTGAATCAAATAAATTAAAAGTCTCCCCATATGAAATATAATAGAATATTCGTACATATTAAATCTCGTATATGGGTATTCTATCTGTTCCATCAACTTTGTTTAAAGTTTTTATATATAGTACTCGTAGTTGTATTTTCTTTGTTAGTTAAAGAAACGCACAGCAATTTCATTCCAGTACTGCTGGTTTGCGCTTTTTTTTTTACCAGTATGTTTAAATTCCGTATCGCCTTGTTAATCGGACGGTGTTTTTTCTGTGCTTTGATGGACAGCTGGACATTAAAATTTGATACGGCCATCAATCAATGTGATTACTTTGCGCTTGTAAGAAAAGGGCACAAATACTATGTATGTAAGTATGTTTATGTTTAGCTTTGAATCGTACAATTTGTATTTTGTATTTATATTACTTGTTTAGTTGGCACCGTTTTCTAAATATAAAATTTTAATTCCCTTATTTTTTAAACACCTCAAGTTAAGTTTACTTTTTTCATCTCTTAAGGGAACCTTCTTCAAGTGAAAATATTGCAATACCATAGTGGATATCACAAATGAATGACAAACTGTAGCTATGATTAACCAAAATACATCACACAGAAAAAAGGATCGTTTGAAATTAGATTAGTACTATAAAAAAATTAATTATATAATAAGATTTTTTATTGTAATTTTCCAACATAATTAAATGTTACAGAATTTCTGCTAAAACTACTTTATAAACATATAAAATGAAAATGCACACAGAAAAATATTGGTTCGAATTTAGTTACCAATAGAAAAAGTTGTTAATGTAATGTGTCTTTTAACAAATTACTAAACTAGATAACTAACATGCTGCAATCTTAAATATTGGCGACTGCAACTTCTAATTCTATAACAACATATATCAAATCGAAAATGTTTTAACATGTATTGTAACAAATAACATGTATTGTAATAAATACAGTGAAAAATATTTTCACTCGGTTTGGAGATTATGGTGACAAATTTTTTTACGGGCCTCAAAGGATTCTGAAAATCAGCGGGCCCCACGAAATAATGAATCATCAGTTTTTGTTAAACAAATTTATCGCACTTGGTGATTCCGCTTAACTATATTTGGCAATAATGTAGCTAAGAATTAGTTGAACAAAGTTTTTTTTTTTTTTTTTTAAAAAAATATGGGAAACATTATTTTGTTTGTTACTAACAACATTTGGCAAGATTGTAGACACGGTAAAGGTGAACAACTTTTGTGAATATATTATTTAAATTTCTACGTCTAGTCATCCTAAAAAAATTCAAAGACCAGTCTGTACCTTAAAAATTGTAATTTTTTACCAGACTATAGTTTTATTGGATTTTTTGACTTTGTTATCTCTGCATTTCTAGTGTTGCTGATTTAAATACTTAAAATTTTTAGAATTTGTTGTTGTTTTTCTTAGTTTTAGTTAATCTGACCACGAGGAATAGCATTACAACTAAATGTAAACGAATAAATTAAAAAAAAAAAATTATTTGTTTTCGTGTATAAATTTTTTAATAAATTTGTAAAGTTAAGTCTAATATAAACCAAACAAAAGTTTAATAAGATTTTTCAGAGACATTCTAAACCAAAAAATCAAAATCTATTAAAACGAAAAATATTGTAGAGGTTCTTACAGAACGAGAATATATGTGTGCAAAAGTGTTAGAAATAATTTTTGTTACAAATGCAAATGGTATAAAAAAGTTATCTGAAGTAATAAATTTGTGCCCAACTCAAAAAAAAAAAACAAGTAAGAAAATTATAGTCGGTCTAGACCGACTATACGATACCCTATACCATGCCATATCACTTAGGCCCAACTAACTGGACAGAGAAAATAAGCAAAAACCAAATTTGGGTCTGATTTTTATTAATTTTTTTGGCTGAAGATATGAAAAAGTTCATATCGGATGCTATATCTATATGGGGACTAGGTCCAAAAATGGACCGATCCTGATTATGTTTACTAAAGTCTCTTGTATTTTGCAAAAATATATACAAACAAAATCTGAGAAGAATCAGTGCAATATTTTTGTTTTTTAATAGATTTAAGTGAAGATCGGGAAGCAGCTCTATATGGGGCCAAAGGGATCATTTTTGGACTACTCATTAATGGACGTAATGAACGCATACAAACTCCAATTTGAGTAAGATCTATATGACAATTTGGATCTTATGGCAATTTATGTCGATTTCATATGGGTAATTTGTATGGGGGCTAGGTCTGAACATGGACCGATTCTCACCAATTTCAATAGCGTTCACCCCATGGCAGACGAAAGCTTATATACCAAATTTCATCAAAATATATCCATATTTGCGACCTGCAGTTTGATTACAATCTTTACATGGACACACAGACGGACGGACGGACGGACGGACGGACTGACATTATTAAATCAATTCAGAAAGTGATTCTGATTCGATCGGTATAATTAAAGATGGGTCTAGGTCAAATATTTTTGGTTGTTACAAACAGCAGCACAAAGTCATTATACCCAAACCACATAGTGGTATAGGGTATAAAAAACTTTGAAATACACGTCCGCTCCTACTGCCCAGATGCCATAATAGCATAAATTTGCTGACGCGCAAAAAATATATCTGAAGACGCATATTTCGAAAAAAAGGGACAAAGCAGCCGGAAGTATATGGCGAAGAATAGAAAATAACCAAGATAAATATGACTATGGCGAAGAGTTTTATACGTCTAGTGATCTATCTGATGTAATTTAAAAGTCCGCCCGCCTGTCCGTCTGTGTGTCCATGTAATCCTTGTAATCAATTAGGTATATAAGCTTTTATCGGTCATAGCATGAACGCTATTGAAAATGGCGAAAAACGGTGCATGTGCAGATAAAGTTCCCATACAAATGGCACCTATGAAATCGACTTAAATTGCCATACGATCCAAATTATCCTATAGATATCGGTCAAATTGGGTTTGTGTGTGTTTATTACATCCATGAATCAGTAGACCAAAAATAAAGACTTAAGGACAATTCTTAGTCATAGCTCCTAATAAAGCTGCTGCCCGCTCCTCACTTAAATCTATCAAGAAACAAAAATATTGCACGGATTTTTCTAAAATTTCGTTTGTTAATGTTTTTGTAAAAAAACAAGTGACCTTACCAAATATGGTCAGGATCGGTCAATTTTTCTACCTAGTCCCCATATAAATATACTATCCGATATGAACTTTTTCATATCTGTAGCCAAAAAAAAAATTAATAACAATGCCACTCGAATTTGGTTGATGCTTGTTCTCTATATCCAATTAGTTGGGCCTAAGAGATAGAGTCTCTAAACGCATGGTATAGGGTATCGTATTTTCGGCCTAGAACGACCTTAGTTTTCTTACTTGTTTTTTATTTATTTATTTAAGTCTATTAAATTAATCCTTTTAGAATATTTATAAAAAAAACTAGCAGACCCCAGCCCTCGAATTTCGAGTGCAAATACCAAGAAAACTAATTTTTTCATTCAATTTTAAATATTTGTTGATCACACAGAAGATATATAACTGGGTTTGTTAATAAATAATTTTATAAGAGCCTAAATATACGCCAATTAATTTTAGCCAATTAACAATTCAACACATATTTAATAAACAAACACACAGCATTGTATAGTTTTTTTATTTGAAGCTTAAATATGTGTTTTATGTATGTGTTGGAAGCAACTTTAAATGCATTTTACTCCAAAAAAAAATGTTCCAGATAGTGCAAATCTGTAAAAATGGTGGACAGCCTAAAAGAATAACATTTCAAATTGCATATTTTTGTCAAAATCAGTTGGTAATTGAAGGCTTAAAATCGTTCACAAGAAATCTTCCTGCGTATTAATATTATAGATATATAGATACCAATGTTATATAAAGTTACGAAAATAAGTAGATCTCAATGGAATAATGTATTAGAATTTGAATACATAATATCATGAGTCTTCTTTTGTAAGAGTAGTATAAAACAAACCGTTAATAAAGCAAGAGGCTTTTGATTTAAATTGAAAAGTTTACGTTTTTTTTTTACTCAACAAAAAGTTCTATTGGAACGGGGGTCACCCAATCCAACAGACACTATTAAATATACTAACAATGAAAAATTAAGAATTTAAGTATACTCGTATTATGATATTAGGTTTAATTACATTTATATTTGTCGAATAATCAACAAGTTGGCAGAAATCATTAAAATTGCTACACATTCTCCTTGGCGAATCAGCGTTATCATAGTGACGAGTCATTCGCTGAGGAACATTGAATGTTATTTTCTTTAAACCGAATTCTGAACAAACATCTCCATGAATCACATTGTATACGAAAGCCATGTTTAACATAGTCCTCCTGCTTTCGAAGGTCGGTGACTTAATTAATGTTATTCTTATATGATATGGAGGAAGATCTACAGGATTCCAATGTAGACCAAACAGAAAAGAGGATCCCAAATAGCAGAAAAATATCTAAGAATTGGTCTAACAAGCGATGTGTATAATTGCTTTGTTATGTAGGGATCATTAAATTCCTTAACCCAACTTTTAACGAATGGTCAAAAACACCTCTAGCCTTGTTTACCGTCATGTTACAAAACTTAAACCTAATCCCCATAAAATCCAAACTATCGTATAATTCTGCGGGCAACAAATTCAAATTAATGCCAATCAAATTTGGTTTAGGATTATGTTCTCTATCCTCTTTGTTGAGGTTAAACCTTTCTCTAAAATAATAATATAGGGTTTCATGTTGTCGTCCCAGACTAGACTACAATCTTCCTAATTGGTTTATATGATTTTATATTTTTAATCATTTTTTTTTTGTTTAAAAAAAATTTTTTTAACGACATAAGTTAGATAAATACTGCTAGGTACAGTTTACTACTTACGAGTATACAGAGAATACATTCATATTCGAATTTTTTCACACTTTCGTTCACCGAATGGTTTTAAAGTTGAAAGCCTACACACAGATAACGGATTTATTGTTGCAACTGAATTTATTGACAATCGAATTTTGGTAGTTCCATGTACTATAACATTATTCTATTGTGAAACTGAATTATTATGGCAACCATTTTGCTGATATAAAATAAGATATTAAAATGCATAATTAATATTAACATTAACTTTTATGAAACATTATCTCATGTGATATAAAAAAAATCATGTGAGTCCGATCACAAGGGAGATGTGTAAACATCTAATAATTAAAGAAAACATCAATATCATACTTTCCAATGCATAAAAAATAAGTCGATTATGCTGTTTTCTGAAATTCAATTGATGTTTTCTGAAATGCAATTGATGTTTTCTGAAATTCAAATGATGTTTTCTGAAACTCGAATGATGTTTTCTGAAATTATATTGATGTTTTCTGAAATTCTATTTATGTTTTCTGAAATTCAAATGATGTTTTCTGAAATTATATTGATGGTTTCTGAAATACAATTGATGTTTTCTGAAATATAATTGATGTTTTCTGAAACTCGAATGATGTTTTCTGAAATTATATTGATGTTTTCTCGAATTCTATTTATGTTTTCTGAAATACAATTGATGTTTTCTGAAATTCTATTGATGCTTTCTGAAATTCAATTGATGTTTTCTGAAACTCGAATGATGTTTTCTGAAATTATATTGATGTTTTCTGAAATTCTATTTATGTTTTCTGAAATTCAAATGATGTTTTCTGAAATTATATTGATGGTTTCTGAAATACAATTGATGTTTTCTGAAATTCTATTGATGCTTTCTGAAATTCAATTGATGTTTTCTGAAACTCGAATGATGTTTTCTGAAATTATATTGATGTTTTCTGAAATTCTATTTATGTTTTCTGAAATTCAAATGATGTTTTCTGAAATTATATTGATGTTTTTTGAAAGACAATTGGAAAATGTTTAGAAAAGAACATATCATAATTTTTTCACAAATACAATCAGATAAAGTCACACCGATTTACACTTCAGCTCACACCGATGTGTTGCGCTGTTTTTGCGATTGTATTGTGAAATAGAAATTTACCCCCCTGCGCGTATAGATGTTTACACATCAGAAATAGTAATTCAAAGATTCATTATATAATACCTTTTGATACATACTATATTATTCAATTTACTTCTAAAATTTAACAGTTTAAACTTTAGAATTATCTCATATCCGCATATATTCACCGCAAACATTCTTAAGATAATAAATATTATTCATATTACGAGGGCGGCTCAATAAGTCCGTGACTTTTTGATCTTCCCTCGTAGTTATATGAAATGCAACACTGTTCCCATCAAGTAACATCTGTTAATAGACTACTATGTATACAATTTTGAGCATATTCCGTCATTTACTTTGGTTTCACAGCTGCTCAAAACTTACAACCTATGTGTTTTTTTTTTTAATGGAAAAAAGTGAATTTCGATTGCTCATTACACATTATTTTTTGCGAAAAAAAACCTTCAATCGAACCAAGAAAAAGCTTGACAAATACTATGGGGACTCTGCACCATCGATTTTAATGGTAAAAAAGTGGTTTACTGACTTCCGTTGTGGTCGTACAAATACAAATGACTCCGAACGTTTTGGACGTCCAATACACCCGAAAATGTGAAATGCGAGAGATTGTTAATGCCCTAGACATTTCATATGGCAGTGTGGTTTCGATTTTAAATGATCATTTGGGTTTAAGAAAGCTGTCTGCAAGATGGGTGCCGCGTTTGCTCTTAATTGACCATAAACGTAATCGTGTGACAAATTCAAAGGATTGTTTGGAGTTGTTTAACCGCAATTCGAATAAATTTTTTCGGGGTTTTGTAACTGTGGATGAAACAAGGATCCATTACAACACTCCGGAGTCTTAACAATGGGTTTCTCTGGGAGAACCGGCTCCGAAGGAGACCAAGGTAAGTTTGTCGGCCAATAAGGTGACGGTAACAGTTTTTGGACATGCACGCGGGATTATCCACATCGATTACCTTTGAAAGGAAAAAACAATAAACGGCGATTATTATGCCAACTTATTGGATAGATTTAACGAGGATTTAATAAAAAAAAACCGCCCCATATGGCGTATAAAAAGTTCTTTTTAATCAAAATGTGCAGTCTAAATGGCAAAATTCCATGAATTGGGCTACGAATTGGTACCTCTTCCACGATATTCTCCGCATTTAGCCCCCAGTGACTATTTCCAATTTCCAAACCTAAAGAAATGGCACGGCGTAAAGAGATTTAGCTCCAACGATGAAATTATTGATAAAAAAAATGACTATTTTATGGACCCCGGAACTTCCTATTTTTTGGAGGGGAAACATAAATTGGAGAAACTGTAGACTAAGTGTATTGAGCTAAAAGGTGATTATATTGAAAAATATTTTTTTTTTTTTTTGCAAAAAAAACTGCGTTTCATTCTAAAAGTCACGGACTTATTGACCCGCCCTTGTAAATTGATATTGAGAAACAAAAAACAATTTTAACTTCATGTGTTTTTTATTATTGTTTTTTCTGATTTTTACAATAATATTCCTATGAGTTTAACTTCTGTGAAGGCAACAAAACATGTAAAAGCTGCATTTCTTTATAATTTTAAGTAAAATTGCTTATAATTATTTTTGGTAAGCAAATAACAATGTAATAAAGTAATAGTTTATGTTTACATAGAAATATACTGACTCAAAGAATTATTCTGTATCGTTTGGTGCCAAAACGGTGTGTCCAGGACTTATTTGGTATATCTGGTTGTTACGAACATCAGCACAAACACATTTAATGACTCAAACAACAATAAATAATCACCTATATAATTCTAACTTACCAATCGTATAAATATATCGTCAGTGTATGAATCGACTTATTAGTATTGTATTACAGATAATAATTGAAATAAGTTTCTAATATTATTTTAAGGGTAAATTCTCCCTCCTGAACGAATGTCTTCCAATCCACAGCGCGGCATGCTAACACAGTGAAGAAACAGTGGAATGAATCTTCGATCTGGTCTTGGCAATTTCTTATATTATCGGTTACATCTATACAGGGCTGGGTGTACTTGCTGGTATTTCATGAACACAATCCGAACATTAAATGTTTTAAAATAATTTGCAATTATTTAATTTAATTATTTTTTATAAAAATAAAAAATCTTATTTTCGATTGCTAATGTTTTTGCTTTATTTAAAGTAAAAACATTTGATCTTGAGCCTGAACAATTTCAAACTCAATCATTAAATTGATAAAGATCGAAAAAAAGACTTTTTATTTTTATAAAAAATAATAAAATTAAAAATACGGAGGGCACGCCGTTAACGCTAAATGTAAGTTTAGCAAAAAAAATTGAATTTCTTGTTTTTTTAAGACAAAAACAAACATGTATATTGTAGTATGCAATGTGTACTCGTATACAATCATATTTGTTTCAAAGTTGTTCTATTTTTAGTTTGTTATATTGGAAGAGGCTTAAATAGTATAACTTTTGCTTGAATTCTCATTTGGTTGTTTTCAGCAAATATATATGAATTTAACTTTTTACCAAACAAACTATCTACTGCTTTTGGTTACTGATGAGGGTTGGTGACTCTTCCCGAAACAGCTGTATAACCTGTCATGCAGAATATACATAGATCAATTTTTGAAACAAATGTGCTAATGTTTTTGCTTTATTTAAAGTAAAAACATTTGATCTTGAGTCTGAACAATTTCAAACTCAATCATTAATTTGCAAATATTTTATACATTATAGTTTTGATTTATTCAGTTCCCTTTTAGTTCCAAAAACCAATACATGGTAAAACTTTAGCTTCTGTTACTATAACCGAAAAAAATTTTGTAATAAAAAGTAAGAAAATTATAGTCGTTCTAAACCGACTAAACGATACCCTATACCATTGTTTAGAGACTTTCTCTTCGGTCGAACTAAGTTGATATCGAAAAAATTTGAGCGACATTGTTATTAATTTGTTGGCTGCAGATACGAAAAAGTTCTTATCGGATGCTATATTTATATGGGGACTAGGTCAAAAAATGGACCGTGCCTGACCATATTTGGTAAAGTCACTTATGTCTTGAAAAAATATATACACACCAAATTTGAGAAAATGCAATATTTTTGTTTTTTGATAGATTTAAGTGAAAATCGGGAAGCAGCTTTCTTTGGGAGCTATGACAAAGAACTGCCATATGGGGTTTATTTTTGGACAACTGATAAATGGATGTAATAAACACACACAAACCCAATTTTACCGAGATCTATAGGATAATTTGGATCTTATGGCAATTTAAGTCGATTTCATAGAGGACATTTGTATGGGGACTAGTTCTGAACATAAACCGAATTTCACCAATTTCAATAGCGTTTATCATATGGTCAAGAAAAGTTTATGTACCAAATTTCATTAAAATATATTCATATTTGCGAACTGTAGTTTGATTACAAAGTTTACATGGACATATAGACGGACGGACGGATGGACGGACATCGCTAAATCGACTCAGAAAGTGATTATATCGTAAAGTGATTCTGAGTCGATTGATATAAGGTCGAGGTCAAATATTTTTGGTAATTACAAACAGCAGCACAAAGTCATTATACCCAAACCACATAGTGGTATAGGGTATAAAAATTTTATTTGAAGTATTTTAACCAAATATTTGTTACAATATCTGGTAACACATTTTCAGTTTAAATAAATGCTGTTGTAATATAATTATTAGTTGCAGTCACCAATATTTAGGATTAAGCATGTTGCTGTAGGTTTTATTAGGTGGCCTCAATTAAATTATTTTAATATTTGGATAAAGAGTTAAATTAGTAAACGGAACTAATTTTGGCGAAATAGATGCCTTTATTTTAAAACAATTGTGTTAACACAATAGTTATTAAAGGAAATATATTGTATTTTGTAAATATAAGTTACATTTCTAAATTATGTAATTATAAATTACAATGCAAAATTATTATTCCCTTAATAAATTTTTCTAGTGATAAACACATTTATATAAATTTTTTCTGTGTATAATATGTGAAAAATTATAAAAAAAACATAATATGATCTAATCATTTTCGAATTTGATAAAATATTGTCTATTAAGATAACAAAAATTTAATAGAAACAGATCTTCGATAAATCATATATTGATACATGAAGGAAAATTTTTCATCCCCTTTTAAGCATAATGAGGCCATGGAGGAGTGTGAAAATTGGGACAGTTATAGTTAATATGCAGGAGAAATACAGAATCTTAAAATTTTTGTGTAATATGTGTTTAAAATATATTAAACTACATAAAATATAATATTAATAATAAATAATTTTTTAAGAGCCTAAAGGTATGTTAATCATTTTATCCAGTTCATAATTCATCAAAATTCGTTATAATTGTATGTGATTAGCATACCTTTATTCTCTTATTAAATTATTTATTATCATAAATAATTGAAAGGGAGTAATTGAAATAAAAAATAAAATATCCTAGAATTTGCACTCGAATTTAGAGTGCTGGGTTATGCTAGTTAACTATTAAATACGGCAAGAACAATCAATCTGTTTTCTGTGTACATGCTGCATGACCACCAAATATAAATGTGTGGGTGATGTGAATGGGAGTTACGAAGAATAAAATTAAATTATTAAAAGAATTTAAGATTTTCATTGTGCTACAATAAATTTGTGCTCATCAAATTACCATATGTGACAATAATATCAAATATCTCAAGTACTATGACAGGAAGAGCTTTGATACTTGGTGTGATCTCATACGTTATTAGAATCGGATAAACCTACAGTTTATTTCAATTTTACAATAAACTAAAATTAGTCGAATTATTCCAACAACGTGTACGTTTCCTCGGTCACAAATCCTCCACATTCCAACAAAAAACAAGTAAGAGGGAGTGGGTCTTAGATCCAACTTTGTTGGGGTAATACTGGATATGGAATTAAAAAACAACTATGCAATATTTTTGTCTTGTTATGAATTTAAGTGAGGAGGACTATGACTAATAATGTTCCTGCAGGGTTTATTTTTAAAGTACTAATTAACGTGTCAATTAAACGCAAATTTGAGCGAGATCTATTTGATAATTTGGATATTAGGGCAACTTAAGTCGATCTCATATGGATCATTTGTATGGGGACTAGATCTGAACATAAACCGATTTTTATCAATTGCAATATTATTAATGCTATTGCAAAGAAAAGCTTATTATGTATACAAAATTTCAATAAAATATATTCATATTTTCGACCTGTAATCTGATTACAAAACTTACATGGAAACACAGATGGATGGATGGAAAGTGATTCTGAGTCGATCGGTGTAATAAAAGATGGGTCTAGGTCAAATATCCGTAGTAGTTACAAACATATATAGGATATAAAAAGTCAAACAATTGTATGCCCTTATATATAGATATTAAAGAGGTATATAATATTACATTATCTTGACCGACTTTATATATATGCTGTTTTAACTTCCGCTGAATCATAAGGCGCCAGTGGGAGTAATTTTTATTACAAACTGTACAACAATTTGACAAGAGAACAGAATTACGAAAATATCCTTATTGTAAAACTAAACACGTTCATCTTCAACTTTCCCCAAGTTAATATTTTATTAACAATTCCTTTTGCTGTTATACTCAAGTTAAAAAATTAATGAATCTGAAGCTTCGATACTGCAACACATACATACATATATTTTAATTTTTAAGTATAGGAAAAAAGGAAAAAAAATTCCTGTGTACAAAAGTTTCTTTTGAACATTTTTGTTTTCTTCTTTTTCTAGTCACGTTAAAATAATACATTATTGTTTAATGGCAACACTTTTTATTAGCTACAGCCGCTTTAGCGTGCGTGTTTCTTTACAGAAGATTTAACAACTAAATATAGGTTGTCTTACAAGCTACATCAGTTGTCAAGATACGGACACTACGCGTCAAAGTGTTAAAGAAAATCTGATTTCTATTATTTTTATATTTTCACATCTTAATTTTATACTAGGGTTAGTTCCCTTATAAATAAATTTCCCAAAATTTTTCTATACAATTTATTAGATGAATATCAAAATCTTTGGAAAATTCAACATATGTTGATAAAATGTAGTTTATAAAAATTTAGTGAATATTCGTTAAGAAAAATCACAAAAAATAGTTTACTGGTATGAAATATTAAAAATTGTTTCGATTGGAGCTTTTAAAATCTTTTAATAGTTATATTACATTATTTTGATGAAAGTGTTAGTATAGTCAATAATTTGTAACAAAAAAGGGCAATTATTTTTCTAATGCTAATATTTGAGGCGAACTCCAGTTTCAAACACAAATTCAGCAGAACAAAATTTTAAAAAAATCTTTGTCAGTTTAAAAATATGTATTTTTGGAAATAGGCAAGGGCATGCTTTGATCCCATAAATAACTAATTTTTAAATAAGGAAATTAAGACTTGGTTTTGCACTATTTTTTTCGATAGGTAGAACCAAATTAAAGTGAACTGAATAGTTAATAAAATCTATGATATAAGGTGTGGGATCGGAAAAATTTTAACACCCGTTGGTCCTCTTTGGCGAAGCATTATTTTATTTTATTTATTTATTCTTGAGGAAATGATCTTTAAAAAAAATGTCAGTTATTATGTTTAATGACAGTCCTATACATTTATTGTTAGCTTGATTAAATTAATCGACGAAATAAAAAAAACATTTTAATATTATTAAATATTTTCAATCAAATGAAATGAAATGCACAGAAAAAAATTAATGAATTTATTAATGCAGATCACTAACATGACAGAAAAGTGTTAGGTAAAATACAGAATGAAATCGAAATCATCTTAACACACGTTTTTCTTCTTAACTTTTAGAAGCAATATTTTAATTTTTTTATCCTTAAAAATACTTAATTTATCGTAAGTTTGATTCAAATGACTGATGAAACAGGAATATTTTCAACAAAATCCAAAATGGACTAAGTTGGCCAAAGTATCAAAGGTCTGCAGTCAAACCATTTCCAATTTTATCAGAAAGTATCAGGAGAATTTTAGCATTGATGGGAAACTTGGTTCGGCAAGAAAGAAAGGTCCACATGATGTTTGTAAGGCCAAGAAAATAGAAAACATATTGAAAAGAGCTCCCAACACATGCGGAGCTCCCAACACAGGAACGTTGTAAAAAAGGTAGAGGCCAAAAACAGAGCACGGTAACTGAAATCATGTTTCATGTTGCATAATCGACGACGACATGTATGTAGTTTCAGATTTCTTGCAGCTTCTTGATCAAAATTATCTTTATAATGGTTGAGGAAGTGAAATATCACAGAAAATTAAGGGTATGTTAAGCAATATGCAGTTGCACTCAAATAAGCAAGCAACTTGCGACAACGAGCTCTATATATACCAAATTAATATTAAGGAGTGTTTGCAAAAAGGCCCCTTTCTTCCATAAGCCAACATAATTTGTCCACATATTTTTGGCCCGACTTGGCGTACTGAAACTATCCGTGGTTTAGGCAAGTGAAACGATATTGGGCTCTTGTGAAAAGGGTGTTGAAGATCACAAAAATTATGTTGCCAAATATAGAAGATCGTAAACAGATATGTACCACCTGTTGCAAAAAAGTGGCAGAAACCATTATAAAATCCCCGATGGAAGGGTTTCTGGAAAATGCCCATCGGTTCACTAGTAGTGATTAGACCTATAAAATAATTTCAATTAAATAAAACATTTTATCTGTGTTAAGATATTTTAGAGTTCACTCCTTTAAAAAAGATTAGATATTATAAAGCTTGTATTGTTTACATTTTTGCACTGATATCTTAATATACATATACTAACAGATTCCAGCACTCGAAATTCGAGTACAAATTCTAGGAAATTTAATTTTTTCATTTAATAAAGACCCTCAAGGTTTGCTTCACAACTCATCGCGTTTTAAATGAAGTAAACAA
The DNA here is from genome assembly GCA_963682025.1 of Cordilura impudica. Lineage (NCBI taxonomy): Eukaryota > Metazoa > Arthropoda > Insecta > Diptera > Scathophagidae > Cordilura > Cordilura impudica. The sequence goes on from OY821519.1 coordinate 185,344,095, forward strand.
ACTCAACACATTAACAGAAACACATTAACAAATTTAATAAACACACATAGCATTGTATAATTTTATGTAAGTGTTAGTAGCAACATTAAACGATCATAACTCCAAAAACATATTCCAGACGATGAAAATCTGTAAATCTGGGTAACAGCTAAAAAGAAATACCTTTCAAATGATTTTTTTTTGTCAAAATCTGGGAAAAACTGTGAAACTTACATCGGTCACAAGAAATCGCTTTGACTATTAATATCATAGATTTTAATTTTTAAACTCTTTCTTTTAACTCATACTCTCTGTCTGTCTGTCTGCCATGGTGCAACCCCATTCCCCCATCCAATTGTTGTGACTAAAGATAAATTTTGGGGTAGCCACGCACAGTCACGGAGTGCTTTAATACCCATTTCCCCCAATCCGATGGATCTGAAACTTGATCGATCGACTTCCGTGAATAAAGATCAACTTTGACATAGTCACGCACAGTCATGTATAGTCACGCACAGCCACGGATAGATTAAAACCTCACTTCCCTTCTTCCGATCGATCTGAAACTTTGCCCATAGACTTGCTGTTTCCATAGATTAATTTTAAGATAGTCTCACAGAGTCACGCACAGACATGGAGTGGTTTAAGCCCCATTTCTCCTAATCCAATCAATCTGAAACTTGGTTCATAGACTTGTTGTTACCAAAGATTAATTTTAAAATATTCACGCAAAGTCACGCAGTCACGGATAGTTCCAAAACTCATATGCATAAGGAAACAAAGAGCTTTTATAAAAACTATGCTTTTATGGGTTAGATTATTACTTGCTGATTTCATACATAGAAAAAAGTCTTGTATTGATTTCATACATCAAGGAAAGGTGTGCCAAAATTAAAGGTCAGTTTTCGGTCCGAAGTCAAATCCATTATATTAGCTGAGTTTGTTATTCTTGTGTTCTGTTATAGTTTGTTATGGCATGGAAGGACGGTTTTATAGTAGAGACAGAATAAAATAAAAAACTCAGCCTAGTCTGACAAAAAAAGTTCTTTTTAATGATACTGTCAATGTAGCGATGCACCAAAGTAACTACTCAGTAATTTTTTTGTAGTATTTAGGAGGATCGATGAAAATGTATGGTACGTTCAAATCTGATTTGTTTGCACTTTTATAGACACAAGCTCATCAATTAAATCAAAACAGTCCAAGAACGGACTTATTTTTATTGCAATTGCAATTAAAGCTAATGCAGATAATCGGACTTGACCCATTGTGCAATAGGTATAATCAATTATAGCAGTACAAAATTTGACTTTATATTTGGACTTTTCCATTCAGTTGTGTATCAGGTCATTCATATACCAAAAAAAAACGTCGTTTTAAACTAAGTCGTACTTGAGGAAATGCTACCTCAGTGCCTAATACTATAACTATTTCTGGAGTTTTTTTGATAATCGCTTCAAATGATTCATCACTTCTGAATGTTTTAAACAATATTTTCATGGATTGCACAATTTTATCACAATGGAAATATATGCCGAATGTCTTTGCTAATTTCATTCAATAAATCATGCCAAATTATGAGTGAGTGTATAAACTGATACAACGATATCTTATTCGCAAGGCTGTTAGCTTGAGAAACAGCAACTCCAATTGAACTTGAAACTGCAACTTTATATAAGGCTTCTATAATTTCATCCAAATTATCTTATATACATGGTTATTCGGCTTTCGCGAGGCGTATCTGATGATGATTTAACAGTTATTCTAAAGGCACTTTGCGGTGCATCCCATCGAATAGTTAATGCTGCAAAAAAAAGTATAAATACATTGAACAGTCCCAAAAAAAAATTAATTGCAATTGATACTGATATCGCAGCATCAGATACCATAAGATTGAATGTGCGGTCAGCACGAGCAAAAAGTTCTGGGATTTTTTCTTTGATTAAAGCTTGAACGCCTATCGATTGTCTTGATAATTCATTAGATCCAAATTATACACAGCTAATAAATTAAAAAAAAAAAACTTCAGCAAAACCAGAACCAGTGCAATTAGTGATGTGAAAAAATCTAAAAAAAAAATTTCATTATGTACTTATTTCTGGTTGATTTCAACGCATATCAAGAGAATAAAAAAGCTGTTCCTTATGAATGACATCAGAAGTACAATCCATGATAACAGCAACACATTTTGATGTTAGTTCTCAATATTATTCTGAATATAAGAGCAATAATTTCATTCATTTTAACATATGCAACTGGATCAAATTTTGCAAAAAATTTCCATTATTGGGCTGATAAAGTTAACAGTTAAAGTTAACTTTCAGATAACGTTAGGACAATATAAAAAAAAATTTTCAAGTACCAAGCACCAATGTTTATATTTCATTTGCTATCATTATCTAAAACATGGATAATGGGACTTGTCATGTTGTTTTAAGCTAAAATATATATTTTCCGATCTGAATAACATTTAGTTGACGATAAACGTAGTTTCCGAGCGGAAATAAGTTTGAGAATTAGGAATAAATAAATATATTGAATAGAATACACTAGCCAGCTTCAGGTAACTACTTCCCCATTAGCAAAAAGTATAATGTAATAACTGTTATTAAATTCGCGACCCAACAAATATGCTGAAACAGCTAGCGAAGTACTAACCCATACTTCGAAAATTGTTTCAGAACTCCAGGAATTATTTAAACAACTTGTCAATAGTTTAATTTTATTTTACGTACCTGTAACTTGTTTATTTCATTCTTTCCGGTACCTGGAGAGCCGAAATGACGATACATAATTAAAACAATGAATATGAATTGAACGTTGTTCTAAAGTTTGATGTTTATAAATTCATAATATGTATTTATATAATATATACCTCTGACTACATATGTCAGAAGTACAACCAGGAGAAAAGCAGAAGTCGTCAATAAATATTAAATTCGCATAAACTAAAGGAAACACGAAAACAGAATGTCCGAACTGTAACAATTATAATTTATTGAAATGTAAAAGGAATGATCTTTCCCTGCAGGAAATGTCAATAGTGCAACAGTACTGATTCACGAGTACTACTGACCAACTTTACCCCAGACAATGTAATTTTCTATAGACCTTTAATGGTGACTTGGGGACACTTGACCCCAGGCTTCTTGCAGGGTTATTATACCTACCCATGCATCTATATATTAATACGTGAAAGAAAATTTATTCATCTCTTTTTAAGCATAATACGGACAAGGAGGAGTGTGAAAATTGGCTTACTTATAGTTCATATGAGGAAGAAGGAGAGAATTTTAAAATTTATCAATAATATGTGTTAAAAATATATTAAATTAAATAAAATAAATATTAATAATAAATAATTTTATAAAAGCCTAAAGTTATGATAATCAATTTTAGCCTGTGTTGAATTGTGAATTGCTTAAAATTGATTAGTATACCTATATGCTCTTATAAAATTAAATGTATTTTATCATCAATTTTTTTATATACCTATATATATTAAAAAAACGTTGAAAAGAAAATTTGAAGAAAAAATAAAATTCCCCAGAATTTGCACTCAAATTTCGAGTGCTGGGTTATGCTAGTAAAGATAAATATAACTCGCACACAATCATAACACAATATTTGCACCAACAGCTACAGTTAGCATTCATATTCACGAAAATATAATAAATCTGATATATAAAAAAATGCTAGAGGGCTTTGAAAAATTTAAAATTTCATTTGTATGTAAAATATTAGAGACTATAGGAACCATGCACTACCATTCATTAACAAAAAAAAAACCTATGTGATTCCGATCACAGGGAAGATGTGTAAACATCTATTTACAGATCAATTAAAATCAAACAGTAAGCGGCATCTACATATGTATAGCAAGCAACTGCTATGGATGCTATATTTGATGGTTGCATATGTTTGCTATACATTCATGGCACTTTCTGTTGGTTGTTGAATCAGATAAATAAATTTAAATCATAATCTTTGCACCAATACACTTTCATATACCTCACACCGATTTTCCCTTACGCTGTTTTTGTGACTGTATTGTGAAATAGATTTTTACCCCGCTGAGCGCATAGATGTTTACACATCAAAATATGAATGAAACATACGTACATAGCATAGTCTAACATAATGCAGTATGCTTAGAAATATTTATGAAGTTACATTTTGTAATTTAGAAATAGTGTACATTAAGGTGGCCGTTAAAAAAAAAAGTGTTCAAACTCTCGCTACCAACCCATAGAAATATGCGAATAGCAAAAAAAGTGCGAAATGTAAAGTTTTGGGCCAATAAAACAACATTAAGATGTCCCTCAACGCGACTGAAAATTTAAAGTGTGTTTATATGGGGAAAATATTTTTTTTCAGATTTTACGAAAATTTCGTTCTAAAGTTTAATTTTTCTGACAAGTTTTTGTATAATTCGTGATCAATTTTAAATTGTCTTCTCAAAAAGATATAAAACTATGTCGCGAAATTTGATGGCATTTTTTTTTCAATTTTGAGAAATTTATTAAAGCCATAAATTTTTTTTGTCTTTATACTTACAAGTACTCAGATATGAAGTATTGTTTTTTTTACCACGTTGTTAACCTATTGCGCATTGAGACGGAATATGGGAAATTTTTTTGATAAAATTTTGAAAACTCCTTTTTCAAGTTTTAAAAAATTTTCTTAAACAAAATTTAAAAAATGAATCTGGTACTTTAGAATTTTGTTAAATTCATGTTAGAGATTAACTGTGTGAATCCCTATGCCAGAACTTTTTTGACAAATATTTTAGTTTTGCGGATTTGGAGAAAAATGGGATTTTTGTAAAATATTCTGTAAATATACTCTTTCTAAATATTTTGTATCAAAAAGTCATAATTTTTCTACTTTTAAATGTTATATTTTATAATAATAGCCTAGGGTTTCGGAAAAAAAAATATGACCCCATTAACCCTTTTGGAACTAATAAAAGACAATTTATTCACAAAATTCAAATATTTTGTAAGTGCTGTTGAATTTTTAGATTCGATGCTTTAAATATAATAGCCAAATCTGTAGAACTTCCGCTCCTAAAATTTGGGATAAATCCAAGAACGTTAACCCATTATTTGCCAAGGCCAGCTTCGGATTTGAAGATATTTTTAAATAAAAATTACCGAAAACGAGTTCTTCTATTAAGCTCGATGAGACCACTATTTAGAATTTTAGAAAAATAATTCGGTTAATTTTTACTTCTTTAACACTTCAGTGCTCCTGGGATCAAAATAATCCATTGTCATATATCTTTGCTGCAATTACCTGCTTATTACTCTCGAATATAAATTGAATAATAATAATAATAATAATAATAATAATAATAATCATAATAATAATAATAATAATAATAATAATAATAATAATAATAATAATAATAATAATAATAATAATAATAATAATAATAATAATAATAATAATAATAATAATAATAATAATAATAATAATAATAATAATAATAATAATAATAATAATAATAATAATAATAATAATAATAATAATAATAATAATAATAATAATAATAATAATAATAATAATAATAATAATAATAATAATAATAATAATAATAATAATAATAATAATAATAATAATAATAATAATAATAATAATAATAATAATAATAATAATAATAATAATAATAATAATAATAATAATAATAATAATAATAATAATAATAATAATAATAATAATAATAATAATAATAATAATAATAATAATAATAATAATAATAATAATAATAATAATAATAATAATAATAATAATAATAATAATAATAATAATAATAATAATAATAATAATAATAATAATAATAATAATAATAATAATAATAATAATAATAATAATAATAATAATAATAATAATAATAATAATAATAATAATAATAATAATAATAATAATAATAATAATAATAATAATAATAATAATAATAATAATAATAATAATAATAATAATAATAATAATAATAATAATAATAATAATAATAATAATAATAATAATAATAATAATAATAATAATAATAATAATAATAATAATAATAATAATAATAATAATAATAATAATAATAATAATAATAATAATAATAATAATAATAATAATAATAATAATAATAATAATAATAATAATAATAATAATAATAATAATAATAATGTGGGAGGAGCTTAAAAGGACGCCTAAATCTACCTTTTTATTCTGACGAGAGTGTGTGTTGTGACGCGAAGAAGTAAAGACGTGACGGATAAATTATAATAATATCAATTATAATTCAACACTGAATTATATTTTTTTCATTTTTTTAATTCTTTTTATATCTTAACAATAAAAATACCATAAATTGGGGGCTCAACCAAAATTGTTTAATACGCAGTAAATTGTCTCGAACGTTTTGAGAAAAGAAAAAAAAAAAGTTGCAACAAATAAACGAAAAATATAAATTCTAGAATATTCCACTTTTTCTTGAGAAAATAAGAGCAAAAAACGCCGGCGTCACGAACGTTCTACAAACAAAAAAAAAATATATATAGAAAAACTAAAACACACACAAACACGAAGAGACCAATTCTGCAAAAACAAAAAGGAGTAAAAGAGACAATGTACACGTTGGGCGATTTTGATACTATTCGCAACAATTTGTCAACGGTCAAACGCGCAGTGGCACTTGCTTTCCACAAATTCATTTTTCAGTTTGAAGGCGATCGATCAAACAGACAACGTTTACGCCGGTTTGAAGGGTTTGATTTTGACGAAGATGATGACGAATTTAAGCTGAAATTGGATTATGTGAAAGAAAATTTAAGTACAGCAGATTTGGTGTCAATTTGCAACTTGTTGGGTTTGAACTACGACGTTGAAGATTTGTTTCGACACATATTTGCAAATTTACGTAAAGGCATGCTGTTAAAAGCTAACGACGAAAACGACGATGATGATGAAATAGAAAAAATAGACACTGATGATGATGATGAAGAAAAAACTCTTGTTGACGACGACGATGGTAATGAACATAAAATAATACATGTAGGTAACGACGATGATGCTTCTGCTTCTGCTAGGAACAAACGATGTGCAACATTAACACAAAAAATAAAGAACGACGACGCAGCTGTAAAACAGAATGCAGCAAATACATATGAAGAATACTCAAGCAAAAACAATTAAAATAAGAGCAACGATGACAACAGAAAGCAAAATATAACAAACTCAATGCAACAGTGTAACATATCGTCTATTAATATGCCAAGATTTGCAATTTCTTTCCGTGACATTGAGGACTCTATTAGATCGTTTGATGGAAGTGGAAATTTGCCTGTAATGGTATGGATAAATGAATTTGAAGAAACTGCCGCCATAATGTATTGGGATGAATTTCAAAAATTCATATTTGCCAAGAAATCGCTTAAAGGGTTGGCAAAACTGTTTGTGGCAAGTGAAAGAGGTATTACATCGTGGGTTAAATTAAAAGAAGCCTTAATAAGTGAATTTGAATCAACGGCAAACAGTGCACAGCTTCACAAGCTACTCACCGATAGAAAAATTAACAAGGATGAAAGTGTCCACGAATATTTTTTGAATATGAAAGAATTAGCCTCACGTGGTAAAATGGAGGATAAAGCTTTGATGCAATATGTGATTGACGGCATAAAAGATTTGACTATAAATAAAACCATACTTTACGGTGCGACCAATTTGAGAGATTTTAAGGAAAAACTTAAATGTTACGAGGTGATGCAAGACAAATCTAAACGGAAAGATGATAATAAAGCGACATTTAATAAAGTACCACTTCAAATTGAAAAAAAGGAAGCACATTGCTTCAATTGTGGTGAAAAGGGTCATAGATCAAATCATTGCAGAGACAAAGAAAAGGGCGTCAAATGCTTCAATTGCAACAAATTTGGACATATTTCAAGACAATGCCCATTAAAACAAGAAAGGGCAAACGTACGTCAACTGGCTGTTGAAAATATTATGAAGAAAAATGTCAAATTTTTAAATCAAAGTTGGCTGGCTTTGTTTGATACCGGCAGCAAATTCAATGTTGTTACGGAAAATGTTTATAATTCTTTGAGTAAACCTAAACTTGTTAAATCTAATTTTTATCTTGTAGGATTTGGTGCGAATGGCAATAAAATAAAACCATTGGGTAATTTCCAGTATAAGGTTGAAATCGATGAGGAAGAATACGATCTGACTTTCCACGTAGTCCCATTTGCTTCTATCGATGTTGAAGTGATTCTAGGTAATGAATTTTGTTCATTTGCCGAAGTCAAAATCTCTCCAGATGGCCTGACAATTAGAAAGACGAAAAACGAAAATTCTAAAGAAATTCATAATATTATGTTGATAGATATTTGCGCTGATGCTACTGAAAATGCAATTGATATTGAAGAGACGGCCAGTAAATATGCTAAACAAAAGGTAATGAACATGATCGAAAATTACAGACCAAAAAGGTCTAAGACAACAAACGTGAATATGCGTATCATATTGAAAGACGACAAGCCAATCTTTTGCAATCCTCGACGACTTCCAATAACGGAAAGATGCATTGTTGAAAACCAGGTCGAAGAGTGGTTATCTGAGGGAATTATTGAACCGTCCGAGTCCGAGTTTTGTAGCCCAATTGTTCTAGTAAAAAAACGGGATTCAACTGCACGACTATGCATTGATTACAGGAAAATAAATAAGGTAATTGTAAAAGACCGTTACCCCCTACCACTTATTGAAGACCAACTCGATCGTCTGCAGGATGCATTGATTTTTAGTACGATTGACTTAAGAAACGGTTTTTTCCATGTACCCGTAAATAAAGAATGCAGATTATACACTTCATTCGTCACTCATAATGGTCAGTACCAGTTTCGTAAAGTACCATTTGGTCTTTGTAATTCACCAGGTGTTTTCCAACGACATGTCAACGCGATATTTCGAGATCTGACACGAGAAGGTGTCGCCTTACCGTACATCGACGATATCATCATACCAGCAAAGAACGAAGATGAAGCATTGAAAAATTTGGAACGTGTATTAGAACTAAGCAAGGACTATGGTTTGGATATTAACATTAAAAAGTGTCATTTTCTGAAAAAGAAAATACAATTTCTTGGTCATGTTATTGAGAACCAACGAATATCACCATCATCTGAAAAGACTGAAGCTATGATCAATTATCCTATACCACAAAACGTTAAGCAGCTAGAAAGTTTCCTTGGTCTCGCAGGCTATTTTAGAAAGTTTGTTCCTAATTTTTCGATTATTGCAAAACCGCTTACGGATCTTAAAAAGAAAAATACGAAATTCCAGTTTGGTGCAGAACAACTGACTTCATTCAATACGCTTAGGAAATCATTGTGTCATGGTCCGGTGCTAAACATATTTAATCAAAGCTACGAAACTGAGGTACACACAGATGCTTCCATTGATGGTTATGGAGCAGTGTTATTACAAAAATCGCCAGATGATCATCTTTTGCATCCGGTTTACTACATGAGCAAGAAGACAACTGATCCTGAAAGGAAATACACTAGTTATGAGCTTGAAGTGTTAGCAGTAATTGAAGCGTTAAAAAAGTTCCGTGTGTATTTGATTGGTTTGCATTTTAAATTGGTAACCGACTGTAATGCTTTTACAAAGACATTAGATAAAAAAGATTTGAGTACCAGAGTGGCCCGTTGGATACTATTTCTGCAGGAATATGATTATATTGTTGAACACAGACCTGGAAACCAGATGCGTCACGTGGATGCCTTAAGTCGATATCCAATAATGATCATTTCAGAAGATAATCTAATTTCAAAAGTGAAACGACTACAAACAAACGACGAAGATCTGAGAACCATCAAAGATATTTTAAAGGAAAAATTGTCATATAATGATTATTTTCTAAAAGGAGACATTTTATATAAGATTAAAAACGACTGTGAATTATTAGTCATTCCGAAAGGTATGCAGAGCGAAATTATAAAAAAGGCGCACGAACGAGGTCATTTTTCAATTAAGAAAACCAAGGAACTAATTTGTAATGAGTACTTCATTCCGAAGCTAGAAGAGAAAATACAGAAGCACATCTCGAATTGTATTCCATGCATCATTACCAACAGGAAACACGGTAAGCAGGAAGGCGAACTACATCCTTTACCTAAAGAAGATATGCCGTTACACACGTATCACATTGATTATCTTGGTCCTCTCGAATCGACAAACAAAAGTTATAACCACATATTTGCTGTTATTGACGCATTTACTAAGTTTTGCTGGCTATACCCAACGAAAACAACTTCTGCTAAAGATGCTATCTCTAAGTTGCAGATACAAAATACTATTTTTGGTAATCCGTTGCAAATCATCTCAGATCGTGGCTCAGCATTTACTAGTGAAGACTTCAAAACTTATTGCGAAACAGAGAAGATAAATCATATTTTGATTACAACTGGTCTACCCCGTGCTAACGGACAGGTCGAACGCCTCAACAGTGTTATTATCTCAGTATTGTCAAAGTTGAGTATTGACGATCCTAGTAAATGGTATAAATTTGTTGGAAGTGTACAGCAGCTCATAAACTCTACATATCATAGAAGTATCAGTACCACTCCGTTCCAGATGCTTGTTGGTGCTAAGATGAGGACTAAAGAAGACATTCAACTTAAAGAACTGATTGAGCAAGAGTTTATTGCAAGCTATGATGAAAAAAGAAGCGAAATTAGGCGTACGGCAAAACAACAAATACTTGACGTTCAAGCTGAAAATAAGAAAAGATATGATCTAAGACGTAAATCTGCAAGACAATACAACATAAATGATCTAGTGGCTATAAAAAGAACGCAGCTAGGAGGTGGCCTTAAACTGAAGCCAAAGTACTTAGGTCCATATCAAGTCGTAAAAGTTAAACACAATGATACTTATGATGTCGTTAAATTTGGTGATTCCGAAGGTCCTAGACGTACTACAACTTGTGCCGAATATATGAAGCCATGGCCTGATGACCTTAGTGAAGATGATTTCGATGAAACGGTCTCGCAGGATGGCCGAGATGTGGGAGGAGCTTAAAAGGACGCCTAAATCTACCTTTTTATTCTGACGAGAGTGTGTGTTGTGACGCGAAGAAGTAAAGACGTGACGGATAAATTATAATAATATCAATTATAATTCAACACTGAATTATATTTTTTTCATTTTTTTAATTCTTTTTATATCTTAACAATAAAAATACCATAATAATAATAATAATAATAATAATAATAATAATAATAATAATAATAATAATAATAATAATAATAATAATAATAATAATAATAATAATAATAATAATAATAATAATAATAATAATAATAATAATAATAATAATAATAATAATAATAATAATAATAATAATAATAATAATAATAATAATAATAATAATAATAATAATAATAATAATAATAATAATAATAATAATAATAATAATAATAATAATAATAATAATAATAATAATAATAATAATAATAATAATAATAATAATAATAATAATAATAATAATAATAATAATAATAATAATAATAATAATAATAATAATAATAATAATAATAATAATAATAATAATAATAATAATAATAATAATAATAATAATAATAATAATAATAATAATAATAATAATAATAATAATAATAATAATAATAATAATAATAATAATAATAATAATAATAATAATAATAATAATAATAATAATAATAATAATAATAATAATAATAATAATAATAATAATAATAATAATAATAATAATAATAATAATAATAATAATAATAATAATAATAATAATAATAATAATAATAATAATAATAATAATAATAATAATAATAATAATAATAATAATAATAATAATAATAATAATAATAATAATAATAATAATAATAATAATAATAATAATAATAATAATAATAATAATAATAATAATAATAATAATAATAATAATAATAATAATAATAATAATAATAATAATAATAATAATAATAATAATAATAATAATAATAATAATAATAATAATAATAATAATAATAATAATAATAATAATAATAATAATAATAATAATAATAATAATAATAATAATAATAATAATAATAATAATAATAATAATAATAATAATAATAATAATAATAATAATAATAATAATAATAATAATAATAATAATAATAATAATAATAATAATAATAATAATAATAATAATAATAATAATAATAATAATAATAATAATAATAATAATAATAATAATAATAATAATAATAATAATAATAATAATAATAATAATAATAATAATAATAATAATAATAATAATAATAATAATAATAATAATAATAATAATAATAATAATAATAATAATAATAATAATAATAATAATAATAATAATAATAATAATAATAATAATAATAATAATAATAATAATAATAATAATAATAATAATAATAATAATAATAATAATAATAATAATAATAATAATAATAATAATAATAATAATAATAATAATAATAATAATAATAATAATAATAATAATAATAATAATAATAATAATAATAATAATAATAATAATAATAATAATAATAATAATAATAATAATAATAATAATAATAATAATAATAATAATAATAATAATAATAATAATAATAATAATAATAATAATAATAATAATAATAATAATAATAATAATAATAATAATAATAATAATAATAATAATAATAATAATAATAATAATAATAATAATAATAATAATAATAATAATAATAATAATAATAATAATAATAATAATAATAATAATAATAATAATAATAATAATAATAATAATAATAATAATAATAATAATAATAATAATAATAATAATAATAATAATAATAATAATAATAATAATAATAATAATAATAATAATAATAATAATAATAATAATAATAATAATAATAATAATAATAATAATAATAATAATAATAATAATAATAATAATAATAATAATAATAATAATAATAATAATAATAATAATAATAATAATAATAATAATAATAATAATAATAATAATAATAATAATAATAATAATAATAATAATAATAATAATAATAATAATAATAATAATAATAATAATAATAATAATAATAATAATAATAATAATAATAATAATAATAATAATAATAATAATAATAATAATAATAATAATAATAATAATAATAATAATAATAATAATAATAATAATAATAATAATAATAATAATAATAATAATAATAATAATAATAATAATAATAATAATAATAATAATAATAATAATAATAATAATAATAATAATAATAATAATAATAATAATAATAATAATAATAATAATAATAATAATAATAATAATAATAATAATAATATAATAATAATAATAATAATAATAATAATAATAATAATAATAATAATAATAATAATAATAATAATAATAATAATAATAATAATAATAATAATAATAATAATAATAATAATAATAATAATAATAATAATAATAATAATAATAATAATAATAATAATAATAATAATAATAATAATAATAATAATAATAATAATAATAATAATAATAATAATAATAATAATAATAATAATAATAATAATAATAATAATAAATAATAATAATAATAATAATAATAATAATAATAATAATAATAATAATAATAATAATAATAATAATAATAATAATAATAATAATAATAATAATAATAATAATAATAATAATAATAATAATAATAATAATAATAATAATAATAATAATAATAATAATAATAATAATAATAATAATAATAATAATAATAATAATAATAATAATAATAATAATAATAATAATAATAATAATAATAATAATAATAATAATAATAATAATAATAATAATAATAATAATAATAATAATAATAATAATAATAATAATAATAATAATAATAATAATAATAATAATAATAATAATAATAATAATAATAATAATAATAATAATAATAATAATAATAATAATAATAATAATAATAATAATAATAATAATAATAATAATAATAATAATAATAATAATAATAATAATAATAATAATAATAATAATAATAATAATAATAATAATAATAATAATAATATAATAATAATAATAATAATAATAATAATAATAATAATAATAATAATAATAATAATAATAATAATAATAATAATAATAATAATAATAATAATAATAATAATAATAATAATAATAATAATAATAATAATAATAATAATAATAATAATAATAATAATAATAATAATAATAATAATAATAATAATAATAATAATAATAATAATAATAATAATAATAATAATAATAATAATAATAATAATAATAATAATAATAATAATAATAATAATAATAATAATAATAATAATAATAATAATAATAAATAATAATAATAATAATAATAATAATAATAATAATAATAATAATAATAATAATAATAATATAATAATAATAATAATAATAATAATAATAATAATAATAATAATAAATAATAATAATAATAATAAATAATAATAATAATAATAATAATAATAATAATAATAATAATAATAATAATAATAATAATAATAATAATAATAATAATAATAATAATATAATAATAATAATATAATAATAATAATAATAATAATAATAATAATAATAATAATAATAATAATAATAATAATAATAATAATAATAATAATAATAATAATATTAATAATAATAATAATAATAATAATAATAATAATAATAATAATAATAATAATAATAATAATAATAATAATAATAATAATAATAATAATAATAATAATAATAATAATAATAATAATAATAATAATAATAATAATAATAATAATAATAATAATAATAATAATAATAATAATAATAATAATAATAATAATATAATAATAATAATAATAATAATAATAATAATAATAATAATAATAATAATAATAATAATAATAATAATAATAATAATAATAATAATAATAATAATAATAATAATAATAATAATAATAATAATAATAATAATAATAATAATAATAATAATAATAATAATAATAATAATAATAATAATAATAATAATAATAATAATAATAATAATAATAATAATAATAATAAATAATAATAATAATAATAATAATAATAATAATAATAATAATAATAATAATAATAATAATAATAATAATAATAATAATAATAATAATAATAATAATAATAATAATAATAATAATAATAATAATAATAATAATAATAATAATAATAATAATAATATAATAATAATAATAATAATAATAATAATAATAATAATAATAATAATAATAATAATAATAATAATAATAATAATAATAATAATAATTAATAATAATAATAATAATAATAATAATAATAATAATAATAATAATAATAATAATAATAATAATAATAATAATATAATAATAATAATAATAATAATAATAATAATAATAATAATAATAATAATAATAATAATAATAATAATAATAATAATAATAATAATAATAATAATAATAATAATAATAATAATAATAATAATAATAATAATAATAATAATAATAATAATAATAATAATAATAATAATAATAATAATAATAATAATAATAATAATAATAATAATAATAATAATAATAATTAATAATAATAATAATAATAATAATAATAATATAATAATAATAATAATAATAATAATAATAATAATAATAATAATAATAATAATAATAATAATAATAATAATAATAATAATAATAATAATAATAATAATAATAATAATAATAATAATAATAATAATAATAATAATAATAATAATAATAATAATAATAATAATAATAATAATAATAATAATAATAATAATAATAATAATAATAATAATAATAATAATAATAATAATAATAATAATAATAATAATAATAATAATATAATAATAATAATAATAATAATAATAATAATAATAATAATAATAATAATAATAATAATAATAATAATATAATAATAATAATAATAATAATAATAATAATAATAATAATAATATAATAATAATAATAATAATAATAATAATAATAATAATAATAATAATAATAATAATAATAATAATAATAATAATATAATAATAATAATAATAATAATAATAATAATAATATAATAATAATAATAATAATAATAATAATAATAATAATAATAATAATAATAATAATAATAATAATAATAATAATAATAATAATAATAATAATAATAATAATAATAATAATAATAATAATAATAATAATAATAATAATAATAATAATAATAATAATAATAATAATAATAATAATAATAATAATAATAATAATAATAATAATAATAATAATAATAATAATAATAATAATAATAATAATAATAATAATAATAATAATAATAATAATAATAATAATAATAATAATATAATAATAATAATAATAATAATAATAATAATAATAATAATAATAATAATAATAATAATAATAATAATAATAATAATAATAATAATAATAATAATAATAATAATAATAATAATAATAATAATAATAATAATAATAATAATAATAATAATAATAATAATAATAATAATAATAATAATAATAATAATAATAATAATAATAATAATAATAATAATAATAATAATAATAATAATATAATAATAATAATATAATAATAATAATAATAATAATAATAATAATATAATAATAATAATAATAATAATAATAATAATAATAATAATAATAATAATAATAATAATAATAATAATAATAATAATAATAATAATAATAATAATAATAATAATAATAATAATAATAATAATAATAATAATAATAATAATAATAATAATAATAATAATAATAATAATAATAATAATAATAATAATAATAATAATAATAATAATAATAATAATAATAATAATATAATAATAATAATAATAATAATAATAATAATAATAATAATAATAATAATAATAATAATAATAATAATAATAATAATAATAATAATAATAATAATAATAATAATATAATAATAATAATAATAATAATAATAATAATAATAATAATAATAATAATAATATAATAATAATAATAATAATAATAATAATAATAATAATAATAATAATAATAATAATAATAATAATAATAATAATAATAATAATAATAATAATAATAATAATATAATAATAATAATAA
The DNA here is from genome assembly GCA_963682025.1 of Cordilura impudica. NCBI lineage: Eukaryota > Metazoa > Arthropoda > Insecta > Diptera > Scathophagidae > Cordilura > Cordilura impudica. The sequence goes on from OY821519.1 coordinate 185,361,303, forward strand.
TATAATAATAATAATAATAATAATAATAATAATAATAATAATAATAATAATAATAATAATAATAATAATAATAATAATAATAATAATAATAATAATAATAATAATAATAATAATAATAATAATAATAATAATAATAATAATAATAATAATAATAATAATAATAATAATAATAATAATAATAATAATAATAATAATAATAATAATAATAATAATAATAATAATAATAATAATAATAATAATAATAATAATAATAATAATAATAATAATAATAATAATAATAATAATAATAATAATAATAATAATAATAATATAATAATAATAATAATAATAATAATAATAATAATAATAATAATAATAATAATAATAATAATAATAATAATAATAATAATAATAATAATAATAATAATAATATAATAATAATAATAATAATAATAATAATAATAATAATAATAATAATAATAATAATAATATAATAATAATAATAATAATAATAATAATAATATAATAATAATATAATAATAATAATAATAATAATAATAATAATAATAATAATAATAATAATAATAATAATAATAAATAATAATAATAATAATAATAATAATAATAATAATAATAATAATAATAATAATAATAATAATAATAATAATAATAATAATAATAATAATAATAATAATAATAATAATAATAATAATAATAATAATAATAATAATAATAATAATAATAATAATAATAATAATAATAATAATAATAATAATAATATAATAATAATAATAATAATAATAATAATAATAATAATAATAATAATAATAATAATAATAATAATAATAATAATAATAATAATAATAATAATAATAATAATAATAATAATAATAATAATAATAATAATAATAATAATAATAATAATAATAATAATAATAATAATAATAATAATAATAATAAATAATAATAATAATAATAATAATAATAATAATAATAATAATAATAATAATAATAATAATAATAATAATAATAATAATAATAATAATAATAATAATAATAATAATAATAATAATAATAATAATAATAATAATAATAATAATAATAATAATAATAATAATAATAATAATAATAAATAATAATAAAATAATAATAATAATAATAATAATAATAATAATAATAATAATAATAATAATAATAATAATAATAATAATAATAATAATAATAATAAAATAATAATAATATAATAATAATAATAATAATAATAATAATAATAATAATAATAATAATAATAATAATAATAATAATAATAATAATAATAATAATAATAATAATAATAATAATAATAATAATAATAATAATAATAATAATAATAATAATAATAATAATAATAATATAATAATAATAATAATAATAATAATAATAATAATAATAATAATAATAATAATAATAATAATAATAATAATAATAATAATAATAATAATAATAATAATAATAATAATAATAATAATAATAATAATAATAATAATAATAATAATAATAATAATAATAATAATAATAATATAATAATAATAATAATAATAATAATAATAATAATAATAATAATAATAATAATAATAATAAAATAATAATAATAATAATAATAATAATAATAATAATAATAATAATAATAATAATAATAATAATAATAATAATAATAATAATAATAATAATAATAATAATAATAATAATAATAATAATAATAATAATAATAATAATAATAATAATAATAATAATAATAATAATAATAATAATAATAATATAATAATAATAATAATAATAATAATAATAATAATAATAATAATAATAATAATAATAATAATAATAATAATAATAAATAATAATAATAATAATAATAATAATAATAATAATAATAATAATAAAATAATAATAATATAATAATAATAATAATAATAATAATAATAATAATAATAATAATAATAATAATAATAATAATAATAATAATAATAATAATAATAATAATAATAATAATAATAATAATAATAATAATAATAATAATAATAATAATAATAATAATAATAATAATAATAATAATAATAATAATAATAATAATAATAATAATAATAATAATAATAATAATAATAATAATAATAATAATAATAATAATAATAATAATAATAATAATAATAATAATAATAATAATAATAATAATAATAATAATAATAATAAATAATAATAATAATAATAATAATAATAATAATAATAATAATAATAATAATAATAATAATAATAATAATAATAATAATAATAATAATAATAATAATAATAATAATAATAATAATAATAATAATAATAATAATAATAATAATAATAATAATAATAATAATAATAATAATAATAATAATAATAATAATATAATAATAATAATAATAATAATAATAATAATAATAATAATAATAATAATAATAATAATAATAATAATAATAATAATAATAATAATAATAATAATAATAATAATAATAATAATAATAATAATAATAATAATAATAATAATAATAATAATAATAATAATAATAATAATAATAATAATAATAAATAATAATAATAATAATAATAATAATAATAATAATAATATAATAATAATAATAATAATAATAATAATAATAATAATAATAATAATAATAATAATAATAATAATAATAATAATAATAATAATAATAATAATAATAATAATAATAATAATAATAATAATAATAATAATAATAATAATAATAATAATAATAATAATAATAATAATAATAATAATAATAATAATAATAATAATAATAATAATAATAATAATAATAATAATAATAATAATAATAATAATAAAATAATAATAATAATAATAATAATAATAATAATAATAATAATAATAATAATAATAATAATAATAATAATAATAATAATAATAATAATAATAATAATAATAATAATAATAATAATAATAATAATAATAATAATAATAATAATAATAATATAATAATAATAATAATAATAATAATAATAATAATAATAATAATAATAATAATAATAATAATAATAATAATAATAATAATAATAATAATAATAATAATAATAATAATAATAATAATAATAATAATAATAATAATAATAATAATAATAATAATAATAATAATAATAATAATAATAATAATAATAATAATAATAATAATAATAATAATAATAATATAATAATAATAATAATAATAATAATAATAATAATAATAATAATAATAATAATAATAATAATAATAATAATAATAATAATAATAATAATAATAATAATAATATAATAATAATAATAATAATAATAATAATAATAATAAAATAATAATAATAATATAATAATAATAATAATAATAATAATAATAATAATAATAATAATAATAATAATAATAATAATAATAATAATAATAATAATATAATAATAATAATAATAATAATAATAATAATAATAATATAATAATAATAATAATAATAATAATAATAATAATAATAATAATAATAATAATAATAATAATAATAATAATAATAATAATAATAATAATAATAATAATAATAATAATAATAATAATAATATAATAATAATAATAATAATAATAATAATAATAATAATAATAATAATAATAATAATAATAATAATAATAATAATAATAATAATAATAATAATATAATAATAATAATAATAATAATAATAATAATAATAATAATAATAATAATAATAATAATAATAATAATAATAATAATAATAATAATAATAATAATAATAATAATAATAATAATAATAATAATAATATAATAATAATAATAATAAATAATAATAATAATAATAATAATAATAATAATAATAATAATAATAATAATAATAATAATAATAATAATAATAATAATAATAATAATAATAATAATAATAATAATAATAATAATAATAATAATAATAATAATAATAATATAATAATAATAATAATAATAATAATAATAATAATAATAATAATAATAATAATAATAATAATAAATAATAATAATAATAATAATAATAATAATAATAATAATATAATAATAATAATAATAATAATATAATAATAATAATAATAATAATAATAATAATAATAATAATAATAATAATAATAATAATAATAATAATAATAAATAATAATAATAATAATAATAATAATAATAATAATAATAATAATAATAATAATAAATAATAATAATAATAATAATAATAATAATAATAATAATAATAATAATAATAATAATAATAATAATAATAATAATAATAATAATAATAATAATAATAATAATAATAATAATAATAATAATAATAATAATAATAATAATAATAATAATAATAATAATATAATAATAATAATAATAATAATAATAATAATAATATAATAATAATAATAATAATAATAATAATAATAATAATAATAATAATAATAATAATAATAATAATAATAATAATAATAATAATAATAATAATAATAATAATAATAATAATAATAATAATAATAATAATAATAATAATAATAATAATAATAATAATAATAATAATAATAATAATAATATAATAATAATAATAATAATAATAATAATAATAATAATAATAATAATAATAATAATAATAATAATAATAATAATAATAATAATAATAATAATAATAATAATAATAATAATAATAATAATAATAATAATAATAATAATAATAATAATAATAATAATAATAATAATAATAATAATAATAATAATAATAATAATAATAATAATAATAATAATAATAATAATAATAATAATAATAATAATAATAATAATAATAATATAATAATAATAATAATAATAATAATAAATAATAATAATAATAATAATAATATAATAATAATAATAATAATAATAATAATAATAATAATAATAATAATAATAATAATAATAATAATAATAATAATAATAATAATAATAATAATAATAATAATAATAATAATAATAATAATAATAATAATAATAATAATAATAATAATAATAATAATAATAATAATAATAATAATAATAATAATAATAATAATAATAATAATAATAATAATAATAATAATAATAATAATAATAATAATATAATAATAATAATAATAATAATAATAATAATAATAATAATAATAATAATAATAATAATAATAATAATAATAATAATAATAATAATAATAATAATAATAATAATAATAATAATAATAATAATAATAATAATAATAATAATAATAATAATAATAATAATAATAATAATAATAATAATAATAATAATAATAAAATAATAATAATAATAATAATAATAATAATAATAATAATAATAATAATAATAATAATAATAATAATAATAATAATAATAATAATAATAATAATAATAATAATAATAATAATAATAATAATAATAATAATAATAATAATAATAATAATAATAATAATAATAATAATAATAATAATAATAATAATAATAATAATAATAATAATAATAATAATAATAATAATAATAATAATAATAATAATAATAATAATAATAATAATAATAATAATAATAATAATAATAATAATAATAATAATAATAATAATAATAATAATAATAATAATAATAATAATAATATAATAATAATAATAATAATAATAATAATTAATAATAATAATAATAATTATAAATAATAATAATAATAATAATAATAATAATAATAATAATAAAATAATAATAATAATAATAATAATAATAATATAATAATATTATTATTATTAATATTATTAAATAATAATAATAATAATAATAATAATAATAATAATAATAATAATAATAATAATAATAATAATAATAATAATAATAATAATAATAATAATAATAATAATAATAATAATAATAATAATAATAATAATAATAATAATAATAATAATAATAATAATAATAATAATAATAATAATAATAATAATAATAATAATAATAATAATAATAATAATAATAATAATAATAATAATAATAATAATAATAATAATAATAATAATAATAATAATAATAATAATAATAATAATAATAATAATAATAATAATAATAATAATAATAATAATAATAATAATAATAATAATAATAATAATAATAATAATAATAATAATAATAATAATAATAATAATAATAATAATAATAATAATAATAATAATAATAATAATAATAATAATAATAATAATAATAATAATAATAATAATAATAATAATAATAATAATAATAATAATAATAATAATAATAATAATAATAATAATAATAATAATAATAATAATAATAATAATAATAATAATAATAATAATAATAATAATAATAATAATAATAATAATAATAATAATAATAATAATAATAATAATAATAATAATAATAATAATAATAATAATAATAATAATAATAATAATAATAATAATAATAATAATAATAATAATAATAATAATAATAATAATAATAATAATAATAATAATAATAATAATAATAATAATAATAATAATAATAATAATAATAATAATAATAATAATAATAATAATAATAATAATAATAATAATAATAATAATAATAATAATAATAATAATAATAATAATAATAATAATAATAATAATAATAATAATAATAATAATAATAATAATAATAATAATAATAATAATAATAATAATAATAATAATAATAATAATAATAATAATAATAATAATAATAATAATAATAATAATAATAATAATAATAATAATAATAATAATAATAATAATAATAATAATAATAATAATAATAATAATAATAATAATAATAATAATAATAATAATAATAATAATAATAATAATAAATCAAAACAACTTTTAACCAATATTGTTATAAAATTACTTAATGTATAAAAACTATCTTTATTTTTCTAAATAAAATAAGAAGACCCACAAATGACCCAAAGCTAATAAAAGACAATTTATCAAAAGAATATAAAATTTAAAATTATTTCTATTTATTTTGGTGTATTTAAGGATGATTTAGTGTGCGATTCAAATTGTCTTCTGTAATCACTTACGACTTGCAATAAGTATTGCTTTTCTTGTTCATTCTTCGTTAATATGTTATTATACTCTTCAATCAATTTAACACCGCGTTCTGCTGTATTATTTACCACTTTCATGTTTGCAACAGTATCACTTCCGTTTTATAAAAATATAGATAGCTTTTATACATAAAGTAATTTTATAACAATATTGGTTTAAAGTTGTTTATATATAGTATAGGAAATTTGAAAATTTTCTACCGCCTACTAGAATTTTTTTTAATATTGGATTTGAAAATTCTCTTTGATAAGCAGGAAGAAAAGAGAGGATGCGAGGCCGCACTCTAGGCCACCGTCAAATGCCTTGCCTGCCTATCCACTGGTTGTCGTTACATCAAATATTTGCCACCATAGATAAACAATCATAGAATGCCAATTTAAAATTTTTCCGTGATTGAGTAGAATACTTTTTTTTAAAATTTTACTAAAGCTATGGTCTGTCTATAGGCAGAGAGTAACATATAAAACGACTTGATCGACTTAATATTGAACATGTCATTTTTAAAATCAGTGAACTAGATAGATTCTGATACCAGACTTAAATACAATGCTCAGTAGCTATGGCTAAATTATTTTAAACTATCGTACTGATTTCTTGATTTATTATTAGCATAACAAACTCCACATAGACTATTCTGGCAGTTAGGCCACTAAATGAAATTGTATATTCAATAATATAATTCTGTTCAAGTAGGGCGCAGTGTAAGTAAATGCCTCCCAAAGTGAAATCTTAATACATATTTAATACAAAACAATTCACTAGACATTTTATTATACAAAACGGTACGTTTAGCCTGACATTCAGCAAAGAAAAAGAGGACCCTCCTTAGTCATTTCAATTTAAAATTTACAAACACATCTTGCGTGTATTTCTCTAACAATTGACATTTTTCTTGAAGTCAATGCTTTTGTTGAAGAAACAATACAAATAAAGTAACAACATCACGGCAGGAGTGAAAGGATAAATGATGAATGGCTGCATTTCTAAACAATTGAGTTTCTTTAGCAAAATGTAAGGCATCGTTTAAGAAAGTGTTTTTATTCAATATTCTATGGAGGAGAGAATATATGTATATTGTTCTAAAGCTTATAACTATTGTGGAGATATTTTTAACAAACCAGTTTTATGTCTCCATAACAAAAGAGTTACTTTCTTGCGTTTTTCCTTACAATGTAACAAAGGAAAGTTTAAGAAAAACCCTTTGCAAAAAGCTTATTATTATTGTTGTTGTAGTAGCTATAATATATTTTTTTAATTACCCACTTAATACGTTCTTCAAACTGTTAGACTCATTGCATATGTTAAACCCGCGGTATCAACGTTTTCCAAGCAAAAAGCGCAAAACAGTACCCCAAAAATTTCTAAAAGTCGCTAAATTTTAATAAAAGTAGTTTTTAAAAAAATAAAGTTATTTTTATAAAATTTCAAAAAAAAAAAAAAAAAAAAACTGTATATTATTTGTACATTTGAGATCAATTAGTATTTAATGAAATGTTTGAAGTATAAGCAATAATAAAAGAATTAAAAGCATTAAACACATTTCTTATACCTCTTCATGTTCAAATTAAATTATGTCCTTTTTCTTCACCATCTTTAGGACATAAACTTAATCTTTAGTGTTCATATTCAATATTTATTAAATAATTTACATTTTGTTCTTTATTTTATTTAAAACAAGTAACAGTATTATCTTCGGCTGTGCCGAATCTTTGATACCATCCACCCATGTTCTCAGCACATTATTATAACCAAAGTTGTTAACACTAAGAGACCAAAAAGGCTAGACTTCACATTATTATGGCTAGATTTTTACAATGATGTTAAAAATTCATAAATAAATTACAAAAAATTTAGGCATATTCATGCTTTTCTAATATAAAGTAATTTCTAAATGCAATCAGCATAAAAGAAAACACATACAATTACATTTTTGTTTGTTGGTTTATTCAAGACATCTTAAATGACGGGTACAAGACCGTAGTAAATCGTTGAAGACAAATTGAGGACAGTTCGAACAAATCGTTGGTGAAATTTTCATGCAACTGTCCGCGGAATCAAACAAGACCGTAAGAGAGACACCTTCGCTTATCTTGTCGTTGGCGATTGTGTGAGCGAAAAAATTTCCTCATTGACGCCGACGACCATATAATCGACGATGTGCTCTATATTGTCGTCGATGACGACGTAGACGATGTAATCAACAATGTGATCGTTGACGACCGTTCTGTCGATAGTATCCTTCATATTGTCGTTGACGACAATATAAGAGACACCGCCCTCAATACAGTAAAAAGTACACATTTTTAATTATTAAAATTTCATATTATTTTATTTTCACATTTAAATAAAGAACTACAAAGCAATAATTAACAAAATAAACGATAAAAAATAATTTATTAATTTAAAAAATAACTTAAATGAAAGATTAGAAATTTCTTATAATTACATATCGATTTCCCTTACTTTCTCTTCATGATTTTCCTTTATAAGTTGTGATTTAATTTTGCGGAAAACTCTCTCGTGAAATCTTCGTAGCGTGGCATTCTTTTTTTGTGGCTTCTATTAAGCGAAAGTTAAAATAGATTAAATTTATACAGACTAATTACAGAGTTCGTTAATTAAGTTATTGTTTTATTTTTTTTTATTAACTTACCAAATATATCATTTAGTACGTTTCCGTATGTTAGTGGGTTTGTTTCTATCGTTCCATCGTAATCGAAATTCATTATTATATTTTTTTCCCTAAAAATCTACTTATATTTCTTAAACTGTCAGCTGCGATGCGTATCATCGCAGCAACCTGAATAAAAAAAATACAATTAAATACCATTTAATCCAATCACCTCATACTTACAATCTGCATTCTTTCTTCAGAGGATAAATCTTCTTCCAACTGTTTCAAATTGATATCGAACTCTACCGTCCTATTGGTATTACGACGTTTTTAAACTTAAACATTTACAGCCGTATTCATAAAAATTAAAGTGTACTTCAAGTAGACTTTATTGTATGTTTTTCATAAAAAAATTTGTTGATAAAGTCTACTTGAAGCACACTTTAATTTTTATGAATACGGCTGTTAATCTTTTGAACACTTTGGTAAACTCCTCTATTTGTTTTTTCGTAACCAACTAAAAAAATTATATTTCTAGTGCTTTTGTTTGGTCTAGTAGTCATTATTAAGTCCCGTTATTTTAAATTTTTTTTACACATAAAGCTTATATAGAAAGAGTTAGAAGTACATGAACAATTTTAAGACATTGTTGTTCATGCTGTCTTTAACGGTGTTCAATATAGGACAACTTGAAGACAGCGTCGCTCATCATTTTGCTAACGGAGTTCGGCTGACGATAATGTAGACACGATGTCGGTCATCTTCTCGTCACTAAACCCATACATGACAAAACCTGACTTTGTGACTTAATATGTCGTCAATTGAATTTGATACACGACCATATCCATAAGTTATTTGTCATCCAGATGGTCGTTAGCTAAATTTCTTTATTAAATCCCTGCAAGAGCGACTTATAGACATTGTCAACATGCTCAACCTATTGCGGACAGGAGAATTTTTTCAACAGTCAGACATTCGGACATTGCTAGATCGAGTTCTCCTTTTTTAAGGATCACGAATATGTATACGAGTAGTTTATGGGGTCTCCGGATAAGTTACGAATGGATTGACAAACTGATATATACCCTCCGCACACTGAACATTGTTTCGACTTCAACGTTGCGAGTAGAAACGGATACAACGAATATTGATCATTTCAAATACGGGAATTCATTGACGGCGTTTTTGAGGTTAAATACTTCTTCAAAGACTTTATATTTGTTTCATAAAGATTATAAGATCTTCAGAATATATTTTTAAATGTTTTCCACGCTGATGTACTTAAGAAATTTTTTTCTATTTCGTAAAATTAGAATTAGATGGCAATTCAGCCCTTAACTCATATATAAGAGTTTTTTGAACTAATTTCTACTTATTAATTCTTTTACCGACACTTCAATATTATTGCCAGCATAATAACGGAAATAACAAATTTCATTAAGTACGGGATTGATCTCATCTTCCAAATAATCAAACTTACGCGTAGGTGCAATCAGCAAAAAGTTGAGTGTGGTCCGCATTTTGGACTACGAATTCCAGATTCAGTATTTGTAATGGATTGATTGTACGTTTACTTCACAGCGCCGTCTCAACGATTTTTCATTAACAACGTTAAAATGAGTTTCCAACTCATCCATTATTGCTTTAATGGCTATTTCTATAAGCCATCTGGTTGGTGCTACCATCGGAATTTTTCTTGGCATATCGGAATCTTTGTTAATCAACTTATATATCTTATTATATAATTTTTGTCTCATTGACGAATAAGAGAACCAATTATGAGTGTTTTTGAATAAAAAGTTAAAATTTGGAGGGAAGTTATTAACATATGTACAATTTCGTTAAATATAAACTGTTGTTAAGCGCCCCGGTAGGTGAGTAGATAGCGTGCTCGCCTATCATGCGGGGGTCGTGGGTTAATTCCCACCGGAGGCTTTGGTCTGTCGCTGCAAAAACCAGCCAAATGGTCTTTGTCACCCGGCTTATCCCTGGACCCAAATAAGAATACAAATTTACTTTGCCTTGTAATTAATATAAATAAATAAAATAAATAAACTGTTGTTATAATATGTACAATTTTGTTAAACATAAACTATCGTATATAAAAGGCGCTAAAGTAGATCAACAGCGCTTTTTTTTAATGGCGCTAAATGGAAATATTCGCTGTTTGCGTACTTAAAAAGCGCTAAATCTAGCACGAAAAGCGCTACGATGACATCGCTGTGTCAAAAGATCAGACTTGATTAAATTCGTGCTTGTTTTCAAATATTTGTGTGCTCGTATTCTATTTGTTGTTTGTATTAAAACCAAAAAGCAAATAATCGATAAAAAAAAGTAGGGTAGTTTATTTTCAATCAACCTACAATTATTTTTTCATTTAACTATTATAAAATTCCAAAATGATTGGTTTTCATCGGTTACCACCTACTGTTCCGTTACTTTACTTCTATTTGCAATTCATTTCTCCATTCAAATAGAAAACTAAACAGCTTTTATTATGGAAACAATGTGACTTATAATTATTTGGTAGTTTATAAAATAACTATTTGTATTGTACTTAAAATAATTATAGTAAGACAACAAAACCATATAAGTATATAAGATTATGTACATATGTTCATGTTCCACAGCTCCATCTGCAAGCAAGGATATGGCTTCAGTTTTTATACCCTATATCACTATGTGGTTTGGGTATAATGACTTTGTGCTGCTGTTTGTAACAACCAAAAATATTTGACCTAGACCCATCTTTAATTATACCGATCGAACCAGAATCACTTTCTGAGTTCATTTAACAATGTCCGTCCGTCCGTCCGTCCGTCCGTCTGTGTGTCCATGTAAACCTTGTAATCAAACTGCAGGTCGCAAATATGAATATATTTTGATGAAATTTGGTGTGTAAGCTTTCATCGGGCATGGGATGAACGCTACTGAAATTGGTGAGAATCGGTTCATGTTCAGACCTAGCCCCCATACAAATTACCCCCTATGAAATCGACATAAATTGTCATAAGATCCAAATTGTCATATAGATCTTACTCAAATTGGGTTTGTATGCATTCATTACATCCATTAATGAGTAGTCCAAAAATGATCCCTTTGGCCCCATATAGAGCTGCTTCCCGATCTTCGCTTAAATCTATTAAAAAACAAAAATATTGCACTGATTCTTCTCAAATTTTGTTTGTATATATTTTTGTAAAATAAAAGAGACTTTACCAAACATGATCAGGATCGGTCCATTTTTGGACCTAGTCCCCATATAGATATATCATCCGATATTAACTTTTTCATATCTGCAGCCAAAAAAAATTAATAAAAATCCCACTCAAATTTGGTTTTTGCTTATTTTCTATGTCCAGTTAGTTGGGCCTAAGCGATAGAGTTTCTGAACGCATGGTATAGGGTATCGTATAGTCGGTCTAGACCGACTATAATTTTCTTACTTGTTTTTTTTTTTGGATTCGCGTTCGATAATTTTTATTGATTATCATAAAACAATTAATGGAGAGTATTATGTCAACTTATTACAGTGTTTAAGTGATGAAATTAGGGAAAGGTGAGCTTTCAGCGATAAGGAAAGTGTTGTTTCATCAAGAAAATGCACTAGTTCATACATTCATTATTGTGATGGCCAAAATCCGTGAATTAAATATTGAATTGCTCGGATTATTTTCAGTTTCTAAACTTCATAATATGAGCCGGTGGTAAAAGATTTGCCAACAATGAAGAGGTGAAGTCTGCGGTTGATGACTACTTTAAGGAGCTAGACAGTTCTTACTATAACAGGGTACTATAAACAGGGTATCGATGCAATTGAATATCGCTGGGAAAAGTGTTTCGAGTTAGAAAGACATTATGCTTTATCAGGTCGGGTTGCTCTGAGACCACCCTCATCTTGCAACCATACGTTGATAAGCTAAATGTTGAAAAATAATAAGGGCTTTTCACTCTTGGTGTTATATTTACAACCCCGTTATATTTACAACGATTTTATACTACAAAGCGTGAACGTCTTTTCCGTGTATATTTTATTGTGTAATGTAAATTAATGAATCAGTCGATTTTTGTTTTGTTTTCCATTAATTTGAAAAATAAAAATATCAAAAAATGCCGAAACTGCTGTCGGTCAATCTTTAATATTTATTTAATTATTATTTTGATCCATTTTTTTATCATTTATTTTAATAGAGACCACAATATGAAAAATAAAATTAACCAATTGTTTTTGCAGCTCAACGATCAGCTGTTTTAGTCTTGTAAATGTTTAGTTTTGTTAGTGTACTATACCTTTTAACCTTGTACTTTACCACAGCGTAGTAAATTTTCATTCCATACATTTTGTTGTTGCGGTGTTGTAAATAATAATGCTTTTACTATATCTACAACATTTACAAGGGATACTTTACTACCAAGAGTGAAAACCCTTAATCTATATATAAAATTTTCAAGTTCACTGAATGAATACAAAAATTAAGTTTTACTAAAATGTTCCATTATTGTACCAAAATAAATAAACTCATGGCATAATTAAGAAAAATTTACTGAACATTCGAGATAAAATATCAGGATTGCAAGAACCAACAGCGATTAAGGAGTAAAGTAAGTTTACATTACTGAAAGATTATGCTCTTACTGTAGAAACTCGGCTGAAAAAACAAGAATTCGTATGTGAAAACATAATTTCGATTGCGATACCAAAATACTGCAGTATCTGCAAATGAACAAAGTGGTTGATGACAAGTTCGCTTACCACTAAAAATCTGTTTTCTCCGCAAAGGTTTCGATTTTTCGATGATCCAAAACACCACATTGTTTGTTTCCCTTAAAAAAAGCTATTTTTTATGTCTTATTATTTGGTAGTGGAATTAACTTTCTGTAAATGTGTGTCTAAGGTGTGTTAAATATACAGAGAATTACTAGATATGATCTTTATTTTCTCGAATTATTTATCTTTCACTCCAACTTTTGGCATATTTTTGTTTTATTTTAGCTAACCAATGATCCATCAAGTTGGATAATTCTCAATAATAAGAACAACTGTTAACGAAACCTCAAATTGTTTCAAGTCTACAGTTTGTAGCTTTGAATTAATTCCTTTACATATCTGCTTAAATGAATTAAAAATCCTACCGCCTGAGCCAAAATACGCACACAACAAAAAGGCCAACCAATTAAAGTTAAAATGTGCAAAAACGCGTATGCTTGACTATAAAAAAGAAGAATTTATATGCGTTAAAATTACAATCACCAACAAATACAAACAAATAAAAGTTTTTACAATGAAAAAAGGACATGAATATTTAAATTTTTGCGTTTAAAGGAGATGAATGAATTTGAAAAACATAAAAATAAAAAAAGTGAAATAATATTAAATATTTACAATTATATTTAAAACGAAAATTTTTTGAATATTTCTTAATTTTCATGCAATTTTATGGAGCATCTAGAGAATAAAGTTTCAAAAAGAATGAACAATATATTCTCAAATATTTACAACCTTGTAAAATCTGTATGCGAAACTATTTTTTTAAAGATGTTTTAATTCATGGTTAAAGACTTCAGCTCATACATTCTTCTTCATTTGTATGTTATAGCCCCAATGGCAGAATATCTGTATCAGTAAACCCACATCTTAATATTGTACTGAATTTTTCACATGCTCTCATACAATTACATAAATACATAACATACGCAATGCTTGTCTCTATATTGTCTTCTAATCTTAACCTTCATTTCACAAATAGGTTTTAATTTAAGTAAATAATGTTCTGCAAACACTTAACTTCTGCTAAGTTGTTGGTATGTGTAATTATTGACAAATTGGATGATAGACATGCTACTCGACCTTATTTATTGACAGCATGTCGATTTCACACATAATTTCTAATTAAGTAATTTATAAGTTTTCCACACATACCTGTGCCTGTACTCGAATGCTATCATTACATTAATACACCATTAAATAACCCAAGACGATAGACATTGTATAAATAATGAAAAAAAAAAAAAAAAAACAATTCGCTTTAATTTAACCACTTAACATTTAACCGCTGCATTTTAATTATCTGAGATAAAATAACACATTTTCGATCAGTAAAACACTCTAGTGTGGTTTTTAATTTTGTTAGTTGGTTAGATTATTTGCTGAAAATTTGAAATACATTAATCATTCACTTGAATTCTAAAATATCGCTATTAATTGCCACAAATACTTAAGAAATCGTTTTTTTTTTTTTTTTTTTGGTTTAATCAAAAAAATATTTTTATTTCGTTTAAGCATTACACTCCTATAACAACCACCCGAATTCTGCAGAAGAGACATACCAGTTATGGATGTCAATATTATCTTCAAAGGCAAAAAGTAATGTGGAGAAGGTTGTAAAAATACTTAGGCATACTTAACAGAAATCCTGAAAATTTATGCTGTTTACCTTCCTGTAAATAATTGTTTTTATTTCCGAACACGAGATTTCAAAGAAAATGTTTATGTGAATGAGCAAATGTTGAAATGAATGAATGAATAAATGAAGTCTATAAGAGTGCAAAGTAAGCGAAGCAAGAGGGAAAAAACATAATGGAAATTGTTACACAACTAACTATGAGTACAACACAAGCAAAATGATTAAATGAAGTAGAAACCCATCAAGAAAAGATACTTGAGGTCTCTACCTAAAATACATACATACTTGAATATAAAATAAGTGCATAAATTTGACCCCTCTTGGAAAAACCGAAATGCCTTGTTCTACAAATTAGCACATTCTTACCAAAAATCAGCGAGTTCTACACCTAGCATTGGGTATATGGTACAAATACTAAATACTGTATTGATGTAACGATAAATTGTTTTTATAAAACGCTTTCAGATTTTATTGCGTTTCGAAATACACTATGCTGGCTAAATCCGGTCCTCCGTGGAATTCAAAAGAATTATCCAGAATTAAAAATTAAAAAAAAAAAAACAAACGTTACAAGCGATATAAAGGATCTGGCGCAGAATAAAACTTACTAAACTTGAAGTTATATACTAATTACATGAATAACATGAAAATAAATTTTATAACTTCGTAAATTCTAAAAGAAAATTTGTTGTCTTTTTACCTGTAATGAAATATCTAAATAATGAATCCAGTGATGACCTTATTATTAGTAATATTTTTGCTGACTTTTTCTCCACCACATATTCGGATGTTGTCTATGATAATTCAAGAGATTTTCCATTTAATGTGTTTGAACATCAGTCAATTTTTTTTTTTTAATTTTAAATTCAGTTTTTATTAAGTAATAGAAAGTAACAATGAAACTTACGTCTAGTGCCTCGAAGCCCTTTGGCTTGTCTGCAGGAATTTAAGCTAATTTTTAATTCATTTATTTAATTTAATTCATTGCGAATTTAAGAAGTATTTTTAAATAAGTTTTTGTCGTTTATACTTATTACTAGTGTTAATTATGTCTATTTAATACTTTTGGTAAGGTGACAGTTAGGGTACTTTTTCCGTAATTATTGTAGTACCGCTCAATTCTGAATCTTCCTTCAGCACGCAGATAGAACGTAAAAAACCTGTTTCGTTGAAAAATTCGTTCGCAAGGGTTGAGTAGTATAATATACTTTTATACTTTTATCTGTACTAATATTATAAAGAGGTAATGTGTGTTTGTTTGTTTGTTTGTTTGTTTGTTTGGAGGAGGTAATCTCCATAACTGCCCATCTGATATTCCTGAAATTTTCACAGAGTCTTGCTGCGCGTGGCACCTCCCACACAAAGAAAATTTTTAAAATCATATACATATATTGAGTATTATGATAGGGAGAGCTTTGCAAATTTGTGTGAGGTCACCTATTGTTAATATTAGTAGCTACGCTGGAAATGGGCGGGATCGGACAAGTGGGCGTGGTACCTTCCATACAAGTAATAATTCAATATTATATATAACGAGTACTGTGATAGAGAGAGCTTTTCAAGTTTGCTGATGTCACCTATTATTAATGTGAGTTGTCGGACAAAAATGGGCAGTATCGGACCAATAGTCGTGGCACCTGCCATGCAAATTAAATATAAAATGCCATATATCTGGAGTACTGTTATAGTGAGAATCTTGGGACTTTGTGTGAGCCCATAAGTTATTCATGTGATTAGTTAGACAAAAAAATGGGCGTGATCGGAGCAGTGGGCGTGGCACCACCCGTACAAAGTAAATATATTATATCATATAACTGGTGTACTTAAAAAGGGAAGCTTTGACATTTTGCACGACACCATCAGATCTTAGTAAGAGTAGTCGGACAAAAAATTGGAGGGGTTCACATCAATGGGCGTGGCATTCCCCATGCAAAGTAACTATTTAATGTCATATATCTGGAGTACTGTAAACGAGAGGGATTTGTGGCTTTGCATGAGCCGATAGGTTCTTTCTATGATTAGTCTAACAAAAAAATGGGCGTGATCGTAGCAGTGAACGTAGCACCGTCCATGCAAATTAGATATCGAAAAACTCGACATTTTGCTCGAGTCCATCAGATATTAATGTGAGTAGTCCAATAAAAATTGGGCGGGATGGGATTAGTGGGCGTGACACCTCCTATATAAATAATATGAAGTACTACGAAAGCAACAGTCTTTTGTTAAGTACATTTGTTATCAATGTGATTTGTTGTGGAAAATATATCGCCAAAATCAAAAATTCGCCAAAAACCGAAAATTGCCAAAAAAAAATAAAAATCGCCCAAAAAATCTTCAAAATCAAAAATGGGCAAAATCAAAAATCGCTAAAAAGAAAAATTGCCAATTGACATTCTAAGTTAAAGGCCAATAGTTAAGTGTTGCCAGATCTAATTTTGATAATCCATCTTCTTCTCATGGGCAGCTACATCTACCTTGCTCCAGGGTAGGAACGCCGAAAAATCTGATAATGGTTGTACTGAATGAAAAAACAAAAAACATTGTATATCAGCAAGTATTCAAATAAAAAAAACTATGCTAATAATCTATAATAACATAATTAAGAGGTAATATGTGTTTGTTCCTGAAATTTTCACAGAGTCTTACTGCGGACATGGGGGTGCTACAGGCTGTAATTTTTTTAAATATTTTTAGCGGGCGTGGCACCTCCCATACAAAGTAAATTTAAATATCATATATATTAATATGATAGAGAAAGCTTTGCAAATTTGTATCAGGTCATCTATTATTAACGTGAGTTGTCAGACAAAAAAATGGGCGGAATTGGACAAATGCAAGTGGCACCCCTACACAGACTTAATATTAAATGTGATATATCTGAATTACTGTATTAGTGAGAGCCTTGGGACTTTGCGTGAGCCCTTTCATAACAATTCGGAAGTTGGGGGGAGGGGGAGGGTGTAGCGAAGCACACCGGGTTACATCTAGTATATTATATTATATTATATTATACTTTTTACGTTGAGTATGCAAAGATCTCTTGCAATGTTGTCAGAGGTTTGCATATGATGTTTGTAGTTGTTGTTATTTATAAAGGTGTTGTTTTTGCTGGTAGCATTGACGTTGCAGATGATGTTTATATCATTACTGGCGTTATTATCGCTAATGTACTTGATTTTGTTGATGTCGTTTACGCAAGCGCGGATCTACGGGTGGTACGGATGGTTGCCCCTTAATGTTAGCAGAAAAAGGCACAGTGAAAAAATACAGGAGGAAGCAACCAACGCAAAAAGGACACTCTATTCTCATAAATTAAATAAATCCATATGTAAAAGCATTAAAGTTCCACTCATACAAAATGACTTCGCTTGTAAAGGAGACAACATTTTTCAAAAATCTACACCCAAAAGGAATAATGTTTTTATGAAATTTTTGGGATCAAAATTATTAATATTGTGTGAAACTAGATGGGTGGAGCGGCATGATGCAATATTACAATTTGCAAGTAATATTAAAAATATATTGGAGCACTGGAGAAAATATCTCATTGAAAGGACAGAGACACGTCCACAAAGGCCTCAGTTTTAATAAATTCGCTAAGCTCCTTAGTGATATTCTTGCCCTCACACAACTCATTAGCGTATTTCTGCAAAAAAAAAAAAGACCTAGTCTATGAAAGGGGTCAGACATAATAAAAACTCTTTTAATGAGCCTTCAATATAAAAGAATCGAAGCTGAGGAAAGCTTTAAATTTATTTTTAACAAAGCGAAAATAATATGTGATCACCTAGACATTTCAGTCGAAAAAACTAAATATAAAAGAAAGCACCCAGTACAGGATTGTGAAGAATACTTTCGTATTGTGGGTTATATTCCTTTATTAGAATCTATTTCGGAAGATCTCAAGTCTCGTTTTATTATTATTATTATTTCTTTATTAATATCCTGTACAACAAGACATGTCTTATAATTAAAGTACAGGATTTTCATCGTTCGTTTTTACGGAAGAATGCTTAAATGTTTTTAGCATACCTAAGCTTTTGCCGAAAAATATCAAAAAACTTTCGTGTACTGAATTGAAAGGTTTGGAGGACTTTGGTGGACTGCACCAACGAAAAAAAAGACGTTCAACTTGCAAAGCTGCTATATGAAATTATTCATTGGCAGCTCAAATGGAAAGTTTCAACAGATGTTCAGATGAAAGCATAGATGCAATATTTCACTGTGAGGAAGATATATACCCTACTCTCCGAATAATAATTCAAATTTTCATTTCATTGCCGTTAAGCAACTCAACAGCTGAAAGATCTTTCTCAACTTTGCGGATAATTAAAACATGGCTAAATGCTTTTAGCCGCAAACAAGAAATATCTACAGATGCTGTTTTAAACAAATTTTCATCTATGGGCAACCACAAAATAAATATTTAAACAGTATTCTTACGGTCATATGACCTTCATTTTATACCAGAAACCTCATTTTGTTGAAACTACTTACATATAAAACACCACTCCCAACTGTAACTGAGGAAATGTGAACTGAAATTCATGATTTTAATTCGAATTATCATTTAATTTTAATTTAAATTATCATTTAATATTAAGAAGTTTTTATTTGAAAAGCAGAAGCTGCCATTTAATATCAGAAACTAAAATCTTTTACTAAAAATAGCAAAATTATCACTTAAAAATGTAATATAAATTTCAGAAAGTTCCGTTTGAAATTGAGAACATTCCATTTAATTCAGTAATTTTAAATGTAAGTTTATATATAAATTATTGAGTTTCAAATGAATATTAAATTTTCTAACTTTTTTTTAACTGTAAATTTAATTTTTAACTAATAACTTTTGTTTAGAAAAAGATTTAAAATTCTAAAACTTCAAATAAAAATTTTTTAATTTCAGTTAAAAAAATTGTATTTGAATTTCAAAATACATATTAAGAAATGTGGAAAGCTTTTCTGGAAGTAAAAAATATTGAAAAAAAAAAATTTTTTTTTTATGAGAAACTTTTTAAGAAAAATAACTAAAAGTAATTTTTTGGGCACCCTTAAAAAATTTTTATTTAAAACAAATATTGAGCCAAACCTTGAAATTGATTTTTAATGGTCCAATTTAATTTCGTAAAGAATATTATTCATTATTGTTATTTCTAAACAATGTTATCGTTACGTAATAAGCATATAAACTGTAATAATGCTTATCTAATGTTGTTGGTATAAAAATTCGATTTGTTGAACTTTTCTAAACTATAATCTGTCATTTTTTTAATTGCTTTAAAATATAAATATTTTGTCATTTTAGTGTTAATTTTTTTAAAAACAAGGTGTATAATTAAAATTATTTTATATCAACAATTGTTATTTTATTGGTAATGAATTTATTGAAAAACTTGTTGAGTTTTTGTTTTGTTTTTTACTTTTTACGTTTTATAAGTACATTACTTTTAAATAAACCTTTTTAAATAAAATTTTTTTTTGTCAAAAATTTTATATCGTGGAATTTCAGTATAATGTTAGTGTTTTGAATATGGGGAGGTTTTATATGCATCAAGTTTGTTTTTGTTGCATTGATCACTAATCCATTATCGTGACACCATTTCGATACAATATCCAATTGCAGTGTTAATGTTTTTGTGATCAACAATAATGGCTGTGTCGTCTGCATAAGCGAAAGTTGTACTGTTTCTAAGCATGCTCATCATATCGTTTGCATAAATGATATACAGTATTGGGCCCAGTTTTGATCCCTGTGGCACTCCATGACATGAATGAATTTCATCGCTAATATTATTATAGATTTTAACGCGATAGGATCCAAAATTTAAATAATTTTTGAACCAGTTTAGGCTGCTACCACGAATACCAGTTCCTTCTAATATTTGTATTAGTTTAGCGTGAGATAGTGTATCGAAAGCTTTGCCAAAATCAATAAATAATGCGAGACATTGAGTGTTTTTGCTCAAACAGTTATTTATGAAGTTAGAAAAGTTACCAAGTAATTTATTGAAATTTTTTCCTTTTTGGAATCCGAATTGGTTTCAATTAATGATATGATATTTTTCTAGAAACTCGGTAAGTCTTCGTACAAGAATTTCTTCGATAACTTTTTCTATTACTGATAATAGGATGGCTATAGGCCTGTAGTTGTTGTAGTCAGATTTTGTTCCGCTTTTTAAAATTGGTCGGATTAAAGAGGTTTTCAGTAGTTGCGGTATGATTGCGCTATCTAGGCTTGAGTTGATAAGGGTTGTTATTATGGGTGTTAAAATACTTGCATTATTTTTTATATATTTTGGTTGTATTCCATAGATTCCAGCACCTTTCTTACGGTCTAATTCATAAAAAAAAACTTTATTTTGCCTCTAAATTAGCTATTAAACGTTTCATTTGATTTATTGTTTTGTGGTGGCAACACTAGCCCTCTGTAGTTGTCAGTTTGTTGGTAGTGATGAATAAAATAAATAAATCATCTACTCGGTAATTCAATAATATTTTATTTATTTTCTTTTATATTAGAAATTATTTTAATTTTTGTAGAAAAATAACTTCACTTTAATAAAGGAACAAAAGATATTTGTAAACAAATGATAATAATTAAAAAAAATTAATTTTTCACACATATTTGTTCGACGTGGTAGTAAAAGTAGTCGAATAACGAATATGGCGTAGCAAATTAACAACACTGGTTTGTTTTGAATTAATTTTTATTTATATATGAAAAAATATCAATTGATTTTCAGAAAGTATCAATTGTATTTCAGAAAACATCAATTGAATTTCAGAAAATATCAATTGAATATCAGAATTAAAAGGTACGGAACAAGTGCAGTTTAGGGGCAACGCTTCGATTTTATTTTTTTGGGAGGAGGAGGTGGGGGCTTTTGGGGTGATTCTAGGCAAATATTTTTTTCGGCGGTTGAGCCTATTTCCCTAGTTATGGACTTCCGAAATTTTGACATGGACTTGTATATAATTGTGTTATTTAGCATCGGATTTCAGCGATATGTACATCATTTGAAAGCTTACTTGAGTGCCTTTTATTTGATATTTTTAAATTTAAAATCTATTAAACCATTATGAACCTATTTCAAATTTTGTATTTTTGTAATAGAATTTTTTCTTAAAAATGGAATTGTCTCGTAAATAGACATATATCATGTATGCTTTTACGTAAACTGAATAAAATCTGGGTCCACTAGCTTCATTTTGATATATATTTCGACCCGTTAATGCTTTCAGGACCGGATATATTACGGATTTTACCTACACTTTTTAGTTTTTTCGAAATATATATTCCTATTTTTTTATCAAAAATTTTCATAATATTTTGAAAATAGTAGTTAGTGGGTTAAATTCCGTAAAAAAAAAATGATAGTTTAGGCTTTTTAAAATATTGTATATTTCTTCTTCGTTAGTATGAGCAAGGTATATCGAATTTTGTATTGATGTTTCCATATTTTTTGACCTTTTGATATCGCAATTATGTATTATTTTATTAACGTTTTCTTATGGGCAAATTTTTGCAAAACAGTTCTAAATTTTCATTTTTAAAGTTTTTCATGATAATATCATCGATAATTTCATTTATTAGCTGCCATGTTACACGCATATTGTTCTGATTTTCAATAAATTTATTTCTATAATAATTATTTTGCGATTAGTTTATTTTTTTATTCAGTAAATTTCTAAATTTTTTGTATTCTATTTCATATTTCTATTGTTTAACCATCTTTTATAGAGTTTATCCCTAGTATCATAATTTTTGATTAATTCATCCCTAATCCATGGATTTTTTGTCTTGATTCATATGACTTTTTATTTTTTTGAGTTTTCATAAATTGAGCAAAATTGTTCATACATACATATTTATGTATAAATTATTTGTGTCTGAGCAACGTTGAATTTCCTGTTATCACTACATATTGTATTGAGACTTAATTAAAAAAATTAAAATCTTCATTTCATCATGGAGCTGATGGTATTCCCAGTTGTATTCTGATTAATTGTGGTAACTCTTTATCAACTCCGTTAAATATTATTTTCAATTTATCAATCAAATACGGCTATTTTCCAAAATTATGGAAGGAATCCTATATTGTACCACTTTTTAAAACTGGTAATAAATCTAACATTATAAACTACAGAGGCATTGCTAAACTCAGCGTCATTACTAAACTCTTTGAGAGTTGTATTACTGATTTTCTCCGCCATCAAGTTTCATCTTTATTAACACCTGCTCAACACGGATTTCGTTGAGGATGTTCAACAACGACAAATCTAATTGAATACTCAACATTAATTAATCGTGGTTTCAACAATGGTGAGCATACTGATGTTATATATATATATATACAGACTTCAGTAAAGCTTACGATAAAGTTAATCACTGCCTTTTTTTATTTAGAAAATTAAAAAGTAAAAATCTTCCTTAGCTATAAGGATTCCTGTGAGCAAAATTATTTAGAAAATTTTTTCTTATGGTGTAACTTAAATTTTTTTGGATTTAAATTTAAAAAAATATAAATACATGCGTTTTTCAAGAAAACAAGGATGTTTGGGTAAATATTCTCTTGGCGGTTATCAGTTGGAGTACGTGAACGTCATTCTTTATCTTGGTGTTTTGTTAGATACAAAACTAATATTTTCTCAACACATTGATATGACAGTTAATAAAGCTCGTGGAGTACTTGCTTTTATCAAACGTTGGGCCAAAGAACTTTGGGATCCAATCATAACAAAACAGTTGTATACATCACTTGTCAGACTGATTTTGGAATACGGTTCTGTTGAGCCTGTTCAAAAACAATTTGTATTGTTCTCGCAAGCAAATCCAAATCCTTCTACTAATTTACCGCCGTAAAGTTCAAGGTTAGCTCATATTAAATTGCCTTCCTTAAAAAGCCGAAGAAAAATGCTAAATGTGACATTTTTAATGAAACTAATATATGGCGACGCATGCTCTGAATTCCTGCTGAATAATGTTACTTTTAATGTTCCTCAACATCCAAGCCGTTACTTCAATCCTCTGTCCATCCAGTATTTCCGCTCAAACTACGCAAATGCTGATCCGTTTAGAAGATTATCTGAGAACTTTAAATATTGATGTTAATAAATGTAATATAATTCTGTTTCAAATACAATTGTAATTTTTATATCTGTGTGTTATAAAGTCTGAAAGTATTTAATCCATAGACCAAATAAATTAAATAAAATTAAATTAACAAGTGCCTAATAAAAAGAAGTGAAGTCATTGCTTTTAAAGAAGTACTTATTTGGATGTGATTTAAACAACTTCCAATATCATATATCATGCGCTTAGAGAGAGGGTATTTAATCCAAGTTTGCTGAGACAATAACTGGGTCCAGAAAACTAGCATAAACCAAATTTTAGTGCTATTGTTAACAAATTGTACCGAACAGATATGAAAAAGTTAATATCTGATTTGATTTTTATATGGGGACTAGAAATTACATTAAGGCTTAAAAAAGATAATTTTGCTAGTTTTACGGAAATCCTTCCATAGTAGTTTATAGTGGCTTCTGTAGTTTCTAGTAATCTCCGTTTAAAATCGTCCACATTTTGGAACATTATTTTTGTGCTCTTCAACTCAACCTTTTCAAAAGAGCCCAATATCTCTCCACTGGCCTAAGCTCCGGATAGTTTATAGGATTTGCCTCCCTTGTTACAAAAGTCGTGTTATTGTCCTTATACCACTGAAGAGCTTTCTTACCGTATCACAGTGGTTGCACTTGCATGGAGGAGAGTGACAAAAAATTTGCACAGTATTATTTTCATAATATAAACACGGTATCCTGATAAACTGGGGTCGTCACTTGCCCCATTTTGTTACATACCTGTTAATAAAGTATTGTAAGATACTCGTCAAGTATATGAAATTTTTCTCACTCCTGTATAAGCGGCAGTGCCGGATTAACCTGGTGGGGGCCCTAGACAATGCATGTCTCGGGGCCCCTTTACCCTTTTCATACTTTTCAAGACATTTTGTCTACCACAATGTAATTTTTTTCATATTTACACTGTTTTTTTATATCATCCCATTCAATTAAAAAAATTAAACAAATGAAAGGAATATATGTGTATTTTTTTTTTACTAAATCGTTTTATAAAGTACAATATGCGCTAATGGAACTGCTCTTACTTTTTTTTAGATAAAAAAATCGTTTAAACATCTTGAAATACAGTTTTTGCTTTGTTTTAATTTCGAAAAATTATGTTCATCCATGCGATTTGTATTCATCATGCATTAAGAAAAGTTGATTGTGCCATATAACCAAAAATAAATTTGTGGTTCCTCGGCAGGTAAAATTTTATCTTTTCCGGCATCCTCTAATTGTAAAATGAAGTACGTAATCTGAGCCATAGATAAACTCAGCCTTGCTGTCATCTGAATAATGTTCCCTAAGCTTTGTACAAGAATCTTTAAATTTATCGTTAGAATTGGTCGAAAACTCTGTTAGAAATCTAAACAAAGCATTGATTTCCCGATAACTCTGGACACAAAAGGACTAGTACAGGCAAATAAGTTTCGTAACTTCTCTTTTTCTCTGTGCACAACTTCTTCTGCAGATCCGTCATCGTGATGCGTTTTTCTTCTTCCCACACGCTGCTTCTCATCTCAGTTTTCTCGCTGCGAAGGCAAAAAATCTAAAAGCGAGTTTACGAGATCGACTACCGTTCGAAGTTCAATAGCGGATTCTTATATAGAAATACAGACACCACTGATTCGATCTAGCATGGCAACCAAGAATACTGTTATTACAGAATTTTCCAATTCCTTTAACGAACGCCTGTAGTGCGATTCTGTAAATTTTAACGATCCGACAGTCGCAAAATATATCGACAGCTATTGTTGTTTGCACTAAGGATTAAGTGATTCACTAAGTAAATCTAATCAATTTATACCCTATACCACTATGTGGTATAATGACTTTCTGCTGCTATTTGTAACAACCAAAAATATTTGACCTAGACCCATCTTTAATTATACCGATCGAATCAGAATCATGGACACACACCGTCTGTGTGTCCATGTAAACCTTGTAATCAAACTGCAGGTCGCAAATATAAATATATTTTGATGAAATTTGGTACATGAGCTTTTATCGGCCATGGGATGAACGGTATTGAAATTGGTGAGAATCGGTCCATGTTCAGACCTAGCCCCCATACAAATTACCCCTATGAAATCGACATAAATTGCCATAAGATCCAAATTGTCATATAGACCTTACTCAAATTGGGTTTGTATGCGTTCATTACATCCACTAATGAGTAGTCCAAAAATGATCCCTTTGACCCCGTATAGAGCTGCTTCCCGATCTTCACTTAAATCTATTAAAAAACAAATATATTGCACTGATTCTTCTCAAATTTTGTTTGTACATATTTTTGCAAAATTCAAGAGACTTTACCAAACATGATCAGGATCGGTCCATTTTTGGACCTAGTCCCTTTATAGATATAGCATCCGATATGAACTTTTTCATATCTGCGGCCAAAAAAATTAATAAAAATCCCACTCAAATTTGGTTTTTGCTTATTTTCAATGTCCAGTTAGTTGGGCCTAAGAGATAGGGTTTCTAAACGTTTGGTATAGGGTATCGTATAGTCGGTCTAGACCGACTATAATTTTCTTACTTGTTTTTTTTTAATCTGCTTTAGTTTATTTTTCGCATTAAGAACAAGTAAGAAAATTATAGTCGGTCTAGACCGACTATACGATACCCTATAGCATGCGTTCAGAGACCCTATCTCTTAGGCCCAACTAACTGGACATAGAAAATAAGCAAAAACCAAATTTGAGTGGGATTTTTATTAATTTTTTTGGCTGCAGATATTGAAAAGT
Organism: Cordilura impudica; assembly: GCA_963682025.1. NCBI lineage: Eukaryota > Metazoa > Arthropoda > Insecta > Diptera > Scathophagidae > Cordilura > Cordilura impudica. Next base: position 185,389,298 of record OY821519.1, read on the forward strand.
TCATATCGGAAGCTATATCTATATGGGGACTAGGTCCAAAAATGGACCGATCCTGATCATGATTGGTAAAGTCTCTTGTATTTTGCAAAAATATATACAAACAAAATCTGAGAAGAATCAGTGCAATATTTTGGTTTTTTAATAGATTTAAGTGAAGATCGGGAAGCAGCTCTATATGGGGCCAAAGGGATCATTTTTGGACTACTCATTAATGGACGTAATGAACGCATACAAAACCCAATTTGAGTAAGATCTATATGACAATGGGGATCTTATGGCAATTTATGTCGATTTCATAGGGGTAATTCTTATGGGGGCTAGGTCTGAACATGGACCGATTCTGACCAATTTCAACAGCTTTCATTCCATGGCCGATAAAAGCTTATATACCAAATTTCATCAAAATATATTCATATTTGCGACCTGCAGTTTGATTACAAGGTTTACATGGACACACAGACGGACGGACGGACGGACGGACATTGTTAAATCAACTCAGAAAGTGATTCTGATTCGATCGGTATAATTAAAGATGGGTCTAGGTCAAATATTTTTGGTTGTTACAAACAGCAGCACAAAGTCATTATACCCAAACCACATAGTGGTATAGGGTATAAAGATATATGAATTAATGTAAATTCAAATTATCTTTCTTATTTTTCAATTCAATTTATATATTTGTTTAATATTATATACATTATTTCATTATAAGATTTATGCCGGTTTTCTCAATGTATCGTCAAACTGCCTGTTACTTAACCACGACATAAATTTATTGGACCGATAAACTGCCGGTTAACAATTTTGGTTTTCTCAATGTACCGACAAAACATAATTTTCAGTTGGCAATGCCTCCCAAAATACGTATAAAAGTTGGGAGAATTATTTTCAGTTGGCAATGCCTCTCAAAATTGATATGAAAGTTGGGAAAATAATTTATCTGTACGATAAATAAATAACTGGCAGATGAGTGCCGGTTAGCTTTGCGACAAAATAGAAGCAAACCTGACATTGAGAAAACCAAATTTCTTTAATCGGCAGTTTCTCGTTAGGATAGAAGATAATCGCCTATTGAGAAAACGGGCATTAATCTTTTTACACATAATAATTTATCACAATTTTTCACACTATATACAAAAACCTTTTTAATATTTAAATTATTTAGAGTAGAATGTTTAGAATATCTAATCAAAAGAAAAAAGAAATGAGTGTAAAGAGAAATATGAATAAAGTCTTGAAAACAGAAATCATGTATTTTTGTTTACCCCTCTTGCTTCTTTGCCCCGTTCGCCCACAAATAAAACAAGTAAGAAAATTATAGTCGGTCTAGACCGACAATACGATACCCTATACCATGCGTTTGGAAACCCTATCTCTTAGGCCCAACTAACTGGACATTGAAAATAAGCAAAAACCGAATTTGAGTGCGATTTTTATTAATTTTTTTGGCTGCAGATATGAAAAAGTTCATATCGGACGCTATATTTATAAAGGGACTAGGTCCAAAAATGGACCGATCCTGATCATGTTTGGTAAAGTCTCTTGTATTTTGCAAAAATATATACAAACAAAATTTGAGATGAATCAGTGCAATATTTTTGTTTTATAATAGATTTAAGTGAAGATCGGGAAGCAGCTCTATATGGGGTCAAAGGGATCATTTTTGGACTACTCATTAGTGGATGTAATGAACGCATACAAACCCAATTTGAGTAAGATCTATATGACAATTTGGATCTTATGGAAATTTATGTCGATTTCATATGGGTAATTTGTATGGGGGCTAGGTCTGAACATGGACCTATTCTCACCAATTTCAATAGCGTTCATCCCATGGCCGATGAAAGCTTATCTACCAAATTTCATCAAAATATATTCTTAGTTGCGACCTGCAGTTTGATTACAAGCTTTACATGGACACACAGACGGACGGACGGACGGACATTGTTAAATCAACTCAGAAAGTGATTCTGATTCGATCGGTATAATTAAAGATGGGTCTAGATCAAATATTTTTGGTTGTTACAAACAGCAGCACAAAGTCATTATACCCAAACCACATAGTGGTATAGGGTATAAAAAGACGTCGAAAAACAACGTCGTCAAAAGTCGCCGTGTAAACACAGCCTTTAACAGGATGATTTGATGTTTGTATTTAATTTCTTTATTTTTTATTAATATTTTTGTTTATTTATTTGAAATAAAATAATGAATTGAATATGCTATCTAATTTTTTTATGTATGACGACATTTCAACCTAAAAATTTAAAATGGTTGTGGTTTAGATAACAACAACAGCTGACTTTAACAATAGCGAATATCGTTTAAAAATTTTACTGAATACCAAAATCAACAATTTTGTTGTCTTCTTTTTTGAACGATTCGATTATCGTTAAAAGAAGTTACTGAATCGCGCTACTGGTCTCGTGAATCACTTGTGAGATCTGAGTCTCATCGTCATCAATAGACTGTAACGCTTTATGGAAACTATTGTAAGCTTTCTACTATGCCTAAAATATTCTTTCGAACACGTGCAGTTAAAAAGATTCTTTCGGATCTCAGCATTAATAAGTCTTAGGGACCGGATGGTATACCAGCACTGGTGCTGAAACAATACTCTTCGATGCTAGCCAGTCTATTGGCCAACATTTTCAGCCTTTCGTACCGTGCGGGAGTCTTTCCCTCTTGCTGGAAAGTTGCTAATATCCAACCAATACCTAAAAAGGGTGCAGCTAATAACCCTGAAATTACTGTCCCATTGCAATCTGCTCTGCACTCTCAAAGGTGATGGAGAGCATGATCAATTTCCACCTTGTGAACTACCTAGAGGGCAACTCACTTCCAAATGATCGGCAGTTGTTGTAGATTTTCATAAAGAGTCAATTTGACATCAAGAGTACCCCACGGCTTAATTTCAGAAAATAAGTGCAGAATATCATTTTCTAGAATTATTAAAATATTATCAACAAGTTTTAGCGAACTCCTGCTACAGATATATATTATTTCGATATTTTGTTTAAAAAAATGTAAATCTCCTTAAATTTGACTTTTGAGCTTATAGAGGGACAGTTTATAGTATTTCAACTTAACTTTAATTTACAACATTGAGAACTTATATCAAGTAGTATAATATTCTGGCAAAAGATATTGAAAAAATAAAAACACAAAAAAGATGTAGCCTAAAAGTTGAAAAAGTATGAAAAATCAAATTTTTCTTCAAATCCGCTGAAATAAAAACGCTGCCCTCGCCAAATTAAGAACAGGATATCTACAATATTGTGCATTTTTAATCACATATATTTAGTTAATAGGACCTTAAAGTATAATTGTTGATATCGATAAATTTCTTGAACAAAATTTTTGAAAAAGTAAAATTGGAGATTTTGAAATAGTGCTAAAAATACGTACCGATTTGACATTAATTTAGAACGGCATGACAATAGACGAGATGCAAAATACTTTAATTAAGATCATTTTGGGATCTGAAGAATGCAAAAATGTTACTGTTCTAAATTATTTCAATGTCTTTAAAAATGTGAGCTCGATTTTCTTAATCACGCTGTTTTTCAACCGCTAATAGATTTTGCTGTTTTATTAGAAAGATAATTTACTCTAGATTATGGTTTAATAATTAATTTAATTAAAACTGAATTACTAATATCAAAATTTCTGTGAGAAATGATTTCTTTTTGATAATTTTTACATATAAATGCATATTTGATTTTTGAACTCAATGCGCGTCCAGAAAGCATTGTCCGATTTGACTCAAATTTTGTGCACTAAAGTCTTAGATCCAGTGTCAGAATAATCCGACCCGCACACCTCAAATTTCGATCAAAAATTTGTTTTCATACAAACCGCTATCAATCTAGTATGCATACACAGATTGTCACTGTAATTGTCCATCAAGAGTTCTCAAATATTTATTTATTTATTTTGTTACTTCTACAGCAAAACATTTGTCTTAAAAAGTAGAAATCTTATTGTTATAATGTAAAATAACAATTACATAGTTAGTTAACAATTTATAAACAAATAATAACATATAAAACATATTCCATTGAAAGGAAGAGTTATCTATGAACAAAATTCAAATAATTTTTTTAAATTCTAACGCGTTGCTGGTTTCTTTAATTGTTGGAAGAATAATATTCCAAAGGCGGATTGTAGATATATAAACTGACTAAATTGAACTAGATTTCTATTTCTTCTGAGTTGACTAAATCTCAAACGATTAAAAAGATGACATGTCTCTCGGGTTATTATAATTTTAGAAGAAATATTAAAGTTCTTATTTTTAGCAGGTCTTCGAACAACACACCAAATATACTCTTAGAGTATGGAGTTACATTGAGATAATCTCCATTAGTTCTATAATTACTGAGACCGTAAACGTATATTGCAATGTTGTTATAAGTAACGTTTAATTTTGATTTGCTAGAGCCATCACAACTTGCAAAAATCTCACATCCGTAGTTAAGAGTAGGTATCAGTTACGTTTTAGCAAGCAGTAACCTTATTTTTAATGGTGTGTAATATTGCGTAGGCCAAAATATTTCGAGCATCCTATATGTTTTGCCACAGGGAGATTTCGTGATCAGAATAGGTGAGAGTGTCATAAGTAATTAAATGATGTTGGACCATGAACATTAATCAAAAGCAAACGCAAATGAAAACACTGATCAGTATTTGGGTTAACTGTGTAAACTCGACCTAAACGATCAGTTTCAAACACATTTGGTTTCACCTAGAACAGGTTTGCCTTGCTTTCGACGTTGAAATTCCCTTTTTGATGCATTCGACGTATAATATGAAGAGAATGTTCTTGCAAATGAATCTTCTTGACACATTTTAAAAGATTCGGTCAAAGTTGTATTTGGTGGCGCAATTGCTCTTTGTGCTGTATTTGTTTATTAAAGCAAATATGCTGACCATTTCCCAATGAACAGCTACATGTTGAACGGTCTGACATCTTTCATGTATTGCAAAAGAGGGTATACACCATACTGCCTCATTACTGCTGATGTATCGACAGTTCGGTAATGTGTTATTTCTTCATTTTCAACAACATAACCTTTCGTGATATATTTACAAATATATTTGATCGCTTTAACTGAATTGCCGTATTCAACGTTAGTGTAAGTCCTGAAAGTTTTTGATAACATTGGTGAATATATCAACATATCAACAATGCATTGATGAACCATTAATCGACACGCGTAATAATTAATAGCGCTAACCTTATTATCAGTTGCCGCACCTGCCATAAAAAGAAATAAAAAAAATTCCATTATGAATTCACATATTTCATGTGGTTAAAACACACAATCACAAAAGTGTATAAATAATTTTAGATGTTTTTCTTCTGCTAAACCATGACAGTATACCTTTCCAACGCATGTATAGGTTTGAAAATCGGTTGAGTGGTTCTCGAGTTTTAGCGACTCTAACACAAGCGTTCGATTTATATATATATATAGATGGATAAATTGGTTTTTTGTTATACTTCCTTATCAGATACCGTCATATCCGTCTATCTTGTTAATATTTATTTGGAGCTCAAAGCACTAAGAAAAAGTATAAAAAATCATCGGATATTTTCCCTTCAAACTAAGGAATATTTCATTTCAAATCCGTAAAATTCAAAATAGGCTTTTTGAATTATATTTTATTTACATTTTGCCTGTGAATTGTTGTCAAATGGGAGGCAAATCGAAACACCAACCAGGGGGCCACATTCGATATCGAATCTATATCTATCTCTAAAGAGGAAACCAAACGCAACAACAAAAAATTAACCGTGATGTAAGAATTTTAAAAAGAAAATGTTTCTAGTTATTACCAAAAACAAGTGTTTGTCCACCAGAGATTTTGGAAGTAATGTGGAACGATCGTCAGTAAATTCAAGAATGTAAGGGAGTTATGGCTTCAAAATTCTAAAGAAATCAAATATGCCAAAAGTATCAGACAACAAAAGAAAGTCAGAAAAATTAGATCATGAGAGTTGTATGACGTTTGAGGAAAGAAAATTTTAATTCGAAACGTACGTCAAACCAGACTTCCGCATGTTTGCTAGTCTTAATTAGTATATTCCTTTTAAAAGGAAGAGACTACACTATTTAAAAATTTAGATTGAAGTTGGAAAGTTTGGTTCGAATTCCTTTTATGTTAACCCACGATGAAGTCAGTCAATTTTTGTACCTTCAACTCATTGCGCTACAAAAACTGGAAATGTTCTGTCAGAAAATAATATTGAATTTATTAAAAAAAATACCTATCTGCGATACGTCCCAAAATGCCGCCTAAAATACCGCTCCAATCAGAGCTAGTTTAAAAAAGATTAAACAGATTGGAATTAATATACAAGATTTTGAAAGAAAATGGAAACATAAGTAGCTACTCGTATGACTGATAACACTCTTGTATGATATGATTTTTTTATACCATATACCACTATGTGGCTCATGATCACTTTCTGAGTCGATTGAACGATGTCAGTACGTCCGTTCGTCCGTCCGTCTGTCTGTGTGTCCATGAAAACCTTGTAACCAAACAACAGATCGCCAATAAGTATATACATTTGTAGGGTATCTATCTATACATCTTCTTATTTATACTTTAAATTTATATACTACATTTTTATTGTAAATTTAAATATTTTTCATGTTAAGAATTTTTTGAATTTTATTGATTTTCGTTTTTCTTTTTCGTAGAAACTATTCTTATCCAGTTTTAAATTTTTCAAGTGTTTGTGTTTATATTAGAAGTTTTTATAAATAAATATATAAATTTAAATATATATAACAAATGATTATCCTTTATTGGTGAAAATCGGTGTCCAGACCTAGTCCTCATATAAATGACCCTATAAAATCGACTTAAATTGTCATTAAATCCCAATTATCTTATAGATCTCGGTCAAATCGGGTTTGTGTATGTTTATATTACTCCCATTAGTCAGTAGTCCAAAAATATACCTGCTTCACGGTCTTCACTTAAATCTATCAAAAAACAAAAATATTGCACAGATTTTTCTCAAATTTGGTATTTATATATTTTAGCAAAAAATAAGTGAACTTACCAAATATGGTCAGGATCGGTCCATTTTGTGACCTAATCCCCATATAAAAATAGCTTCCGATATGAACTTTTTCATATTCAAAGGCAACAAAATTAATAACAATGCCACTCAAATTTTATTTATGCTTATTTTCCAATGAGTTGGATGTAAGAGAGAGGGTCTCTAAGCCCATAGTATAGGGTATCGTAAAGTCGATCCAGACCGACTGCAGTTTTCTTACTTGCTAAATATATTTTGATGACTTCATTTTATAAAACTAAATCGCATTATATACATATAGTCCGTAGCTTAGGAATTTTACGAATTCCAAAAACGAAACATTCCTTAAACGTCCAATATGAGAAATATTTGATATTGAAGCAATATCAAATTTTATGATTGAAAATTTTATATTTTTATTGTGACATGTAAAATTGGGAATTTATATGATTAAAGTTAATTTGATATTAATAATACATATATCAATTTGATAGCATATAATGTGCAATTCATAGTTATTATTTTAATGTTCATTCAGGCGATATATAAAAATATTATTGTAATCCGAAAGAAATACTAATTTGATATGATTTAATATTGGTTTCATATTTGCACCCTATACCACTCTGAAGTCAGAGTATAATAAGTTAAGGCTAACTTTTGTAACATTGTACTGATCGACTGAGAATCACTATTTGAGTCGATTAAGCGAAATCCGTCTGTCCCTATGTGTCAATTTAAATAAAATAAAAATATATTTTCATGAATTTGTTATATAAGCTAATAGCTTTTAAAATTGCTGAAAATCGGTGTACGTTCAGACCTAGCCCCATACAAATAACCCATATGTGATTAATTTAAATCACAGTAAGATCTAGATATCGGTCAAATTATGTGTGTTATTTACACTCATTAATCAGCAGTCTAAAAATAACCCCTGTGGTACTATTTTTAATCTTTGTCCCTAAATAAAGCTACTGATCGGGAAGTAGCTTTATTTAGGTACACTTAATTCTATAGAAAAAATATATTTTACAAATATTTTTCAAATTTGGTTTATATATGTTTTTGAGCAAAATAAGTTACTTTTATAAATATAGTCATGATCGATCCATTGTAAGACCCCGTCCCCATATTAAAATAGCTACCGATATAAACTTTTTCTTATCTGCGGGTCTCATATTAATAACAATGCCCCCGGAATTTGGTTTATGCTAATATTCTATATAAATTATGTCCTCAGCAAAGTTGGATCTGCAATCCTTTCCTGAAACTCAAGAGTATAGAGTACCGCACAGTCGGCCCATATCAACTACATTTTTCTTACTTATTTATTAACGTTATAATGACACATGAAAAAAATTTTTTTTTATGTATATTTACATTTAAAGCTCAGTAACTTAACTTAACTCCTTTTAAAGTCATCATTTTCAAAACTTCATAGTAAAATGTCTGAAATGAATGATGGAAAATACCAATTTAATCTATCTATCAATTTTGCATTTCTAATTACAGCTAGACATATGATACACTCCGGTTCACTTATATAAAGGCACTAAAATTTCCATATTCAGCAGCCTGTATCTTTTGCAATTTTTAACCGATTGCAGAATTTTAAAATGAGAATGGAAGCTAGACCTCTTGAGATATAAAAAAATTGATGAAAATAGTGGTTTCTGAACTAAGGAACTTTTTCTGAGCAATTTATAAAAAAAAGTCCAAAAATGTGCTATTTATACCCTATACCACTATGTGGTTTGGGTATAATGACATTGTGCTGCTGTTTGTAACAACCAACAATATTTGACCTACACCCATCTTTAATTATACCGATCGAATCAGAGTCACTATCTGATTCGATTTAACGATGTCCGTCCGTCCGTCCGTCCGTCTGTGTGTCCATGTAAAGCTTGTAATCAAACTGCAGGTCGCAAATATGAATATATTTTAATGAAATTTGGCATTTAATCTTTTATCAGCCATGGCATGAATGCTGTTGAAATTGGTGAGAATAGGTCTATGTTCAGAGCTAGCCCCCATACAAATGACCCTTATGAAATCAACATATATTGCCATAAGATCCAAATTATCATACAAATCTTAGTCAAATTGGGTTTGTATGTATATATTACATCCATTAATCAGTAGTCCAAAAATGATCCCTATTGGACAACTCTTAGTCATAGGCCCCATATAGAGCTGCTTCCCGATCTTCACTTAAATCTATCAAAAAAGAAAAATATTGCACTGATTCTTCTCAAATTTTGTTTGCATATATTTTTGCAAAATACAAGAGACTTTACCAAATATGGTCAGGATCGGTCCATTTTTGGGCCTAGTCCCCCTATAGATATAGCATCCGATATGAACTTTTTCATATCTGCAGCCGAAAAAATTAATAAAAATCCCACTCAAATTTGGTTTATGCTTATTTTCTATATCCAGTTAGCTGGGCCTAAGAGATAGGGTCTCTAAACCAATGGTATAGGGTATCGTATAGTCGGTCCAAGCCGACTATAATTTTCTTACTTGTTATACCCTATACCACTATGTGGTTTGGGTATAATGACTTTGTGCTGCTGTCTGTAACATCCAAAAATATTTGACCTAGACCCATCTTTAATTATACCTATCGAATCAGAATCACTTTTTGAGTTGATTGAACAATGTCCGTCCGTCCGTCTGAGTGTCCATGTAAACCTTTTAATCAAACTGCAGGTCGCAAATATGAATATATTTTGATGAAATTTGGTATATAAGCTTTTATCGGCCATGGGATGAACGCTGTTGAAATTGGTGAGAATCGGTCCATGTTCAGAACTAGCCCCCATACAAATTACCCCTATGAAATCGACATAAATTGCCATAAGATCCAAATTGTCATATAGATCTTACTCAAATTGGGTTTGTATGCATTCATCACATCCATTAATGAAGAGTCCAAAAATTATCCCTTTGGCCCCATATAGAGCTGCTTCCCGATCTTCACTTAAATCTATTGAAAAACAAAAATATTGCACTGTTTCTTGTCAAATTTTGTTTGTATATATTTTTGCAAAATACAAGAGACTTTACCAAACATGATCAGGATCGGCCCATTTTTGGACCTAGTCCCCATATAGATATAGCATCCGATATGAACTTTTCATATCTGCAGCCGAAAAAATTAATAAAAATCCCACTCAAATTTGGTTTATGCTTATTTTCTATATCCAGTTAGTTGGGCCTGAGAGCTGGGTTTCTAAACGCATGGTATAGGGTATCGTATAGTCGGTCTAGACCGACTATAATTTTCTTACTTGTTTTTTTTTATGTTCACTTGAATAAAGGCACTTTAATTTATTTTAATGAAAAACAGTTTTTCGTATTATTATAATTTATTTTACTTTATTTAAGAACTATTAGTAATGGGCCCAACCCCCTTTGTTTCTAATAACTTCCAATATACGGGTTTTCATTGACAGATAAAGAGAATTTATGTAATTCAAAGAAATTTGATTCCAAGCATCCTTAATGGCCTGAATTAGTGACTGCTTGTCATCAAATTGTCTACCTCCTTCATAGACCTTACGAGATAACCAATCCCAGATATTTTCTATAATGTTTAGATCTGGCGGTTAGAGTGGCCAGTCAAGAATGTTAACAATTTGGCTTGCAATGAACCCCTTTACTACTCTGGCGTTGGCGTCATTTGTGCCTCTTTGCTGCACATCCCATGCCATGTAGTCTCTTGCGAATTAAAGCCGCTTTTCCTTACGAGGAGCATCAAGTGGCAGCTTTTTTTGTAATTTCAGGTATTCGATATACTCACAGCTCTTACTGATGGCTTGCTCGCCTGCACTCCAGCTTTAGCTCTTATTTTTGACATGGATAAGGCAGAATTAGAAGCAATTCTAATGATTTTTCTTTGCTCATATGTAGATAAAGACAACGAAACCCTTCCTTTAAAATTTTTTCAATACCCCTTGGGTTCCTTGATGTAATTATCGACAACTGTTGGGCTTCGTCTAATTTTTGTAGCTATTGCGCGGTTAGAATATCCATCCTTCAGAACGGTAAACATCGGTTCTAGTTTTTTCCGATAGATTTAAAATTTTTTGTTTAGCCATTTTGACACGTAAAATGATTAAGATGTAATAAATTTTAATAAATAAACGCTCCCTACAAAAAATCATCGCTTACTTTAAAAATAATAAAATAAAATAATAAAGTGCCTTTATTCAAGTGAACTAAGAAAAGTTCTTTAGTTCAAAAACTACTATTGTCATGAATTTTTTATATCTCAAGATGTCTAGCTTCCATTTCCATTTCAAAATTCTGCAACCGGTTAAAAATTGCAAAAGATACAGGCTGCTGAATATGGAATTTTTAGTGTCTTTAAATAAGTGAACCGGAGTGTATTAAAAAAATTAAAAAAATCAATGTGAGCCCGATCACAGGGGAGACGTGTAAACATCTACACCTTTTGCAATTATATTTCAGAAAGTTTTAAATGTATTTCAGAACACATCAAATGTATTTCAGAAATTATCAAATGTAATTCAGAAAATATCAATTGCATTTCCGAAAATATCTATTGAAATTTAGAATTAAAAAGTAGTTTGCCCTACAATACCGAAAAGTTATTATTGTTTCTATTAGTGATTTGGAGCAGCAGAAAATGTTTAGCAATATTTGGACTTATTTGTTATGCACTGGAAAATAAACTACCAACGGCGGCCTTTTAATCGAAAGAAGATGAGGGCTTCATTTGTTAATCAGCTACAATATAAACACCAGGATAGAATTTTGACCGATTTTGAAGTCATCATTTAAAAAAAAAACACGTTTATAACGTCACCTAAAAGGCAAAAGGCCGTAACTAACAAAAAGTTCAGAATTGACTTTTTGTATTGTAGTTACGGTCTTTTACTTAAAAACTAATATTTTAACATAAATTTGTTTTCATAAATCTTTATTTTTCAGCTCAATTCTAAAATTTGGGTATTAAGTTTAAAGTAGTTTTTGTTTTATGATGTTTTTTGCTTCTCCTGTAAAAAAATAAAAATTTTAGTTACGGCCTTTGCATTTTAGGTGACGTTATAAACGTGTTTTTTTTCAAGAAATATTACAAACGCAGTGTAATACTTAAAAAAATATGTTTTTATATAGCGTTCTGACTATTTTTCTGAGACTCAATTGATATTTTCTGAAATTCAATTAATATATTCTGAAATAAAAATGACACTTTCTGAAAATCAATTGATGCTGTCTGAAATATAATTGATACTTTCTGAAATACAGTTGATATTTTCTGAAATTCAATTGATACTTTCTGAAAGTCAATTGATGTTTTCTGAAATATAATTTATACTTTCTGAAACACAACTGATATTTTCTGAAAACCAATTGATGTTTTCTGAAACACAACTGATATTTCTGAAAATCAATTCGTGTTTTCCGAAGTATAATTGGAAAAGGTGTAGTAATTAAAAAAACACCTAAGTATATTTTTGATTTCTTCAAAGTTTTCCTAGCGTTTAGCTTTTTAAACTCACAGCACACCTAGCGGTTCTGCTTACTAAAAAAGTTCTTTCAATAGCAAATATACACTTGAATTTTTAAAATTAACGAAAAAGAATTGTGATTTTGCTAAACAGACAACGAACTCGGTGGTTCTGCTTACTAAATAAGTTCTGTCAATAGCAAATATATATCTAAATGTTAAAAAAAAACAACTCTGTAAGTTTGTGAACATGTTAAACTCACAGCACACCTAGCGGTCAATAGCTTGAATATTTAAAATTAACTAAAAAGATTTGTGATTTTACTAAATAGACAGCGAACTCGGCGGTTCTGCTTACTAAATACACTAATACACTGACATATACCTCACACCGATATTCCCTTACGCTGATTTTGTTGTGTTTGTATTGTGAAATTGGATTTTGTTTTTTTTTATAGATTTAAGTGAAGATCGGGAAGCAGCTCTATATGGGGCCTATGACTGAGAGTTGTCCAATAGGGATTATTTTTGGACTACTGATTAATGGATGTAATAAATACATACAAACCCAGTTTGACTAAGATTTATATGATAATTTGGATCTTAGTTATGGCAATTTATGTTGATTTCATAGGGGTCATTTGTATGGGGGCTAGGTCTAAACATGGACCGATTCTCACCAATTTCAATAGCGTACATCCTATTCATATTTGCGACCTGCAGTTTGATTACAAGCTTTACATGGACACACAGACGGACGGACGGATGGACATCGTTAAATCGAATCAGAAAGTGATTCTGATTCGATCTAGGTCAAATATTTTTGGTAGTTACAAATAGCAGCACAAAGTCATTGTACCCAAACCAAATAGTGGTATAGGGTATAATGAGATGTAAAATAGGTATTAACTGACAGGTTGATATATCAGGTTGAGAAATGTTTTCTAATTTTGTTACTAAAACTTGTTGCGTTGTTGTTGGTTTGTATTTTGTGTGGAAGAAGGTTCCAAAGATGGATGGCGTTAAAAAAAAAATTGCCATTCGGTTATTAGACTTCTGTAACAGAGAAAGACAATTTTTTGACCCTTCACAGATTGAAAGAAGGTGCGGCAATCAAGCAAGATACGCGGCTAATTAATATATATTATTTTATGAAGCTGTATGAGTATTCTAACATTAATTAGATTCTCAAAGGACAAGACATACAACTGTTTCGTGTAGAGAGATACTCTATTATGATCACGCTTTGAAAGTCCATAGACATATCTAATTATCTTATTGTAGACAACATTTAATTTACATTTACTCGTGGAATCACAATGTGCAACAAGCTCACAGTCGTGTAGCAAACAGGGCACTAAATAGACCTTAGCAATAAGCATTCTGATTTTCAAAGGTGTACAGGACTGTACTGGCCATAACGTTCGAGGCATATAGCTCATCTTGCCAACAACAGGGTTGACGTGATTCGACCAACTAAGCGTGCTATTAAAAATAATCCCGAGGTTTCTCACTGATGAAACAATTTTAATTTTCCTGTTGTTAAGAATGATATCAAAATCAATATTTAAGTGTGGCGATCTTTTGTGTATTATAAGGCATTTCGGCTTTTGAGGGTTTAAAAAAAGCCTATTGTTCGAAGCCTATAGAAGAATTTGGTTAAGATCGTAGTTAAGTTTGCCGATATTTTCATGAATATATTTTACGGAACTGCCCAAATAAAGTTGCACATCGTCAGCATACATTTGCAGTTTAGAGTGAACTACATGATTATGTAAGTCATTTACATTGAGTGAAATAAAAAGTCCCAAAATTGAACCCTGCGGTACTCCTCTCTCAACAGGCAGAGCCCTTGATCAATAATTGTTAAAAGAAACTGATTGAAAACGATTAGACAGGTCCGATATAAGTAGCAACGATGACGTGCATGAAAAATTTAATAGTTGACTAAGTTTAGCGCCGAGTATAGAGTGATCAACGGTGTCGAAAACGTTCCGAATGGTCAAACAGGACTAAAATATTAATTTTTCCAATGTCAATGTCTCTACGAATATCCTCACTAACATTGATAAGAGCAGTAGTACAGCTATTTTTGGGCCGAAAATCTGATTGAAAATCAGTAAATAATTTAAAACGATTCAGGTGTTCACTAATTTGAATGTGCATTAGTTTTTCAAGGATTTTGGATAAGAAAGGTAAGATTGCGATTGGTCGAAATTCCGAGTTCGATTTCGAAAAACACTCGTGGTGAGAATTGTGTTAAAGAAATAGGTGATAAACGGCCATAGTTGTGGTTGTATTAATCTAATAAATCTTGGGTCCATATTGTCGTAACCTATAGCATTTGATTTTACCTTCAAAAAACAAGTTAACACGTCGATGTTGTTAACACAGTGAAATTCAAATTGGTCACAAAGTACGGGACTATTGAGGATGAGGTTGGCAAACTTGCCGCTATCAATAGAGGGGGATTTTACGAATATCTGTGATTTTCTAGAATAACCGCGTATGTCATAAAATCAAAATGTTCAGGGGAGCCAAAAAACGTTATATTTGAAACTATGGGCTCGATATAAAGATTTTACAGCTTTTTATTTAACAGTCCTGTAGATATGAGCAATACATATTTTATATAAAATTTTGAGTCAAAAATCGTCAGAGGAATAGAGAAGGAAGAAAAAAACAATATGTAAATTACACTTAAAGTGTGTGCAGATAAAACAACTTATGTCGATAAACGTCGTTTTCTTTGAAAAAGAAAACTACCAACGCAACCACCCATGTAGACATAAGTTGTTGTTGCTTGAAAAATGGATTTTTTATTCGTCAGCAAAAAGTTAACGGGACTTAAGATGAGAATATAACAACGTATCAAGAATAATAGTGACAAAAAATAACAGACATATACACACAAGTTTTTATAAGTGGTTATAAACTGAAAACTAGTCCAAAATTATTTTGCATTTTTTTTCGTTAATAACAACGTCTGTCGCTATGTGACGTTTTCTGAGAAAATAATTTGTCAGCGATCAAATGTAGGTTGACAAACGTCGTTAGTGCTGCAAATTAATTTAATAAACATTTAAGTTACGTCGTTACTTGAAGAAAAAACTCAGGAATGGTCAATATTTAAACAATAAGTTGGAAACATGTAAAGAGCGTTAAAAATTAATATATTTGGCATCGATAACTCAAAACTGACAAAAATTGACATACGCGGTCATTCCAGAAAACCACAGATATATCGTTAATTTCATCAGCAGTCAAATTACTACTTGTATTCCAATATCACGTATCGTTTGCCACGTTTTCTTGCTGTCCATAGCCTTTTCAAAACGATAAGCATAATATATAGATTTAGTTGTTATCCTCTAGCGCTAGTAAGCATCATCTCTACTATCAATCATTCGCTTTATAGTTGTAGTGAACCACGGCCTAGTGTTCTCCGTAATAAGGCTTGTTCTCATTGGTACAGCGAAGCAAGTTGAAGTCGTAAGAAATTAAGATCAGGTCATGCCTATATAAACAAGATGCCATCAGTTGATCATACAAATTGACTTTAGAGACATCGTTTGTAAAAAAAAAAGATCCAATAAAGTATTATTGAGATTTTGTTCTGTTGAAACCAAGATTTCATCAGTTTGGATGAACATATAGAAGTGAGTACTTGACATTATTTCACATTATCGCACATTATTTCATAAACCAATAAATTGAACAAACATATTTTTTTATATATCCTTCTAATGCTTGATTATTTATTTACAAATGTCCATACATATGATTACCAACCAACAAAAACAAATTTGTTTTGGTCTTATGTGACCAAAGCACGTTTTCTCAATTTTCCCTTTGAAGGTGTTGTGTGGCAAAGTTTGAAATTTTTGTGTGTTTTTTGTGTGTTCATTAATGTTACTTTTCCTGTAATTTAATCCTATAATACAGATTCATGAAGTTTAGTTTTAATTGTTCAACTCGCAACTGGTACACATAAAAAATCTTTAAAATCTGGTGTTTAAAATAATTTATTCTTTAATTGATAACACTAGTCAACAGTCAAAATGTACTCGGGATGCGATAATTTTTTCTGTGTAGATAACCTTGACATGAGCTCGAAAAACGCAATAAAAAATTTTTTTTTCGTTTGGTTTTTTTTTTTTTTTTTTTTTTTAAATTTTAAAAATTTTTTTTTGGTTAATTTGTTTCGTCCGGCATAACTCGGGAACCACTAGCCCGATTTAATTGAATTAAATTGTAAAAAATTTAAAATTACAATTCCCTTAATCTGTTTATATATTGTTTTCCTATACAAGCAACAGTTTCCAAGTTAAAAATGAATATATAAAGGAAAAAACTTATTTTTGCCTAAAAATTTAAATTTTTTTTTTTTTAAAAATCCATAAAAAATCCCAAATGAAAAAAAATTTCAAATCTTATTACTTTTACGTAAAGATACATAACCTATGAGCAAAATAAGAGAAAGATCATGAAAATCGATGCACGCGTTTCGCTTTTATTCGCAATTGAGTAAAAGTATGAATTTAAAAAATTTGCTCGACATATGCACAACTTTGTCTATGGTAAGGTTTTTTCTTTTTTTTTATGATTCTCAGAATTAACAAAACGGAATAAACAAAGGGTTATTTAATTTTTATGATTGCGTAAGCAAAGTAATAAACGGTAATAAATGTGCGTGAACAATTAAAAGGAAAAAAGGAAAGGGGACTTTTTTACTTATTTGGGTTTTCCGGTGACTACCTGTATGATTTTTTTACATAAATGCAACCCACATTTATTCGGAAAATTTAAGACTCACACATGGTGAAACAGGTATGTAGCCACCGTAAAAAAATATACACCCATTTATAAGTACCTGTCAGTAAAATACTAAACAATACACAGTACAAATAGGTCTTCATTGATCGATTTTACTCATTCAACAAGTGTCGACGAACGCGATAGTTAAAATGAGCAAACGTTCGCGAGTATTTGAATGCAATACCAATCCAAGTAATTTTTGTTACATGTGCGGAGAATACGTTTGTGGAAAAAACAAGCGTTATTTTTCACCTAAATTGAGAGATTCATTTGAAGAGAGCTTCAATTTAAAGGTCTCAAACATAGATGAGCGGTGGACACCAAGTGCTCTATGTCCAAGGTGCTACGTACAGCTAAGTGACTCAAGGTAAGTGTAGATTACGAAATTCAAGAACATATATAACTTATTATTGCAATTCTTTCAGACGACAGCCGAGAATCATCATGCCAATGCTTTGGAGAGCTCCGCTTTGCCATGCAACAGATTGCTACTTCTGTCTTAGCAAAAAAACAGGCGTGGGAAAAAATATACGATGGACTTACGCTGCTGTTTCAACAGTGAATTTTCCAGTGCCATTTTCCAAAGAACCAGTGGACCCGCAACCGCCCGTTTCAAGATGGGCATCTAATAATGAGGCGATACATCCATCATCAGATCCGGAGACAGTAGGAACCACATCAGAATGCGAGTCAACATATACATTGCATGGAGGTCAACGCTTATGTTCCCAAGCAGAACTGAACGATTGGGTTAGAGAATTGAAACTCTCCAAGGAAGATGCAGAGTTGCATGCATCGCGCATGAAACAGTTCGGTTTCTTGGCTCCTGGTGTGGTGACAACAATCTACAGGAAGCGTCATGAACCATACGCAAGGTACTACACAAAAAAAGACAACATCTGTTTTTGTAAGGACATTCCCGGATTATTTGGTGAACTCGGGTACTCTTACGATCCAGGAGAGTGGCGTCTTTTCATCGACAGCAACAAGCAGAGCCTTAAAGCAATTTTACTGCACAACGGCAACAAGAAACCTTCGATTCCAATTGCTCATGCCGTTGACACCAAGGAAACATACGAAGTCAAGGACAATCTACTAAAGTGCCTTAACTATGAGAAACACGATTGGAAAGTTTGTGCCGACCTTAAGGTTATCGGTATCCTTTGTGGATTACAAGGTGGATTCACAAAGTACTGTTGTTTTCTCTGCCTTTGGGACAGCCGCGATCGTCAACATCATTACACCAGGAGGAGTTGGACAGAAAGAGTTAACTTCATCCCCGGCAGCGACAACGTGAAATATACACCACTCATAAAAAAGGAAAATGTTTTTCTCCCACCTCTTCACATAAAGCTCGGACTCATAAAAAACTTCGTGAAAGCTATCAACAAAGATGGCGAAGCGTTCGCCTATTTAAAAACCATTTTTCCTCACCTTTCATCGGCAAAGATTAAGGAAGGCGTTTTCGACGGTCCGCAAATTAAAAAGTTGTTGCAAGACCAACAGTTTGAACACATTTTATCACCAAATGAAGCTGCAGCTTGGAACTCATTTCGGCAAATTGTTTCCGGATTTCTTGGAAACAACAAAAGCTCAAATTACAGAGAGATCGTCGAACAACTACTCCAAAATTATAAAAAAATTGGAGCAAATATGTCGCTTAAGATACATTTTCTACACTCGCACTTGGACTTCTTTCCGGACAACCTGGGCGATGTGAGTGACGAGCATGGTGAGCGTTTTCATCAGCAAATGAAAGAAATTGAGCACCGATACCAAGGATTTTGGAACGAAGCTATGATGGGGGACTATATCTGGTTCCTAATAAGAGAAACAGACCCACAACAATATAAAAGAAAGACAAAAGCACATAATTATTTTTAATTTGAAGGTTTTTATTTTTGTGTTTAGATATTTTTTTTTAAAACTTTTTTATAATTAATTAATGTTGATATCCTTAGGATAATTTCTTGTACATATATCGA
This sequence comes from Cordilura impudica, assembly GCA_963682025.1. NCBI lineage: Eukaryota > Metazoa > Arthropoda > Insecta > Diptera > Scathophagidae > Cordilura > Cordilura impudica. The sequence continues at coordinate 185,408,646 of OY821519.1, forward strand.
ATTGTTTTTTAATTTAAAGTCATATATTTTTGTCACCCAACAAATTTTAATTTTTTTTGTAATAAAAAAGAAAAAACCTTACCATAGACAAAGTTGTGCATATGTCGAGCAAATTTTTTAAATTCATACCTTTACTCAATTGCGAATAAAAGCGAAACGCGTGCATCGATTTTCATGATCTTTCTCTTATTTTGCTCATAGGTTATGTATCTTTACGTAAAAGTAATAAGATTTGACATTTTTTTTCATTTGGGATTTTTTATGGATTTTTAAAAAAAAAAAATTTAAATCTTTAGGCAAAAATAAGTTTTTTCCTTTATATATTCATTTTTAACTTGGAAACTGTTGCTTGTATAGAAAACAATATATAAACAGATTAAGGGAATTGTAATTTTAAATTTTTTACAATTTAATTCAATTAAATCGGGCTAGTGGTTCCCGAGTTATGCTGGACGAAACAAATTAACCAAAAAAAAATTTTTAAAATTTAAAAAAAAAAAAAAAAAAAAAACCAAACGAAAAAAAAATTTTTTATTGCGTTTTTCGAGCTCATGTCAAGGTTATCTACACAGAAAAAATTATCGCATCCGGAGTACATGAAATTTTTTTCATTTTGTTGAGTAGTGTAATCAATGTTTACCATGACACATTTTGAACACTTGTAAGCGAAGAATTAATTCTTACAGATAGAATTTTAACCATTTTGTATTAATTTCTCTAATAAAAATAAATCTTAGCGGAGGGGGAGTTATGTTTTTCTTCGAGTCAAACATACCAGCAAAATCATTTCTCTGCGTAACTTAATATATACAATCTCTACAATGGCATTTAATGAAGGATTTTGTTGAAATCTAAAACAATTGTAAAGTTTTGCTTGTTTTCCCAAAAGACTCGTTTTCGGCATTTTTATAAACCCCCCATCGTTTTTGAAAACGGCTGTTGAACATAGCTAAGAATGAAAGAAAATGGCATATATGAACGAATATTCTATGTTAATATTATTAAAAACGACGTACTAAAAAAATAAAAAAATTATGTTAAATAAAGAAGTGGAAGAAACGTAGCGCAATTCAATTGTTTAGCAAATTTGAATCGTAATAAATACATCTAGCCTGCTGTTAAATGGAAACACTATATTGCATGCTCGGTATTCAAGACTTATTAAAAACCAGAACTTGCACGGAAACTGAATTTTCGCGATAACATATGCGAAAATTTCATTGAAAGAAGAGTGTGTAATTATTGATATTCATATATATTATGTGGCCATTTACACGACGCGTTTCCACGCTGCATGAAAAGGCTTGAGTTTCGTGTTTGTTGGCGATCGGGGTAGATAAGCAAACGGGGATTTTTTTGATATTTCTTCCTAATCTCAACAAAGTGACAAGTGATTTTATAAAAAAAAAAAAAAAATACATTTAAAATGATTTTATTAAGCCCAATTTATATTTAAAATATATTTAAAAATTTTTTATTTGTTGCGAATGAACAAATGAAAAAGACTGACAAAGTAAACGTAAAAAAAAAATAATCAAGAGCAGTTGCAACCATACACATACCATGTAAATGCACGGGGATTTACGTAGCATCTTCAAAAGAGAAAAAGCCTGCGTGAGAAGCCCTCGCATAAAATCCCACTATGTATGTGTGTGAAAAACTTACATTTTTAAAATTTTTAAAAAGTTCGAGATTTTATGTTGCTTTTTGGCAAATTATTTTTTAAATTAACGGCTAAATCACGTTGTAATAGGCTGTTGTCGGGTTTTCATTTTACAAAGCCCATTATAGGCATATGTTATTCGATGCGATAGCATCCATCGTCTACTTTAATTTTGTTTTCTTCATGACTATTGTCATATGAATTATCCGCTTCCGTTTCTGATAATTATATTTGCGCCTCATTACTTTCTACGGGAAATGCCTCTAATACCAGTAATTTATGGCAACCTCTGTGAAGTGATGTTCCGGACTAATCACGGGTATAAATACAGCAATGTTTGAAGGCTCTGCGTTTTTTTTATGAATTTTAGTTTGTAAAAGATTTGAATTTCGCTATTGAATTTCAGATGGCATTCCAAGATTTTTTTAAAATTTGACGAGGATATTTTCTCCCAGGATGTAGCTGGATCCGAATAACTTTTTTAAAATTGAAATTTTTTAGTTATAATCATAAATTTGTCCCATTCTCGTAAACGGGTGAGAAGTTGTTTTTTGTAATGTAATGTGATCAAGCTGAAAACATTTTGTTCTAACGTCTGAATAAGCGCAGTCATTTAAATGATAAATTCATTGCTACAATTAAACCGTCAACACTTTTCAGTCCCGCAATTTCGTGTCACGTTGCATTATCCAAACACAAAACTGCATTTTGCGGCAGACCTCTTCAAGCCACACATTCTCTGATCCAAAAAAAGTTTTTTTAAACAAATTTAATAAAGTTAACATACCAGAGGATTAATTCGTAACGAAACAAGTGCTTGAAAATGAATGATGCTATCCCCGCATTGTTACTGGATTCGTTAATACTGGATTATTGAAAAAATCTTTAAGAGCGCTTTGATTTTTGGACTCCCAACCACCTACACTGTCAGGTTGTCTGTGCCATTGACATTTTAATAGGGCAAAAAAGTTATTCGCTCCTTACAAAGTTTTTCCGAGTGCCCTTGTCTAACTACATGTGATAAAAGTGTAGTGGAAGCATGCGAAAATATAAATGGAATTCGTCGGCGTTGTACATTTAGTCAAGGGTCAACCCAAGCCTATCAACGTAATCTTCAAAATCGTGCACAAATGGATTAAGAAGAGGAGGTTTCAAAGACAATTTTTCGCCGGTTTTTTTCTAATCTAATTCCATGTCGACGCTTAAACGTCTTAAGTGCATTTTGTTGTTTTTTAATGCGACAAATAGAAGAGGCATACTTGTAATTGACGCAAATGATGTTGTGGAATCTCCACTTTTGAGTTTTTTTTTTAATACCTAATTTTTGAGTAATCGTGGGCTATAAAATATCTTGAACTTTTCCTATATTTAGATAATACACTGCAAACACCACAACAGACTTAATAGTGTCTGATGAAATGAGATTAGCGCATGAAAAACATGTGGTGTTTTAAGTGCAAATTAATAGCGAACACGTCGCTTTTAAGTTAAACTAGAATCTGCTTATATTATTGAGTTTCAGCTCTATTTGTATGAACTATCAGATTTCAGCGGTCGGAATTCGAGTGCAAATTCTAGGAAACTTTATTTTTTCATTTAATAAAGACCTTAAAGTTATGCTTCACAACTCAACTCATTTTAAATGAAGAAAACAAACCAAACACATTAACACAAACACATTAACAAATTTAATAAACACACACATAGCAATGTATAATTTTATGTATGTATTAGTAACAACATGAAACGATCATAATTCCAAAAAAATGTTCCAGACGATGAAAATTTGTAAATCTGGAAAACAGCTAAAAATAAATACCTTTCAAATGATAAATTTTTTCTCAAAATCGGGGTAAAACTGTGAAACTTACATCGGTCACAAGAAATCGCCTTGCCTATTAATAGATTTGTACATTTTCGTTCTAGCTTATTCTTACTTACTGTAAATACACATTTGTTTCATTCAGTATCATGAAGAATCGTATTGATGTTCTGAACACTCCACAGACGATGTATGCATTTGCTAGTAAGGTAGGCTACAGTACACTAGAAAATGAAGCAACAAAATTCGACAAAGAGGCTCATGTACGAAAAAATTATTACTGTTTACGTTGAGACAAAAATGTGGCAAAACGTTGCAATCAGTTCAGGGAAAAAAATAATAATTACGATATAGAACGTTTTTTACAACTCTCGCCATTATAGAACCTACAATGGGTAGCTGCGAATAGCTAGCGTGCACTCGATTAGTTTTTTTTTTATTATAATTTTAAATTAAAAGAAAACCCCCTTTCTTCTACTCATTTTAAACATTTTTTTTTAACTCCTATTATCTGTCATGGGGCAACCCCATTCCCCCTTATTCAATTGATCTGAAACTTGGCCCATAGTCTTGTTGTGACAAGAGATTAATTTTGGGGTAGCCGCGCACAGTCACGGAGTACTTTAAAACCCATTTCCACCAATCCGATGGATCTGAAACTTGATCGATCGACTTCCGTGAGAAAAGCTTAACTTTGACATAGTCACGCACAGTCACGTATAGTCACGCACGGCCACGTAGAGATTAAAACCTCACTTCCCCTCTTCCGATCGATCTGAAACTTTGCCCGTAGACTTGTTGTGGCCATAGATTAATTTTATGATAGTCACACAGGGTCACGCACAGACACGGAGTGATATAAACCCCATTTTTCCTCATCCGATCGATCTGAAACTTGGTCCATACACTTGCTGTAAAAAAAGATTAACTTTGACTTAGTCAAGCACAGTCTCGCATGGTTACGCACGGAGAGATTTAAAACCAATTTCCCTTTATCCAATCGATCTGAAACATGGCTGATAGACTTTTTGCAGATGACTTTTTTCTGCTTCTTCAGACTCTGATGAGTTTGGACTAGGCCGCAATCATTAGGGAATCTTACAAACACTGAATTTTACAAATCCTAGGATACGGGATTTTGAGAGTTGAAAATTTGAAAAATCAAGTCATTTCGGGAAATGTTTCCCAAACACAATTTCATCGGAATGGCTACCAATTATACAATTGATGATTTATGTGTAGTATCTATAATATTAATAGGCTAGTCGATTTCTTGTGGCCGATGTTTAGTTCTACCGTTTTATCCCGATATTATTATATATATTATTTGAAAGGTATTTCTTTTTAGCCGTTTAGCCGTTTTGCTGACAGATTTTTAACTTAGTTCTTTTATTTTGAGTAAATTGAATTTAAAGTTTCTTCTAACACATACATAATATTATACATATGCTACGTGTGTTTTTTAAATTTGTTAATGTGTTTGTTAATGAGTTTGTTATCTTCATTTACAATAATAATAAAACATAAAAGTGTTGGTTTGTGAATTGGTTAAGTTGAAAAAGAAAGCTGCCTTGAAATTGCACTCGAATTTCGAGCGATGGAATCTGCTAGTTACAAATTTGTTAATTAAAAAAAAAAATTAAAAGTTGACAAATCCCGGTATTAAACAAACAAAACCCAACTATAAGGAAATTATAGTTGGTCTAGACCGACTATAAGACAAACTATATCATGAGAAAAGGATTCAAGAAAGCACAAATCAAATTTGAGTGGCATAATTATTGATTTTTAGCTTGCAGATATAAAAAAGTTTATATCGGATGCTACTTTTATATGGGAACTAGGTCACTTATATTTCTCAAAAACTGTATAAACCAAATTTGAGATAGATTTTTTTTTAATAGATTTGAGTAAATATCGGGAAGCAGGTTTATATGTGGACTATGACTAAAAGTGGTCCTACAGGCTTTAATTTTAGGCCACTAAGTAAATAATGTAATACATAAGCACAGATAAACTAAATTTGATTAGAATTTATGTAATAATCTGGATATAATGGAAATTTAAATAAATCTCATGGGGGTATTCAAATTTCCAACCTACAGTTTGATAACAAAGTTTATTTATTTATTTTTTTATTTTTTATTTATTTATTTATTTATTAATATCCTGTACAACAAGACCAAGTCTTTTAATTATAGTACAGGATTATATGTGGATAAGGGATCAACAATCTCAAAAATTTTATATGTATAGTAGTAATAATAATAAAGTTTATATAAAAAGTAAGTATAATTATTTACGAACAGAAATAGCATAGATACAAAAAATATAAAAATAAAAAATAAAAAAAAAAAAATAAAATTAAAAAATTACATATATGTATCACATAATCTATGGAAAATGGTTAAGTGAAAAAATTAAACAAAAAAGTTTTAAAATGCATTGCATTGCTATTAAGCTGTTGTTCATGTGGAATTGTATTCCAAAGACGAGCGGCATGGATAAAGAACTGCCATTCCGAAACTAAATGTCGATGTCTTGGTATGATGATTAGTTTGCCCCTATTCGATCTTGCAAACTGGCATACATATATTGCGGGTTTTTTGTATAAATAACTTTATGTATGAGTATTAGTACCCTTATCTTAAGTAAGTTTTCAAAAGATACTCCATATAGGCTTTTTGCGAAAGCAGACACATGGTCGTATTTTCTTAACCCGTAAAGATACCTAATGATGTTATTGTATAAAACATCAAGCTTATTTCTGCTTATAGAGTCGCAACTAGAAAAGAGTTCACAACCAGAGGTAAGTCCCGGAATAAGATAGGTCTTCGCCAGAAGTATCCTGACTCTTAAAGGTGTAAATTCCTGCGTTGCCCAAAGCGTTCTTAATTTCACATAAGTTTGACAAACAAGTGAATTTATATGATCAGACCAGGTTAAATTTTTGTTGAAGACTAATCCAAGATTTTTCGCTGATTGTACAATTCCAATTTTCTGACCATTTATAAGGATTTCAGGTTCGATATGCGGGGTTATGGTTCCTTTGTGTATCACCAAACATTTTGATTTTTTAGGATTCAGACATAAGCCATTAGCAGTAGCCCAACGATATATGGTGTCCAGATCTTGGTTGAGTTTTCCCACGCTTGCGTTGATTGAATTAACTGAGCCACTTAGGTACAACTGTACATCATCCGCATACATATGTACGCTGGAATGGGATATTTGTTGCGGCAAGTCATTTGCATATATGGAGAACAAAAGTGGTCCCAATATTGATCCTTGTGGTACACCTCTCATAAGTGACACCGGATTCGATGATGTATTGTTAACGAACACTGATTGAGTACGGTTTGTAAGGTATGATGAAATTAAATGTGTTGATGTTGGCGCAAAATTGAAAAAACGGTTCAGCTTCATACATAGTGTGGAATGGTTTACAGTATCGAAGGCTTTTGAATGATCAAGAAGCACCAAAAAAGGTTACTTTTCCGCAGTCTAACTCACGTCTTATATTTTCTGACTCATCAGCCAAGGCAGTCACACAGCTATGATTGGGACGGAAACCAGATTGCATATCACTAATAAGACAATTTCTGTGTACGTATGCGCTTATTTGTGAGTGCAGAAGCTTTTCTAGAACTTTTGAAAGGAAGCATAGTATCGCAATCGGACGATATTCTGTAGTAGACTTTGGAAGTGGAATAACTTTTGCGTGCTTCCATTTCATTGGAAAGCAGCTTGATGTAATGACGGTGTTGAAAAAATGAGTAAAAAATGGTAAAAGAGATGGTAACAAAATTTTAACGAATTTTGGGTGTATGTTATCAAATCCAATAGCGTTGGACTTAACTGTCAAGAAGCTCAGACATTCAGACAGACGTACAGGCAGATGTACGGATATTGCTAAATCGACTCAGAAAGTACATCAGAGAGTGATCTAGAAAATCCTTGAAATTGCATAAAACATTTTAATTAGGTACAATAACAAGGAGGCTGTTATGGAGGGCACCCGCTTATCGCCATTAATATTGAATAAATAGCACGCATCCGTATCTTTTTTTTCAGCTACCCAGTCTCATATTTAGGGGTTAAAAAGCTACCAAAAGTGGCATTTTTTTTTTTAATTATCACATTTGATCCCAAAAAAACCAAATTGGTCGTCATATGAGATGTATTTTCAAAGCCAATCAAATAAAGTATGAGGCTTCCACTGCCTTCATGAGAGCTTCCTATTAGGTTTATTGAGAATCGAAATTATTATTTGTTATTTTCCCACTGGGTTTGAATTATATTCAACGAAATAATCATTATGAAATTTTAGCACACAACAGCCACCAAAAGAGAAATGAATATAATGTACATCCTATGACAAAGATACGATTAAATGATTCGATTGAAAGATTGTTTAAATATTAAAATACTTGTATGTGTGTCTAAATAGGAGTAGTGAATGAATTAAATGGTTTGTCTAAATATATATTTTATAGCATGGTATATGATTATGGTGATGATGTCGATATGAGAAGATATTACATATATTTAAGGATGTTTACTATTTGCTCACTTTTTTTTTTGAATTAGTAGAGGATGTAACAATGATGTGTAAATGAGCGACATTAAAAATAATGAATGTGTGTTATAAAAATATATGAAAGACACAAAAGAATGTCTCATATATTTGAATTTGTATTTGTACTTGTACAATATTCAACTATTTTTCCATTTACCATACCATACTTCACCACTACCAATGATCCAAACAACCTTTAGTATGTTAAAGGCCATGAAATTATGAACACATTTGACATTGAAACCATGTAAATGGAAATAGAAAAAGAAGAAAAGGAAGACGAACATTCACAGCAAACATTAGACACACAAATGAAATGGTCCATAATTGAAAATGATATAAAAAAAAATAATGAAAATCATATTAAAAGAAGGTATGTATATAAATAAAATAAAATTTTGTTTACACTATGGGACAGTCAGACCGAAAATTCATAAATAATTTTGAGTATCTATATATTTAACGTTATCAACAATCCCAGATTTAGGTGGACTATACCACATTTTTGGCAGCTATATCCCATTCTTAATTGTATAATAATGTGAAACGCATACCTGGCTCGTAGTGATACGAGTGTACACGAATGTATATATAAATATTAACGGAAATGGAATATGCTTCAGAAGTTAGTAATATTCATCAGTGCTAGCACCCGTAGTTTGCCAGATGGGAGTATTCGTTTAATATCTTTTGTATTTTTGTGGGTGTTGTCTTCTTCTCTTTTCCTTTCATTATATTGTTGTTAAAAACACAACGGAAATTGCTTAGGGATGCAAGTTGGATTTTTCTTCTCCACAAACACATTAATTTTGCAAATGCTGTAATTGACATTATGTACCGTAGTTGTATATATATATTTCTTGTAGATACAAGGTCGAAAACTATTAAAACCGCACGAGTTCATTTTTATTACAGGCCTTAATATTTCATTCAACGTTAGGTGGTCAATAACTATTAACCAGTATCTGAAGCCAGAAAAAAATTATAAAGAATAAATACAGTTTTTATTTCTTTTCGGTCAAACCTTAAATTAATTTATTTTCTTAGTATTAGGGGAGCTCATAAAGGGTCCGCCAAATAACTTTTTTTTTTTTTTTGAAAATGCTATGAAAGAAAATTACTTAATACTATCTCAAATTTCTTTTTTTATTTGAAAGTACAATCCTTCCGGTTAATAATGGAAAATAATTTCATTCAAATGGCTGCCTCGGCTGGCCATGCAGTAGCCTACACGATCGGTCCAATTTTTAAGCACATTATCGATTGTGTGCAGCTGTATTTCACCAATGGCTTCACGAATATTGTCCTTTAAAGCGTCAATTGTCTCTGGCTTGTTGGCGTAACACTTATCGTTAAGGGCACCCCACAAATAATAGTCCAACGGTGTCAAATCGCAGCTCCGAGGTGGCCAAACGACATCAGCTCTGCGGCTGATAATGCGATCTTCAAAAACAGGGCGCAAAATATCGAGTGTAGCTTCGGCTGTGTGGCACGAGGTGCCGTCCTCTTGAAACCAAATTTTTGCCAATATCCTCCTCTTCATTTTTTGTCAACACGACCCGATAACGATCGCCATTGACTGTAACGGCCACTCCTTGCTCATTTTCGAAAAAAAAATGGCTCAATTATGCCTCTGGACCAAAATCCGCACCAAACAGTGACTCGTTTTGGGTGTATCGGCTTTTCAATGTATGCGTGCGGGTTTTCTGTGCCCCAAATGCGATAATTTTGCTTGTTTACATACCCGCCAAGATCAAAGTTAGCTTCATCTGAAAAGATGATTTTTTTTTTGGCAAAATTGGCATCTTCTGTAAGTCGATCGCAGGCCCACTTAGCGAAGCGAAAACGCATTGGATGGTCAGTTGGTTTCAACTCCTGAACCAATTGGACTTTGTATGGCGTCATACCAAGGTCCTTATGCAAAATTCGTCTCAATGATGCCTCCGAAATGTTCAATTCTTGAGAACGACGGTGAATTGATGTTGATGGCGCTTCACGCACACTTTCTGCCACAGCAGAAAGTACTGTTTTTGGCTTTTCACGCTTTGGTTTATCGATGAGGATGCCAGTTTCTTTCACTTTTTTCACAAGATAACGAACATACGGAGCTGACGGTGCTTCTCTTCTTCCAAAATCCGTACGCAATTTTCGCACACATTCTGCAACATTACCATGATTTTCAAAGTAATGTCGCAATATTTCCCAGCGTTGTTCAAGCGTATACACAACCATATTCGTTCAGCGGAAGGATAAAACTAATTATCTGTCAAATTAGACATGACCTAAGTGTTACCATTCACGAAATAAGCACTAGTTGAAAAAAAACGTTAGATGGCGGACCCTTTATTACCGGTGAACATAAATGTTATTGTATTTGTAGCTTAGGCATCGGCCCAGAGAAGCCGACGGTTTGTGATAAAATGTTTGGTAAACAGAAAAAAATCTTTAAATTTTAACAGATTTCTTTTTGCGAGGGACTGCACATATAATTTAACTTCTTTCTTGAGTCTTAAGGGATTGTAACGATGTTTTGCCCATTTATACTTTGGAGCTGCATCTAGTTTAAAGCTTAAACGTACGAGTATTCGAATTTTTTTCGCTGTTACTTTTTTAGGTGGACATTACTTTCGTTATGGAAGTGATGGAGGGCTACAAGTCTACTAAGATTACCGGCGAGACCTACTGTGCCAGTGGGACCTAATAGTTCCAAGTATGGACTCGCCAAGAAAAATTCTAATTCTCTTGCAAAAAATAGCTGGGAATATGTTGAAAATAGGTCAATACTTTTTAGTCCTAGTCTTCAAATAAAACATCTTCTATTTGTTATAAAGTTGTCATACGAAGTGAGAAATCGCATCAGAAGTTTAGAAACTTTTATTTATTTTTTAGCACCTGCATGAAATCTCCATAAAAAAAACAACTAAAACCAATTGCATTTTTTATTGGTATCACTTGCCTGCCACAAAAACTTTGGATCGAATTTTAACCTTTTTCAGCGATCCAATCGAACTGAAACCTTGCAGGAAGGTTCGTGGCGACGATAGAAATGATATAACAAATTTTCGTTTAAAAATTTAATTACAGAATAATTTGGGATATTTCGATAGTTTAACGAATTTTAGATATTTAGCATCAGCTGTTTGTTGACACTCTCAACATACGGTCGTGTTATTAAAAATTCAACTTTTCTCACGTGTTAAATTTTTGTAAACAAACAATTAATTTTTTAATTTGAATTATTTGCAATAATTGAGAATGGTACCCACACAAAAACGCAAAAATTCTGGGGTAACAACCCTAGATTTAAAGTTCCCAAACCTCTAGAAAATAACAGATTCCAAGTGCTATCTGACATGGATGACGACACCAGCGAAGAAGAAGGTGAAGTAAGTGGAGATGCAAACAATATTCCTCCAATTATTGTTGATAGTGGTCATAAGTTCACTGATATCAAAAAGATACTGGGCTCGAACACCAAATATAAGAGAATGTCGATAGGTACAAAAGTGAACACTTTGATTGACTTCAATGAAGCTTTAAAAAAACTTAAACACGAAGAAATTAAATTCTTTACGCATCTAGTTAAAGACAACAAGAAATTTAAACTTATGCTTTTTGGTCTACCACAATTTGAATTAAAAACGATTCTTGAGGAGTTCAAAAATACGTACAATATAGAACCAACAAACATAAATGAAACTAAAACCACACGATCCACATCTGACGATGCTTTGTATATGCTAGAATTTAACAGAAGACAGATTTCTAAAAGAGAAGTATTTAATATAAAATACTTTTACGGTATAGTGGTCCACTGGAGAAATCCCCGGCGTCGTGCAAGAGGACCGACACAGTGTTCAAAATGTGCGTTATATGGTCATGGCTCATCAACTAGTTTTAGAAAAAATGTATGTCTAGGTTGTGGAGGTCCACATGACTATTCGTGTTGCCAGTTAAATAAAGTTGCAAGTGACGGCCCTGTGATATATAAATGTTTTAATTGTATTAAGAATAACTTGAAAAATGTTAATCATCGAGCAGATGACATAAACTGTCCATCGCGCCGCGAGTACCTAGAAATACGACAAAGAGTTTCCAGAAAACAACACATTCGTTAAATGCCACAACATTCGGAACCTGATCCTTTCATCTGGGATGACGATATCCCAAATAACCGTGATATATCATCAACTAATAAGGTGCGTATTTTTCCTCGCACCGATGAAATTCCATCAAGTAGTAGAGCACATAATGCTCTCAATAAAGTTTCCTACGCAGCAAAAGCTAAAGCAGCTCAAATAATAGATCATGATAACGATGATCTCTCTAATGAAAAGCTATTAGAAATTTTCTTCGATGCTCTAGAAAAATGTAAAAACAAATATGACAAGCTGCGAGTACTTGGAAATATGCTTAAACATGTCATATAAAGAAACAACAATGTATAGAATCAATGTTATACTTTGGAATGCCCAAGGCATAACTAATCCAACAGCTATATATCAATTAGAACACTTTTTAAATGAAAAAAAAGTCGATGTAGTTTTTATTAATGAATCTTTTTTAAAACAAAAACACAAATTCAAATTGCTTAATTATAAAATCTACCGTCAAGATCGATTAACCCATGGATTAAAAATACAATTACACACCAATATATATCAATAATGTCAACAACAATTATTGAAAATGTTTCCATTGTAATAAATATTAATAAACGGCCAATTAGGTTTACAGCTGCATACTGCCCACGATATACTAACAGCTTCATTGAAGATTTAAACAAAATCACCACAACAACGTCTGAATTTTTTGTTTTCGGCGATTTTAACGCTCACCGTACTAGTTGGAACTGCCAAGGAAACAACACTGCTGGTAGAAAACTATATAACCATCAAATGAATTCCAATTATTACATCCACTCGTCCAACACCTCTACTCGATTTGTGCAGCGTTCAACACCCACACAAGCATCAGTTATTGACCTTCTTCTTACAAACTCGAACTTAAATATTTCGGCAATAGAAACTCATCCATCTAAATAATAAGCTTTCTCAAATTCGACAAGAGAGGCATTTGTTTCAGTGATTAATTCATCATTCGACCCAATATGCTGGATGAGATAGCAGTTCGTATCTGAACTAACGGCTTTTTGCCATGGCAAAATTTGTACTCATCAGGTACTGGCTTGCCAGAGGCACTAAATTTGGTACTGCGGGGAGATCGAATTGCCCTGAGAAGAGGACTCTTCGACTCCCCACGGAGACAAAGCGCCCCATGATACATTTGAATGACGGCCGACAGGTGGATCGTGAAACATCCAACCAGATGAAATGCTTGCTCACATCCCTTTAATATATGTGATACAAAGTAGAACTGATGGTATTGATGGATCACTGTACGAACGTGGCACCAGAGGCTCTCGAATCTGATGTGCAGAGGAGATTGCTGTGTGTGACTAGTAGGGAGTGGTTGTGGAGCTAAGAGCTGGTAAATGCGTTGTTTGGATAAGCCGAGGTGGTATGTGCGTTGTTGGGAAGAGGCATGAGTTGAAGGTAAGTCGTACAATGAGTCGGATGCATTAAGGTCGGACGGTAGCATGACTAGAAGTCTTTTGATGATACAAGAGTGCGTAAGAGAGATGTCAGAAAAATGTATCATGGTAAGCAATGTCGATGTCGGAATTTTTGATGAATCTTCGAGACGATCTCATTGGGAAAGGCCCTTCGGGGAGTTTCGCAGCGGCTGTGATTCCTATAGCGCTGGCAGATCACAGATCGATGTGGAGGTGCATTCAGTGTTGCTGCCTCTAAAGCAACAGGGTTTTAGGTAGGTCCGACACAATAACAAAGTGTGGAGTGTATGCCAAAATATTATTCCAACTTGTTACCTCTTATGGCGGGGCGTAGGCAGGAACACCGTGTGGATAAGTCAACAAGACAGGAATGCACGTAAAACCAATATGACTCATTCCGCAAGCATCACAAAACACTGTTGCCATGACTTTATTAGGCAACAGTCCTCCCTTGACCTTCTTTCATAAACGTTAATCCGGAAAAATCGTGAGGGATCCATGTTTCGTCCACTGTGGAAAAATTACATCAGCTTGCGGTTGAATATCACCAAGCAATTCTAAAAGTGTTGGAAGCTCTGATAAGTTATCCCACGACAAATCAGAGATTTTTTGTACAGTGATGCGTCTCCAAAATCATCTCGTTGGTTCAAGTAATAGAACTTTTTAAAAACAGATCTCCTTCTAATTTTAAAGTTTTTAGTTCGTGAGAATTTGTTTTCGTAACAGATGCAACTTTGCTGCAATAAAAACCATCCTTTAGTCGATTTTGAAGAAAATGCAAAAGATTCCTCATTATGTTGTGTAGGAATCACTTTCTAGGGCTAATATCGCTGAATGAAATTCATTCATTATGTTATGCATAAAATACAAATATGCCTCTGAAAAACCATCGGCCACACATTCTTCATCATTCTTCATCATCATCGTCATTAGTTGATTATGAGGTATTACATAAGAAACAAATTCGCAGATAACTTTTCGACAAGCGTTCTTCGAAACGTTTCTTTTATTTTTCAGTTGTCAAAGCTGAAGAACTAAATTCACGATATTTTCGACGTTAACGGATAAAGCATTTAAAGCATTTTTAAAATCAGTTATTTATAATGTGAGAATTACTTTATAGTTTCCTTGTTTTCGTTTTTAAGTTTTTGAAACACGGAGTTATGAACACCATTATTAATAGCTGCATTATCGGCGCTATATGCTGTAATTTGTCCAACTTTTAAATTATTTTCCTTAGCTAGTCTGGAGGCTTCGCTTGCATCTTCATAAAATTCAAAATTTTTTTTTATATATTCACGTTTCAGCATCAAAACATAAAAATCTATACCAATATGTGAAGGAACCAAACAATGCTATACAATAGAAGATACCTCAACTGCCCAATGAATATCATGAGATCATAGGATCACGGAGAACAACACAAGAGTTGAGACTGTCATTGTAAATTACGAGTCGAAAACTATTATTTTCACTGGCAATGTTGATGGCTTTTCTTATAGCCAGAAGTTCACCAGTAAGGGAAGACAAACGATGAGAGTATTTAAAAAGATGGTAACGATGTATTGCAATATTAAAGATGGCACATTCTGTGTAGTCACCAGAAACAGAGGCATCAGTCGAGAAGGTGTCAAACCCAGTTGATCTTTAATTATCAA
The DNA here is from genome assembly GCA_963682025.1 of Cordilura impudica. NCBI lineage: Eukaryota > Metazoa > Arthropoda > Insecta > Diptera > Scathophagidae > Cordilura > Cordilura impudica. The sequence continues at coordinate 185,423,943 of OY821519.1, forward strand.
TAGAAGACCTAAAATATGACTTCATAAATTAAAAAGGGGTACCAAATCTTTTGTTGAAAGGGGGCTTATCGTAAATTTTATCAGATGGACAGGAAACATTTAAAGGGGGGACATTATCAAAAATATGCCTAAGTATGTAGGTAGTATAGAAATTACTGTTTCCAACTATTGGAGATGAAAATTTAATTTGTTGGAAAAGATCAGTGCGATATAGATGAACCTTAAAAAGTTCCTTGGCATTCAGAAGAAGGGATCTTAATTGTGATGAAAGTTCATTCATCAACGCATAAATTATCTGAATGGGAATAGAATTATTCAGACCCAGGCAACGTCTGATATTAGAGTTTTGGAAAGTTTGAATTTTATTATCAACATAATGAGGTGAATGGTCAGTCGTCGATCGGGCATATTCGATCTTACCCCTTACAAAACTGCTATAAAAATTCAGAGAAAAATTAGGTCTAAGACCTGCCCTAGTGCTAGTCAGTTTCTTTAGTAAATACACAGCAGGAGTGGCTTCTCTAATTACCCGCTGATAATGATCCATGATCGTTAATGTGTGTTTTATTTGAACACCAAGAAATTTCAAAGATATTGTCATTTCGTTGGGTAAACCATCAATAGAAAGCACGATCCGTTTAGATGGAGTGACACGAAAATACATAGTCCTTATTTTAAAAATATTGAAGAAAAGGTTCAGGGAGCAAGCAAGAGATTTGGATTGAACTAGTTTGCGATTCAAGTTAGAGACAGCCATATCAAAGTAGTTATCAAATGAAGAATAATGAAGTAGTTCGCATATTAAAAAAAAATATATTAGAAGCCTCTATATTATGAAGCGATGCATTGCCCAGACATAACCTCCTGTCAGACAGATAACACACTATCTAGTCAATTAGGTCTAGTGGAAAGTTTAAATTTGCCAGAATATTTCGTAGAAGGGAAACATTTACACAATCATATGCGTTACTTATATTAACAGTTGCCATGACGATATTGTAGCCCTCTGATTTCAGGAGTGATAGCCGAAAAATAAATTCATTAATGTATTTCTACATTTTCTTCGTGAAAGCATAGCTGCGTTTGGGCAAACCACCCATAAAGTCCAAAAAACGTTCCTTCACCATTTGGTTTATCATTTTGACAAAAATTGAGATCAATGCAGTGGGTCTAAAATTATGGAAGTCATCCAAAGATTTATTTCTCTTTGGGATCGGCACTATTTTGACTTTTCTCCACAAAGGATGAATATTAGACTTTTGGAAGTTTTGATTGAGAACTGACAAAAGAGATAGTTTGGCATTGTCGGACAAGGAGTTAATCATGAGTGGCTTTATCCATACCACTAGCTGATGGTTTTTTCTTAGATTTCAGAATATCATTAAGATTTTCAATAGAAATTGGTGTTGGCACATAATCTGCTTGACAAGTAAGTTCCAATGGATTATTATCAGATACTTGAACCGACAAATGTTGCAGAAAATTTATTTTCATCATCTCAAGTAGATTCTGGATTTCTGCCTCTAAAGTTTCTGACAAAACGCCAGGTTTTGCAGGAGTTTGTCCGATCAATGATCTCAGAGAGTCTTTCCCGATAGCGTTCCCTTTTGGCCTTCCTAACGGCATCTTTCCATAACACATGAGCGTGATCAGCATTCTCAAGATTCGCGAGACATGGATACTGATTTGTTTTCTTGCTAGCCGAAACATGTCTGCGAAATAGAGAATACCAAACATGGTTCCACCAAGACTTAGGTGTGCGATGTGCCAAAGCAATTGTGTAAGACATTGACTTTGGATATTGTGAAAACAGATGAGATATCCTCAGGATCTTGAGGTAAAACCAAGGTAGTTAGATTTTTAATGGAAAACATCCTTAGCAATGAACTTTACCGGTGTGGTTTACAGCATCCGATTCCATTAAGATCGGAAAGTGATGAGATCCACCAGACCATATCGGTGACGTTTTCCAATTATTACCATACTGGCATTCGTGAAACTGAGATCTTATACAGAAGTGTTGCCAATATCAAATCTTTGAATAAGGGTGGGAGATCCAGAATTAAGATCCACACGGACACCCCAAAAGGTATGACGTGCAGTGAAATCACTCCCAAGGCTAACATTCGCCATAATCTCAGTAAAGGGAATAAGACGAGATAATTCTCTTTGATAAACATCAATTGAAAGGTCAGGTGGAAAACAACCAAAAACAAATATGAAATTTGTATTGAGATAACGACTTCTGACTAGGGAAGATCTAAATCGGTGGAGTACGTAATCCTTTTCGCCCTAATAGAATTCTTCAAACAAGTGGCTGAGCCGCCTTTACGGTCAGCACGTTCTTTGTGAAAAATTCTGTAATTTAGTAATCTATATCTGGGATCGGTGTCGTCAATATTGAAAATTTCAGATTTAAAACTTTGTATGTTATGTTGTAGGATTTTAATTTTTACTACTTAAGACAAAGGTGCAACTGCCCCAGGATTATCATCTCCATTGAAATCTGTAAATGCAAAAGTTATTTGTGGCATGGACCATTTCCCTCCTTCATAAAAGAGGTTCGAATAAATGTTGTAAATTGAGAAAAAAAATTTTCTCAAAATCAGAGACCCTGTCATTGCCTCTGTTTATAACAGGAGAAAATAGGTGAGTATTTAAATGTTGAGAAAAAAAAGAAGTTTGGCTTCGGCCTTGGGGGAGGAGGTTTCCGTACCACCACCTTGCTATATGTTAAGTTAAAATTTTATTAATCTCGTTGTCCCTGTTCTTGATAGGAGTTGGTATATTTTTAGTAAGATCAGGAAAGTTTCCATCGTAGTCATTAAAAATATCAAACCTATTTGTTGAATATGAATTCGTTACCTCCTTTCTGGAGAGTCGTTACAGTGTCATAATTTTAAGAACATCATCTTCCTGTCGCCATTTAGGGCAGGCTTTTCTATCCGTACCTAAATGACCTTCATCACCACAAAGTAAGCATTTAATGCTGCATCCATCTGAGCATTCAAACCTGGCGCATCTCAAACATCTTTTCTTAGATCTACTGCCTTATACTGTGTGTCCAAGACATTCGCAGTTATTGCACTGATGGACGAGCGGATAATAGTGGTGGACCTCAACATGCCAATAATCTAGTGTAATATATTCGGGGATATCATTGAAGCGAAGCCAATTTTAATAGAGAAGGTAGGAATGTTTTCACCATCAGCTATTTTTCTAACAAAACGCCTGGCCGAAACAACTGGGATGTCAGACAGAATATTCATATAAATATATTCATCACCTAAGTCAAAAGGAATATCCCTGATTACCCCGGGATGAAGGGATGAAGCCTAATATTTTCAAAATCCATTTAATTCTGAAAAGAGTTTTACCGATTTCCTTAATTAGTAGGATGCCTTGAATCGCTAGACCCTTTACTTACTGATACAATAACATTATATTTCTCACTTTACGATTATTAGAGTCCGCCTTAGATGAATCAACAAGAACGAGAAATTCTCCTCAATGATCCAAAGGATATTTAATGATTTCATGACTGACACGAGCAGTAGAGATTATATCAGAGTCACCCTGAGACTCATTTTGAAGCAAATTTCCATCACTAATAATGTTGTGTGTACTCACGTTAACAGCAGTGACATCAGTATCAAGAGATATGATGTTTATTTGATTTTTAACATTACTTGTATCTACTTTGGTACTCGACTTTTTCCTTTTCCCAAAAGAAAACTTATGTTCAAGCTTGCCCTCACAGAATGATTCAAACCCCATCTGTGAGGAACTTAATGGTGTAAATGACGGTTTAGCGTCCCCCATTATTATAAATTTTCCTGTTGACACCTCCGATAACAAAGGTTATGTCTCACAAAAATTTAAAAATCAAAAACACAATTTACTCTACACAAAATAAAGATGACAGAAAAAGCAACAAAAAGACGCTTCTAGAAAATTCTACATATATTAACACGCATAGAGAAAATACTAGAAAAAAATACCACCGTACACCATGAGAGCTAAGTTAGAAGTGTTGTCGAATTATTAATGTTGATCACAGCTGGACAAAAGGGGTGATACATTTTTTTGTTTTGGTATATTTTGTGCAAAATATAATAATCAATTTGAGATAAAAATGCAAGTGATGACACATTTACCAGTACAATTGACTTTGAAACTAATAAAAGTATTTTTTAAAATACATTTATACATACTAGCAGATTCCAGCCCTCGAAATTCGAGTGCAAATTCTAGGAATTTTTTTTTTTTTTTATTTCATTAAATAAAGACCATAAAGGTATGCTAACCAATTATAGCCAATTCACAAATCAAAACAAAAAAACAAAATCATTATTATTACAAACACATTAACTAATTTAATAAACACACACATAGCATTGTATAATTTTATGTATGTTTTTGTAGCAACTTTATATGCAATTTAGTCAAAATAAGGAAAAAAAATTTTAAAATCTGTAAATCTGCAAAACGGCTAAAAAGAAATTCCTTTCAAATAATATACGTTTGGTCAAAATCGGGATAAAACGGTAGAACAAAACATCGGTCACAAGAAATGGCCTAGCCTATTAATATTATAGATTTAATTTAAATTTTTCTCTGTGGAAATTATTAATATATTAATGAAAAATTTTAAATATTTTTTTTTTAAGTTAGAAGAATTATTTTTTAGATTGATAAGTTGTGTTCCAACTTGAAACTTGGCAATACCTAAAATAGCTTGACAATTCAGGCCATGACAGACGGTCCGGCTTATTTATACAGGATTTAGTTAGGTTGCCTTAATTCACTCAGTTTAGTAATTTTTATAACGACGTTTGTTGTTAAACGGAACTAATGTTGGAGTTAATGATACCGTCAATTTATAAGAATTATGTTTAAATGATAATAATTGAAGAAAATCTATTTTATTTATATATCAGATAAACAATACAAATTCATTGTTTATCTGCCTCGACCGACATTGAAAATATCTCTGGGCCATAAAAATGCATATTCCTTTTTAAGTGTCGCTAAAGTAAATACAAATCATTTTCTGAGAAACGCCCTAATATTCGTACATATGTATAATAGGGTTATGGCTACATCTTCCAGTTCCTATATCATGTAGGGCATGGACAATGGCATTTGGTGTACCAGTAAACGCTCCCATTGCATATCTTTCTAACTCTGTTGCAAAATCGGCAAGAGATTCATTTGGACGCTGTTTATAGTTGTGAAATTTCTGGTAGCATGCTTGAGAATTGAGAGTGTATCTCTTCGTCAACAAATTATATATATCTTCGAACGTAGGTGGTGGGAAAATATTTATGGTATCGTAAAGTTTCAGCTGCTCCCCTCAAATTAGAAATAAAAGCCATCCTTTTTCCAGCTGTAGTCCAGCCATAAAATGATGAGGTTTCGTGCAAAAGACTTTCATATTCAAGACAGGGAGTGGACCCATCAAACACCGAGATAAGGTGTTGATTAAATGGTATACGAACCTTATGGTCAATGTTTGGTGGAGTCATATTTGGAAATCTGGATTTATCAACGTCTTACGAATTTTCCTCAGTTGATAAAAATAAGTTAAGAAGTAAAAAAGCTAGAAGTAAGCTATTAATGCGATTGTGTTTGCCACGAGTGACAGCGGTTAAATCGTTCCTAATAAAGTGTTCACTGTTTTCATTTTGAGCGTTCGGTTGGGCATTCGAATTTAGGGACGCCGAACCTGAAGGAGAAGACGATATGAATATAATATAATGAACCTTATCCACAACGGTTGATTTTTGAGGATTGTGAGAGGCTAAATTACGACTGCTCGAATTCCGCTGAGAAGTGGGTACTGTCAAAATCCGATTCAAGTCCAACAAGTTCGATTCGATAGTTGCACCACTTATTGTACGTTGGGACGAAACGAAGTTCCTGGATTCGTTTATACCAGCATCAACCTTTTCCACTAGATTATCTACAAATTTCCTTAACCGTTGTTCCATAGCTTGGGTTAAGGTATCGGTTAGGGAAAGAATTAGATATTTGTCTCGTTTTGACTTTGACATTTTTTTTTAAATCTTTTTTTAGATTTGGTCAAACCACCCCACACCTGACACCAGTGTTATGAAATTTTATATTCCTTTAAATAAAATTAAACAGCAAAGCCGAATTATTTATTCCAATATTAATTATATATTTTTTTTTTTTCTAGAAAACGTAGAAGGCTTAACTTAATTGTAAGTTGTACGTGTTGTACGTTTTAGTCTCCGAGAGGTAAGTAAATGTAATAAAAAACTATGCTTCTTCTTATTTTTCTTTTTTTTGGCGCCTTCTCCATTCTCTCTATGAATGCAGTGTCGTATTTCTATTCGGAATTAATCGCAACCGGATTACAACAAAGTAAGGCGATTTCTTGTGACCTCTTCTCGCTTTTAGTTATTAACCGACTTTACCAAAAAATATACCATTTTAAAGGTATTTGTTTGCAGAACAGCATCGTCTTTACATAAGTGTACCATCTGGTACATTTTTTTTTAGAATAATAATCATTTAAAGTTGCTACTAACACATACATAAAATATATAAAACTATACAATGCTGTGTGTATTTATGAAATTTGAGAATGTGTTTGCAAAGCTTGTATATTAAAAGCTCTGTGCTGAATTGTATTTGGCTAAAATTTATTAGCATACCTTTAGGCGCTTATAAAATTATTTATTAACAAACCCATTTATATATATTCGTTGTGTTCAACAAATATTAATAATAAAATTTAATGAGTTTTATTTAAAAATTAACAATTTAATGAATTTTATTTCAATATTGATAAAATTTTATATACATAGAGATTAAAAAAAAAATTTAAGAAAAAAAATAATGAAAAAATAAAATTTCCTAGAAATTGCACTCGAATTATGAATTCTGGGCTCTGCTAGTTATTATTAATGAAAAGACTTAGGGCCGTGTGCAAAAAAATTAAAGTGTACTTCAAGTAGACTTTGTTCTATGTTTTTCATACAAAATTTGTTGATAAAGTCTACTTGAACTACACTTTAATATTTTTTCATACGGCCGTTTATCTTTAGAATTCACTATTTAAGCATAGACAAAGCTCACTTGGTACAAGGAAACCTGGCACAGGTACATGTCATGACCGTGAGAGAGAGACCTACTCTTAAAGTCGAACACCTTGTAATTATAGAGAGACCTAGTGTAACCTATCGAAGTCACTTCAGTTATCGTAGACCTCGAAGACTTGTTGTTGTAGGGAGACCTGGCGTAGGCGAAGAGAAACCTGTCGTAGGCATTTCTCTTAGAATGTGTTTCAATATCCCGCGTACTTCCAAGCCAAGTATGCAACCACCACCGCCAACCAACTCTCTGACTTTAGTTGCTTGTTCGCCTTTTATAGTACGCTGATGTATTGCAAATTTCCTTAAGTTTATTTTATAGTCCTATTTAAGTCCTTTGATGCCTATGCCAGTCTATTTACGATCTGATAAATTTTGAGCCCAATATTGTCATATGTACAACACATTCTACTTAATGTTGCTACACCGATGAATTTTGTTCATCAAAATATTAAAACAGAAGATGCACATATTGATTAATTTCTCCAATTAGTTCTCTAGCTAGTTCTAAACGAAGTAAACTTTCAGACAACATTCAAGTTCCCGAAATCTACAGATGAAAACTTATGTATGTACCTAATACGAATGAATTTTTTCATTTATTATTTGAAAGTGTTATGCGTATGCACCCATACATACAAAAATCTACGTTCATAATAAAATATGCTCTGTGTTAGTTTGTCGATGATGCTCAATGATTTGGAAACAATTTACGACATTTATTTCATTTTCATTTTTATTTTCGATATTATGTTGTTTTCTGCCGATGAAATTATTATAGCAAATCTGCTGTTTCTTTTGGTTTTGATGGCGACATTTGTTCATCTTTTTCTGCTGATTGTAACACATATTGCTTTGACTAAACAAAACATGAGGAAGAAACCCAAAAATCACACAAAAAATTTTTTTTTTGCCACAAACCGGAAATTCCTTTAATTTTCTCTTTTATGTTCCAAACGTCAACAATTTTAATTTTCTTAACGGAAGGTCCTTCGTGTGTTTATGAATTATGTTTTGTAAGTTTTTTTCCATTCATTCACTAATTTATTTGTTTGTTTATGATAGTGATGGCTGGCGTCTTCTTTCGGTCGTGTTGGCTTCCTTGGTTGGATGGAATAGATGGTGATGGCGATGGTGTTTCATACAATCAGATAAACTTATTTATTTATTATATGTATTTCTGTTTAGTTTGCTTGTGTTGTTTTTAGTATTTTTATATTGTCAAAAGGGTAGTAAAATGATGGTCAGTCAACACGCTTTCTGGGTTAAAGTGTAATAAAAAGTTTCCGTTAGAAATTAACACTTCTTATAAAAGTCAAAAACAAGCAAATATTTCCAATAATAGATAATTGCGTCAATTGATTTTATGCAAAGAAGTGTTCAACGAAGGAAATGTGTGTAATTAATTACTTTTTTAATTATCAAAAACCCACAATTTGTTAATACATGTATACCAAACATTATGTCGTTATATATTTCTGTATGAATATTTTAAAATTTTTAGGGAATGATTGAGTTATAAAATATTCAGGTTCAAGAAAAAATTAATCTATATTCTGTCAAAAAGGTTATTCAGCTGTGTTAAGATTAGTCACCAACCATCATCATTAAACAATACAACACCCAGAAACGTATATTGTATATGGGAACACCTATACAAATACATTGGTTTCAAAATTCTGTTTAAATTTTGATTTGTTATATTGGAAAAATTTTAATGGGATAAATCTTAACTTTTATTAGCACAGGCTCACAAAATATGATAGAACTCCAGATTCTAGAACTACAGTATACTTTGTAAAGGTCTTTTTCGTGTTGAATCCGAATCTAAACTAAATATTTCTCCATCATATCAGGTTTCATAAACTTAGAATGCAAAAAAAAGACGTTCCTTTCTATATTTGGGACTGCTCTTTTTTAAGATATTTTGTTTGTTCTCGCTTAATCCGTCTGTTTAAATTATTTAGTGTAGAGCTTTGTTTCCATATTTCCAAAAACAAAAAAATATTTTTGTTACCTGAGACCAGAGTAACACATCCGATTCTGAGCTCGGTGAAAAATCCTAACTTAATATAAAAAGTAATGAGTTCAAGGATTGTTTTGACCAAGATATCTAACAAAATAAAAGTAGGATGACTAAGCGGAAGAGAACTACTTTCAGATGCTTTAACGAGTTCTGCGTAAAAAGATATATTCGTGCCTCCAGAATCTTGATCAACTAGTAAAATTTAATATACACGAAATATTTGTTAAAAATGCATTCGTTTTAATATTGTGTATAATTTTGTGAATTGTGAATATAATATTAGTCACAAAATTTCACATATTTCACTCTGGCAACCCCAAGAAATATTAAGTCCTCAATTCGAATGGCGTCTTTCAAAGAGGGTGAAAAATTTCAATTTTAAATTTATTTGCTTTAGATTGAATTAACTTGAAAGAACAGAAATATTGCATACAATTTTTTAAATGAGATTTATATGTATATGTATGTTACTGAGAAAAGTAAGTAACTAAATATGGTCATGATCCCATATAAAAACAAGCAAGAAAAAGACTATACGATACCCTATACTATGCGTTTAGGTCCAACTAATTAGATATAGAAAATAAGCATAAACCAAATTTGAGTGGCATTTTTATTAATTTTTTTTGGCTGCAGATACGAAAAAGTTCATATTGGGTGCCATATATATATATATACGGGGACCAGGTCGATAAATGGACCGACCCTGGCCATATTTGGCAAAGTCACTTATATTTTGAAAAAATATATACAAACCAAATTTGAGAAAAATCTGTGCAATATTTTTGTTTTTTGGTAGATTTTAGTGAAGATCGGGAAGCAGCTCTATATGGAGCCTATGACTAAGAGTTGTCCCATAGTTATCATTTTTAGACTACTGATTAACTGACATAATAAACACGTACAAACCCAATTTGACTAAGATTTGTATGATAATTTGGATCTTATGGCAATTTATGTTGATTTCATAGGGGTCAATTTCAATAGCTTTCATCCCATGGCCGATAAAAGCTTATATACCAAATTTCATCAAAATATATTCATATTTGCGACCTGCAGTTTGATTACAAGCTTTACATGGACATACAGACGGATAGCGATTCTGATTCGATCGGTATAACAAAAGATGGGTCTAGGTCAAATATTTTTGGTAGTTACAAACAGCAGCACAAAGTCATTATACGCAAACCACATAGTGATATAGGATATAAACATACGATTTTTTCATTGAAACTTCTCTATCTTGAACCAATATCAGGTAACTTTTACGTTCGCTGCTTAATAAAATATATCTTAACTCGGGCTCTTTCAAAAAAATTAAGAAATGTAACCTTCAAAGTTTTTGAAAAGTATTAGTTGAAAAATTGACTGAAAAACAAGTAAGAGAATCATAGTCGGTTTAGACCGACTATACGATACCCTATACCGTGCGTTTAGAGACCCAATCTCTTAGGCCAAACTAACTGGACATAGAAAATAAGATAAACCAAATTTGAGTGGGATTTTTATTAATTTTGTTGGCTGCAGATATGAAAAAGTTCATATCCAATGCTATATCTATATGGGCACTAGGCCTAAAATTGGACCGATCCTGATCATGTTTGGTAAGGTCTCTTGTATTTTGCAAAAATATATACAAACAAAATTTGAAAAGAATCAGTGCAATATTTTTGTTTTTTGATAGATTTAAGTGCAGACAGGGAAGCAGCTCTACATGGCGCCTATGAGTAAGGGTTGTCCCATAGGGATAATTTTTGGACTACTCACTAATGGATGTAATAAACGTATACAAACCAAATTTGAGTAAGATCTATATGATAATTTGGATCTTATGGCAATTTATGTCGATTTCGTAGGTGTCATTTGTATGGGGCCTAGGTCTGAACATGGACCGATTTTCATCAATCTCAATAGCGTTTAAAGCTTACATACCAATTAAAAAGCTTATATACCAAGTTTCATCAAAATAAACTCATATTTGCGACCTGCAGTTTGATTACAAAGTTTACATGGACACACAGACGGACGGACGGACACACGGACGGACATCGTTAAATCGAATCAGATAGTGATTCTGATTCGATCGGTGTAATAAAAGATGGGTCTAGGTCAAATATTTTTGGTAGTTACAAACAGCAGCACAAAGTCATTATACCCAAACCACATAGTGGTATAGTGTATAAATAGGACATTATATAAAAAAAATCTTGTTTTACCTTTTAACACTTCATTTTAGTACTAAAATTGAACTAAAAACGAAAGTGTATTTTAATCCCCCCAAACTTTTTTATTATAGGCCGATAAATACGTTTTATATCAAAAATTAATGGCTAAAGTCCCACCAACCAAAAAAAAAAAAAAAAAAAAATATAAAAATTTTTATCCAATCAAAAGTTATGGATATTTGACAGCCTTCTCGTGTAATGGTCCACACAGCCTTCTCGTGAAATGGTCCACTGTGTGATCTTCCTTAAGAAAAAAAAAAATATTCAAAATTGACTAAACTGATATCACATAAGTTCCGTTATCTTTTAAAGTACTTCAAACATTGGATTTATTACAATATAATTTAAAATTATTTTTCAAATCACACACTCATACAAGTTCAAAGGTCATATTTTGTGACTTTTGGTTCAGATGCTTATATTTAAGAAAAATAAAATTTTTAAGATGAAGGAATTATCGAGCTTTGAGATATTTATAAAATTTTCAGACCTAGTACGACATTCTTACTTTATACTTTCTTGTTGTTTAAAGTTTTATATAGAAATAATTATTGTCATCTTGAGAATGAATAAACAAAACCTTATACTCTCTCGGTTTTCATTTAACCCTTTTGCAACGACCTGTTTCAAGATTATACAAAATGTATTTATGTACTTTTTTTAAATGCGAGCGTAGTACACGTATTTGTGGCTTTTAAAGAAGTGTATGGTGTCCTGAGAATGCTGCATAAAGTACAGGAGAAACTTTAATTTGGAAGCCGTTAGATAGTTTACCACATTTGCATCAAAAGCTATTGATAAGAAAACAAGCAAGAATGTTAAATTCGGCTGTGCCGAATCTTTGATACCCTCCACCTCGATTTGAGTATTGATAATAAATGTAAACAAAATATTGGAAAAATATACATGCGTTTTCTATATCCATGCGTTTCCGATTATATGACATAACTTCTCGTTTAATTTAGTTTTTGCTAATTAAATAGCTCGCCCTAACCTCCATTGCAAAGGTAATGATTGTGTAGGGTGGCTATATGCATTGAATCGTGCTAATTGGAGATGGCTGTATAGTTTCTTTTAACTGGCGAAATATTTTGCCATTGCGGCCATATAGGTCGGATGGAGTAACAAAATAATAACCATAAAAAAGCTCTCTCAACTTTTGTATTAAAATATTGCCATATTTGGAAAACATGGAGAAAAAATTTATAATAATAAATAATCAAATTAGGGATGCCAAACGCAAAAAACCAAATTTCCCAAACATTTTAAATAAAATAATTTGTTATCTTTATTTTCTGAAAAACTTCAATTATTCATCCAAAAAAAATTGTGAAAATTTATATATAAATAACATTCTCATCAAATTGCGTTTATTTATGTAACAGTTTTTATGTTCGCAATTCTTAAATATCATTTGAGGTTTTCTAAAATTCATTGAATTTCAATTAATGTTTTCTGTAGTGCGATTCTGTAAATTTCAACGATCCGACAATCGTAAAATATATCGACAGCTATTGTTGTTTGCACTAAGGATTAAGTGACTCACTAAGTACATACACCTTAACGACAGTCGACAAATCTATTTTTCTATTTATTTAAATTGTAAATTAGTGGCATCTCTGTCAAAATAAGCGAAAAACACAAAGAAGAATACAAAAAACCAATTACTTCGTGTTTGACAGGATGATTTTATGTTTATGTTTAATATCTCTATTTTTTACTAATATTTCTGTTTATTTATTTGAAAATGAAATAATAAATTGAATATGCTATTTAATTTTTTTTTATTTATATAAGAAAGTTTTTTAATAGAAGCAAAATATTTTCACTATTATGATTTTTATTTATGTATGTATGACGACATTTCAACCTAAAAATTTAAGTTTTTATCGATTGAATAAACAATACAAAAATGGTTGTCGTTTAGGTAACACCAACAGCTGACTTTAACAATAGCGAATATCGTTTAAAAATTTTACTGATAATTTTGCTTTTCTTTTTCTAACGATTCTATTATCGTTAAAAGAAGTTAGTTCAAAATTTGACTGAGATTACGTCGATTTTATAGGGGTCATTTGTATGGGGACTAGGTCTAAAGATGGCCCGAATTTCACTAATTTCAATAACGTTCATCCTGTGGCCACTAAAAATTTATATACCAAATTTCATAAAAATATATTCATATTTGCGACCTGTAGTTTGATTACGGACAGACGGACGGACGGACCACATAGTGGTATAGGGTATAATTACATCAACCATAAAATTGTTCATATCTACACGCCACAAAATTATAAGAATACCACTAAAATTTGTTTTGTGTTGATCTTCCATTTCCAGTTATTGCCTCAGAAAAGATGAAACCAAGACCCCCTCTTGAAACGAATGGCATAGGATATCTTTAACTACAATTTCTTATAATTCATAAAAAATGTATGCGTACTATATATTCTCGCGTAATGAGAATTATTACGAGATTTCAATAACAAGTTTTTGTTAAGTTAATAAGTAAATAGACTAAATTATATACGATAAATTGACTAAAAGATATGGACGATAAACAGGTCATGTTAAGCGAAGGTATTTTTTCCTCCATCGATCGCTGCCTTAATATGTTTTCCTCATTTTACTTTCATTATATAAAATTTTCTTTTCTATAAATAAAGGTAATATAGTACATGAACATCAACCTGTAAACCACTATCCAATTTTTAAAATTAAATATTTTTCTTTCTAAGAAGATAAGACTATTAAGGTGTCAGGATAATTTATTATTAACTTATGTCCAATATGTTATATCATATATTTTATTCAACAAAAGAATTATGTAGCTCTTATGTGTTAATTTCTTAAATGTACTTTTAAACTTCTTCATTTTAAAAGGGCAGGATTTTATATCTTAAATATAAATCAAAAAGCTCTTCAAGTTGTATGTTATACGAAGATTAAATCAATCATTGTTTCTGTTGGAAACATAGTGAACATCCTTATTTACAAATCTTTCGCGTCCAAAATCGTCCTTTACAAACTCATACTTGTTATAAAAGAAAATGTATAATGGACATTAGAGAGAAACCACAAAACATACAAATCTTCTTAAATATTCAAATGGCCAACCTAATCCGTATGGTTCAGTTCACAAGACAAACTAACTACACCACGCAAATGATTTATGAATGAAGCACATTTAGGCCACATTTATAGTATACAAAAGAAAATGCTCCATTAAATACATAAAAATTTGATATAAAGCTTACATTATCAACAGGATTAATCATGCTTGAACTTTATTAATTTTATAACTAATTTACATTTTTTACTAGAAGCGAAAAGAGAGAAGGAACTTGGCCAAGCCACGGCATTTACAATTGAGAAATTAGAAGAAGAATAAATTATTATATAACTTTAAATTAGATTAAAGGTCAAACTTTTATTTACATAAATAAATATTAAACGAAGTTAGACAAACGACATCAATGTGTGTATGTCCTCATACATTTATGTATAAAGTTTTTTAAGGGGGGGAGCAAAACAGAAGAAGATACAGCGTTTCCAGCGACCGGCCTCATACGGTATATCGCATATAAATCAGTTTTTAAAAAACTTTAAATCGATTTTCTCACAAATGTTTGAAGTCCGTAAACATCATAATTAGAGTACTCAAAAAAACCGACATATTTTGAAAATCGGTTTCGGGTTATTCGAAAAATTACATTTTTGAAAAAACCGATTTCGAATACTTTTTTAGGTTAAAAACCGTATTGCTTTATTACAAAGAAATAACAAAAAAAATTATATGTTAAAAAAATATTTAATTAAAATTGATTTCAGTTTATAAAAAAGAATTATAATAACGTTCCCATTTGTTTATATTTTATTTTAGTATATATGTATAATAAAAATAAGATACTGTAGTATTTCATTTTAAATGAAAATAAAAATCAAATTATGTAAACCCATTGGGCAATTAAACTTAAGTACAACCAAATCAAAGAGATCATCATCATGAATAAGTATAATACATAAAAATTAATTTTTTCTAAAATAATATTTTAGAAATAACTAGCTGAACCCGGTGTGCTTCGCTACCCCTCATCGTTATATAATAAAATAAAATAAAAAAAAAAAAAATATTTATACATAAACAAAATATTATTTACTTAATTTAGAATTAATTATTGAACTAACAACTTTATATAGTCAAGAGCTTAATAGAAGTTATTATGGATTTTAATTTTTCTAAAAAGGGTGTGGTCCCGCCCAGTTTTCTTGTAGTACTATTTCTATAAATTTCAATACGATATATACCAAATATCATCCCCGTAGGTTAAAAAATGGCCGAGATATGACGATTTTAAATTTTGGGTTATATGGGTGGGACCACGCCCCTTTGCCCACTAACAACTTTATATAGTTAAGAACTTATTCCTTCGCAAAAATATCCTTTTGTGAAAATTTTATGACGATCCTTCCAGTAGTTTAGAAGATATTACGATTTTTTATTTTTCTAAAAAGGGGCGTGGTCCCGCCCACTTTTCTTCTGGTATATATTTCTATTCGTGCCACTACCATATGTACCAAATATGACCGCTGTAGATCAAAAAATGACGATTTCAAATTTTGGGTTATATGGGCGTGGCACCGCCCCTTTGTCCAATCAAAAATTTATATAGCCCTATTATTCCTTCCAGAGTCACAGTAACACGCTGTGAAAATTTCAGGAAGATCGGTTCAGGGGTTGGGCTCCTATAAAGCACAAACAAACACACATTCATTTTTATATGGATAGATTGAAAGCAGATAATTATAATTTAAGGTAAAATGGGGCGAAAAAGGGGGGATTTGGTAATAAAAAAATGTTTTTTTTTTTTTCAATTAAATATTCTTCCTTTATTTACATATTTTAACAAATTTTTTGATATTTACATATGAGATCTTATCTTTACATATAGATATTGCAACAAATAATACATAGGATCTAGAGATATTAAATAGTTTTTATATTATGTTTTTAATGATTTTTAATAAAAAAATGTATGACTACTTCACCTGTAGATAAAAAGTGTATAAAACTTCAGGTGAATACATATTACAAAAAAAAGTATTTTGTATAGCAAACATTGTTAGTGGTATAAGTAAGTATCTGAATTAAAAAAGGGGCGGTGAAGTGGGCGTGGTTCATAGTTATATGGCGACGTTAACAGTATTAAGAGCAATATACTACCAAATAAAAAAAAATTCGTTGGTAGGAACATATTTGTACAGAGAACAAAAAGTTTAAAACTTTCAAACAAAATTTGGCGTGAAAAGGGGCGTAAAAGGGGGCGTGGCGTAACAAATGTTTATTTCTACCTCGCCTGGAGTATAATTTGTATACAATTTGAAGTAAATCTCTTAAAAACTATATAGGAGCAATTACATAATTTAAAAAAAGTAGGCGTAAAAGTGGGCGTGGTCGAAAAAAGTACCCTATTAATCATGCCAGAGTCCCAGTTAAATGCTATGAAAATTTCAGGAAAATGGGTCCAGAGGTTTGGTTTGGTCTCCTATAAGGTACAAATAAACAAACAAACAAATAAACAAACACACATTCCATTTTATATATATAGATAGATAGATATAGATAGAAGATATGCAATTAAGATGATTTGTTTTTAGACGATTTTTTGTTGTTCTTTATTTTTAATGAAACTGGAAGAGGAAAATACTCATTCGCTAAATGTAGGTGTTGGACTAATTAACAAAATAGCAGTTATATGAGTTTCCATCCTTTCGGTTTTTTGTTACATTTGTCAAGATATATGAAATCTTCATTTAGTGACGAATGTTTTGGTATGACACCTTTTTGATTATTGTGTTATTAAAATCACAAATTAAACTACTGGGATTTTTAATATCTAAACTTAAATCTTCATCCGAATCTATTATATTCTCATCTGTCTCCCTATGAGGATATAAATGGTTATATAAATTAACAGCAAACTCTTTAGACTCCGCTTTGGTGGAATACTTTCTTAAGCCTAGTTCCGCGAAGCCGAGTAGCCTGTCCGCAGATTCTAATTTTGGGTACAGCGATAAGCCAGATTTGGATAGTTTTGCAGCGATAGCCGAGCACGCTACCTACTCACATACCGGGGCGCTTCACTATATTATCATTAGAAGGGTGTTTACTGGAACTAATGTATATAATGCCAGTATTAATAACTTTCACTCAACGTTCATTAAGTTTCATCATTAGAAGTTCACACAATTTTTGTGCGTATTGTGTGTCAAGTTTGTTTAAATGATAGAAAAGAAATTTAAGAACTGCTACTTCCTCAACTAGAGTAACAGAATCCTTTGATAACTCTTTAATTGATATTTCTACTGGTTGAAGAGTCTTCCAAAGATTATTTAGTGGCTCAATTTCAAGAGTTGTAAAAGGACTTATACCTAAGTTCAAAAAAGCATGATTAACACAATTACATATTCTTAAAAATTGCTCAATCATTTTCGACAAAGAGTTCCATCTATGTTTAACATCGTAGCTCTTTACATTCTTGTTTTTTTTACAAAATTTTGATGTTTTTTTTTCATTAGACTTGTTGAATATTTTTACATATTTACCTAATTTATTAACTATCTCTCCAAATTCGCAGCTGATACTAAGATTTTTATCAATATCGATACCTGTTTCATCATCTTCGACTTCTCATCATCTGAAATTTCATCGGTCTCAGTTTTTTCTTCAGCAGTATATTTTTTAAATATATTGTATCTACCACACATAAATGCATGGCATGATTCATACAAAGCTGAGATTCTGGTAAAATATATATACTCGTGCCATATCTCTTCATAACCACTGCTCCATCATGCGTTGAAGCAACAACATCATTATCAAGTCGTACGTTAAAATTTTCTAGTTTCTTTTTCACAACATATTCAACATTAACAGCTGTACAACGAATTGTCATCTTTTCCAAACCAAGGTTGAAAACCTCATGTTTGTGGTTAACGGGATCATAAGCCCTTAAAGAAACATTTATATATTTTATGTTAGAGGTGCCGCTCGTTTCGTCAACAATATTAGAGAATCCCCCATTTTTCTTTAATTGATTTCAATTTCTCCATAGTTTCAGATTTTTTATTATTATAAAACTTTTCAATTAAACTCCAAATTGTATTTTCGCTTGCAGGTATTTTTAGGCCTTTCGTACTCAAATAATCTGAAATAATTTTTGAATTTTTTACGGCTCCTCCAGCCATACCATCCCCTGCCACGCATCTAGCCAGAATTTTACCAATATCAGTATTGGTTTCGGAGTTCAAATTAGGGAATGTTATTTTTTCACATACATATACTTGATATGGATAGCATATTTTCTGCAGTTTGGTCAGTAGATTTTGTTGCTATTTTTACCTTATAGACGTTGCGAAGATGGTTTATCAATGCTGATGTGGATGATACTCGACAACTCAAGATCTTTGGACATTTCGAGCATCTTGCCGTGTGCGACTTTTTGTAATCTTTTGCGAAATACTTCCACACTGTACTCATTTCAAAATTTTTTTTTAATTTTTTTTATTTATTTACCAACAATCAGGGGATGCCCCTATAGATGCAGTACATTGTGTTGATCTCAGGAAAATTGGTTATGGGAAGGAGGAAAGAAGGAGTAGTGTTTGTGGATATTTGACTTAAATTTTGTTAGATTATAACTGTCAGGAAAGACCTCTGGGGGGTAATGCGTTGTGCGGTCAACTGGACAATAAATTACAAACGGATGTGATCTACTAGAGAAGCTTGTAGAGCGAACCGAAACTCGGGCACCTGGAATAAGTTCGCTAATCTCAGAAGAGCATTTCCCATGGTAGTATCTATAGAACAGTGATACACAACCCACATTCCGACGATGTTCCAATGTGTCAATAGAATTGGATACCCTACTGTCATTTATGAGCATCAACGCCCTCCTTTGCACATGGTCCAATAGCTCAATAATGTAAGTGGTATAGATTTTAAGGAGGTCTGAGGGAGTAAAGTAAATTTTGCACCGTTTTAGAAAACCAAGACACTTGAATGCATCTTTCGTCATTTGAAAAAGATGCTCGTTCCAACGAACATCACATTGAATTCTCATGCCTAGAACATCAGGAGTATCCGACTCCTCAATACCTATACCACCCATATATACAGATAACATTGTTGAATCCATGGCCCTACGGGTCAACATACAACATTGAGTCTTCAGCGCATTAAAATCAACCCTATTCGATTTACCCCACTCGGAGATTGTTAACAGGTCTTGATTGAGTGTGTCATTCATTGTCTGCCTTTTGCCCCCAACCTCCAAGAGGCTTGGCCCAGATTAAAAGGAAAATGAATGACAAATGCTGCTGTCATCTGCGAAAGAGTATATAGAGTTAAAAGTTTGACCAAGAAGGTCGTTCAGAAAGATAAGGAAAAGGGAACGAGAAAGAACGGAACATTGGGGTACCCCTGAATTAAGCTAAAACTCATTGGATGAGACCCCATCAATAACAACACGTATTGTTCGATCTCTGAGAAAACTCGATATAAATTAAAAATTAATTAATTAATTCTTTATTTAATAGCAAAATTTACAAATTTCTTACATATTAGGAAAACTTATTGCACAGATTTGGCTTTGCCTTATATCTAAAGTATTATTATAAATTTTAAAGAAAAGTGAAAGGTATAAATAAAAGATTTAAAGCCGAAGGAAAACTATTAACAAAAACCTTCAATATGAATAGAAAAAAAAAAAAAAGCAATAATAACAAGCATTAATTGATATTATTATTCAATATAGAAAGATATAGATAGACTTATAATTAATAAAATTAATAAAGGTTAGAGATTAGTGGATTTTCAGATAAGCTACAACTTGATATAAAACGAGTGGTGGTTTTTGCAATCGCTTCAGAGACAATACTAGTATTACTGATAGCATGTAATCTGGAAGTAGAGAAGTGCCATGGTAACTTGAGAACCATTTTTAAAATTTTGTTTTGCGCTATTTGTAGGCGCTTTAAATGGGTTTTTGCACAATTTCCCCATACTGGACATCCATATAGGATTATTGCCTGAAAAATGACTTTAACTATTAGAATTTTGTTAGAATTATTAAGAAGAGAGTTTCTGTTGATAAGTGGATATAATATTTTTTTATATTTATCAATTTTATCAGTAATGCTAGATATATGAGAGCTAAATGTTAATTTTGTATCTAAACAAATGCCAAGGTATTTTATATTATTTGACCAATTTATACTGTTGCCCAAAAGAGTTAGATTATCACTAGGTAAATAACAAGGTTTTCTTTTTCTTGTGAAAAAGATGGCTTGTGTCTTATTCGAATTGATTTTTATTCTCCATTTAGAGTAGTACTCGGCCAACCGGTCCAGTGAACATTGAACTTCGGTCAGAATGTTCGGACTGAGTTCATGTGTGAAATAAATTGCAAGATCATCTGCATAAGCTGCAAGTTTGCATGGACTGATTGTGGGCATGTCAGCACAGAATATATTATAAAGGATTGGACCTAGGACTGATCCTTGAGGAACACCTGCAGGAATTATGTTTAGATCTGAGAAAGAATTCCCAATAGAAACACAGAAATATCTGTCTTTTAGAAAATTCCTTATCAACTTAACAAGGAACATTGGGAAATTAAACTGAATAAGCTTATATATTAGGCCATAGTGCCATACCGAGTCGAAAGCCTTATCAACATCTAGTAAGACGAGTGCTGTGGATTTTCCCGTAGACAACCCTTGTTTAACATCATTGCAGATTCTTTTAACCTGATGAATAGTTGAATGCGAACTCCTAAAGCCAAATTGTTCGTCAGGTAAAATGCTGTTATTATTGAGAAATTCGACCAGTTTTTTGCTTATAACCTTCTCCAAAATTTTTCCTAAGCTGCTTAATAGACTTATTGGTCTATAGTTTTCTAGTATATTGTGTGTTTTACCCGGTTTAGGTATAGGAATGACTTTAGCTGTTTTCCACGTGTTGGGAAAATATTGCAGGGTCAAGCATGCATTATAGATATGAGTCAGATAACGTACTGCAATTTTGGGAAGATTTTTTAACATCTGGTTGTTAATATCATCTAAACCGCAAGCTTTTCTTCTCTTACAGTTGTCAATTATTAGTTCCACATCAGTAATTGAAATGAGGTCTGAGGTTGAAGTTGTTATGCTATGTGAATCAAAAAGGTCAACAGTTTCGTTAACTATCAGTGTATGATCATTTGAAACCATGTTTCCAGACACCCTATGATTTAGACTAAAATTTCTAGCAAATGCGTTTGCTTTATCTTCATCGGAAATTAAAACACCATTATCATATAAAATAGAATGACAATTACTAGACTTTCTTTTTAATATTTTAGTGACATTCCAAAAAGGTTTGGATCCTTTATCCATTGCACTTAGCCTATTATTCCATTGACGATTTCGGTGGCAGTATATCTCATTTCGTATGAGAACAGTATATCTACTCATAATTTGATAGTCAGAAATTTGCCTATACCTTGACCATTCTCTACGATAAGCATTTCTTAGCTTTATTAAACGTAAAATGTAATCTGGAAGTTTAATGTAATTTGTTCTAGGTGCAGATTTTGGAACCGATTGTCTGACAGATTCTAGCAGCAAACTGGTGAAATTTTCAATGTGATTATCTACTATTTCTGAATTATTTAAACTAAGATCAAAATTTTTCATCGAGTTTCTTAATAAATGCTTATACTTTTCCCAATTAGCACGCTTAAAATTATAATATAAATTCTCCATAAAAGGCATAGACGTAGAGAGATTAAAACAAACTGGTAGATGATCAGAACTTAAATCATTTAAAGTATATGGGTTGGAAATAAACTGCGGAATATTTGATAAAATTAAATCAAGAGTAGATGGATTAATTTTGGCCGCTGCCGGAATGTAGGTGGGTGAATTGGGGAAGGAAATTGTAACAGGAAAGTATGATGTAAAGTCATTAAGAATTTTACCCCATTGATTAGCACGTAAACAGTTCCAGTTTCTATGTCTGGAATTTAAGTCGCCGCAAATCAAATAATTATTGCTTGTATTTAAAATTTTCCTAATATCACCTTTGAATTTGTTTCTAAGAACGCTGTTGTCATGCCCCCCAGGAAAATAAACGCTATATATATTTAGACTTAAACCTTGCCTATATCTTATTTGAATTCCCACATTTTCAATCACCTGAGTAACAATGCTGGGAATAATTGTGAAGTTAACTGATTTCTTGACAAGTATGGCAACACCACCACCGTTCTGACCTACTCGATCTTTTCTTATACATGAATATAAAGGATGATATAGATTATTTGCATTACTAAGCCAAGTCTCAGTTAAAAGACAAATATCTATATCATTGGTATTTAAAAAATTAGTAAATTCAATAATTTTGTTTCGGATACTTCTACAATTCCAAAATACTATCTTTAAATTCGCCATGATCATTACACATTATTATAAACATATTTAAATGCTAGTTGAGTTATTACACTAAATTGTTCTTGTTTATTTTTACATTGACTAAGTTTAGTTATTAATTCCATTGTGAGATCCGTCATCTGCTGCTCAGTAAAGAGATCTCCCTGAGAATTATTAACAGAATTATTGTTACATTTAATGTTGGATTGAGAGTTGTTTATTTTTAATTTATAATTGCTGTTTGGACGCCAATTTTGATGAGTCCCTTCATTTGGTACGTATGGTTGGTTGTTGTTGATATGTGGAAAGTTATCTATGTTGTTGTTTATATTTCCAATGGTTTTTTTCTGAGAATGATTTGATCGATTTGATATTTTTTCTCTCATTTGAACATATGCAGAACGATTAGGGCATGAGAGATCAGTAGCTTTGTGATTATTACCACAGTTTGCACATTGTATTTTATTCTCAGATGAACACTCAGAAGTTTTGTGTTTTTCTGCGCAATTAGCACACCTCACCTTAACATTGCACCCCTTTTCTCCATGACCGAACATTTGACACTTTCGACATTGGACGGGTTTGTTTTTTATTTTTCGTTGATATTCCCATGATACTATGGTACGAAAAAGAGATTTAACATTCTTCTTAAGATCAAACATTTTTATTGTACCGTTTTTAAAATAAACTATGTATATTGTATCAATGTAATTTTTAAATGTTCTTTTAATAATCTTTACTTCAGTGCATTCTAAACCAAGAGAATTTAATTCATTTTTAACTTGAAGTTCTGTTTTACCATCGAGTCCATGAAGAACTACTTTAAATGGTTTATTGTTTTTGTTGTCGTGCGTAAAAAATTGGCAATTATTTTCACGCAAAATTATTATAATTAAATTATAAGTTTCAATAGTTTCACAAAGGATTTTTAAACCAATCGACATTTTTTTAATAAGGTATTTTGTTATACCTTTATTATTTAATAACTTTAATATGTCTTCATTGTTTTGTGTTAATACTTTTATTGGAGAAAGTTTAACAGTTTCACTTTTATCAACTTTTTCACACTGCATTTCAGTTTCAGTTTCAGTTTCATTTTCATTATCAAAAACTTGTAATGGGGTCCAGAAATTTTTTCTGGACCCAGTTTTTTTAATTTTTGATGAAGACATAGGGTCCTCATCAATAAAAGCAAAAGTACGTTTAGTAATTTTCGTCGTTTTTAAAAAAAAAACACCAGTAACGAAGAAAAACACGTCTAGCGAACACAAAAGCCTAAAGGCAACTGAAAAACTCGATATAAATCGATATAAATAAATATAAATCGAGCTTTGATATCAGTGCACCGTGCAACACACGATCGAATGCCTTGGAAATATCCATAGCAACCACTTTACTTTCGCCAAAATTGCGAATGGATCGACTCCAGCGCTCAGAAAGTAGAGCTAGCAGATCTCCCGTGGAACGATTTCTACGGAAGCGATACTGACGATCATTAATAGGTGAGTTGGCCTCTAGGTAGTTCACAAGATGGAAATTGATCATGCTCTCCATCACCTTTGAGAGTGCAGAGCAGATTGCAATTGGACGGTAATTTTCAGTGTTATTAGCCGTACCCTTTTTAGGGATTGGTTGGACATTAGTAACCTTCCAGCAAGAGCGAAAGACTCCCGCACGATATGAAAGGCTGAAAAGGTTGGCCAATGGACTGGATAGCTTCGAAGAGCACTGTTTCAGCACCAGTGCTGGTATACCATCCGGTCCCGGAGACTTATTAATGTTTAGATCCGAAAGAACCTTTTTAACTGTACGTGCTCGGAAGAATATTTTAGGCATAGTACAAAATACTCTTTCGAGTTCGGGCAGTGGTTGGTTAGCTATCCGGCAAAAATGAATTTTTTTTTAAAAGTTCAGCTAAAGGCTAGCCTTATCAACCGGGTGCGTGAATATTTGGTCATTCATTATAAGTGTTGGGATTGCAGAAACAAAATAACTATGTTAAATTTTGTTGTATTTATTTTTTATTTACCTTACTCAAATTTGTTCATTTACTTTAATTTGTTACACGTTAATACTTCCACGTGTAGAAAATATTTCATATGTTAAAACAGAAAATAGTTTTATTCAAATACGGTGTACTTCACAAACTTATTCTTTCACTGCTAATGTAAGATACAGACTTATTTTGGAAATGACAACTGGGAGTGTTTAGAAAAAAAGGAAGTGTTCATAATAAAACAATAATATGAGTCGCCCAGTTAATACAAGGAGTTAAGGCCTAGTTAGCCTCACGTCACCGTAACCATATCGTACCGTAAATGTAACGTTGGCATTTAGTGCGATTATAGAACTTAAAAAATAAACCAGCATGTAGCTGTGTAAAATTAACCAAACTTTATAACCTGTTCACAAATGTCACGTACAAACGTAGCAAACATCTAAAATCAACAGATTGGTATGTTCCGGTTACGTGACAGTTCAGTTCGATAACTGCTCTAAATGCTTTTCATGTAGCAAAAAAACAGCTGACACGTTTGGTTACGGTTACGTGTGGCTAACTAGGGCTTTATTTGCTCAAAAATTTTAAAAATTATTTTCATTAAAAATCCGGTTAACCGGCACCAAAAAACCGGCCTGCCGAATTATGCAGATTTATAAAATATTCAAAACCGGTCATTTTTTTCTAATAAAAAACCGGTTAACCGGTTTCCGGTTTCGGTTTTTAAATATTCTAAACATAACTCAAAATCTACTTGACCGATTCTTTTGAAATTTTACACATTATTTCCACACATAAATCACCAGGTAACCAAGTAGAGTTTTTTTTCATTTTCCATTTGCCTCCCAATTTTTTAACAGCAGGTTCACCGAAATTTTATAGCAAAAATCGTGATTTTCACTTCAAAATATTGCCAAAATAAAAAAAAAAAAAAAAAAAAAAAAAAAAAAAAAACATATCAGCTTTTAAACGCATTTAGATTTTTTAATTCGCATGATTCTGTAACGAGTTATGATGTTCACTGCAAAACAATAATGCCTCCGGAGATTCGCTGTCACGGACTTATTTATTAAAATTTTTAATTAAATTTTTTGAAGGATTCTGCAAATAATTTTCTATTACCGTGCAGATTAAGTAAATAATCCAACATTATTCATGTCTTGAAAAAAAATTATGAAAATACGCCTTTTTTCGCTTTTAAAACCTTACCCCTTAAGGCAGAATCTCTTTAGAAAAGATTAGCAACAAATACTTCACCTTGCCCTTCTTTACCTGACTTTGCTTTACATTACCTTTCTTTACAATACCTTACCTAACGTTACCTTACCTTACCTTACCATATTTTACCTTAACTGACCGTCCTTGTCTTACCTTACCTTACCTTACGTTACCTTACCTTAACTTACTTACCTTACCTTACGTTACCTTACCGTCCTTATCTTACCTTACATTACCTTAAATTACCGTCCTTATCTTACCTTACCTTACGTATGCTTTCCTTACCATCCCTATCTTACAATACCTTGCATTACCTTACCTTACCTTATGTTACCTTACCGTACCGTCCTTATCTTATATCACCTTATCATATTTTACTTTACCTTACCTTACCTTTATTAACCTTACCTTACCTTACCTTACCTTACCTTACCTTACCGTACCTTACCTTACCTTACCTTACGTACAATGGTCATTTCAAAGCGCGCGGTCACATAACTAACAAGAACATTTAGAGATTACAATGTATAAATACCCATATATATTTTCAAATCAGAAAGAAACTTTAATAAAATATTTTTGTTTAGCTGTTGTCGTCACGAACAAGGGTGGAAAAAAGAAAATGTTACAAATTTTAATATTATGGAGCCATTACTAGAGGAAAACCCAAAAAAGTTGACGTCTCACCCATAAATTAAAAAAAATATATATAATTTATGTTGAAGACATTCATAATTACCAAAGTAAAAGGCACAAACAACAGAAACAGAAACACCTGTGAACAACTGAAACACATATAAGGGATGGGGGCACTGCACAATTAGGAAGTTTAAATGCAAAAATGTGGAGTGTATAAGCATGATTACGAATGAAATTGTACACGCACTGTGCATTTGAATACAAATCTTACAACTCAAGTTTTACAACTAAATCCAATAAATATAAACGTGTACGCACGACATTTGGAATGTTTAAAAAAATACCATGAATTACTTTATGAAAATCCCCAACAAATCTGTAAAATACTAGCAGAACAGAGGAGGGCTTGTCACCAATAACACAAAATCACCACCACAACCCCCCTCATTTTATATTCGAATACACAGAAAAATGCCTGCAATCTAAATAGAAAATTAAATAAGTATGAGTGTTAAATTCGGCTCTACCGAATCTTTGATACCCTCCATCCATGTTCTGGACACTAATGCCGTTTTCTTTTCTGACAAAAAAGGTCGCATTTTATTTGCACGTTTTTTGAAAAGTGTAATTTTTTATATATTCTGAATTAAGAGCAACCTTATCTTATATATCAATCGAAAGGTCTCAAAATTTGACTATTATCCTTTTCGAAGTCATAGGGTTGAAAATATTCAAAAAAGGGGGAACAATGGAGAAATATTCTCGCATTATGACCTGAAAGAATTCAATAGCTACGATTTACGAGATCTCGACTTTTGAGACCTTTCGATTGATGATAAGATAAGGTTACTCTTAATTCAGAATATTAAAAAAATACACTTTTCGAAAAAAGTGGCAAATGAAATGCGACATTTTTTGTCAAAAAAGAAAACGGCATTAGAGACAAAAAGGTTAGATTTCAAATTATAGTGGCTAAATTTTTTTACGATTGTATTTAAAATTAATAAAACAGTTAAAAAAAATTAAAGGTATTTCCGCGCTTTTTTATTTCCATCTTTGTTTACTTGTTCACATGTTTAAAAAAAACAAAACAAAATCAACAAGTAAATAAAAATGAGTATGCATGGCTGCTATACGTCTATATGCACATGTTCTGTAACGTATACACATTTCCACTATTTCACTTTTTTTTAATTTAAAATCTATTGGGGTATATTTGCATTTCGTACATCCTTCCTCGCCTATTTAGTCTAGAGGCTCAAGATTATGACGAAAATTTTAAGCCTATAGGTCATATCACACGATGTGTTTATTACATATGTACTGTCCTTTTTTATCCATATGTAATTCCATATGTCTGTTAAAATTATCATTTTGCATACGATTTATTATTTTTGCTATCACAGCTAAACATAACCTCTAAATGTAACCTCTCAATGTAAACAACAGCTGATTTTGTTTGTGAATTTACAAATATTTTACTGTTCAAAATAAAGTTATATATTATATATATATTTTTATTGTGAATTAATATTAAACAATTTATTTTTCTTTCAATATTTATCTTTATAATTTATTCTGTTTTTCTTGTGCTGCTTGTGGCGCAGTGTAGTATTTTCATATGTGTGACGTGCCAAAATAGAACCTATTCTATTGAAAAATGTAGATGTGACTTTCCTCATGTATTGTACATAAACAATGTTTCATGTGTATCACACGATGTCTACAACTTTTGTAGTGGGAAATTTAACAGTACATATGAAAAAAACACATCGTGTGAAAGTACCTTAAGTAGTGCGATCAACTCGACCTATTGAGGACAGGAGAATGTATTAAGCAGGTAGACAGACGGACAACGCAGATCGACTTCTCATTTTAAAAAGGTCAACAATATATTTAGTTTTGAGGTGACCGGAATTTATTTCGATGAGTTACAAACGGATTGACAAACTGATATATATTCTCTGCACAGTGATGTGGAAGCTATAATAAATACATTTAGTTACTTAACTTTAAATTCAAATCTTTTCATAGGGGATGTATACATATATAAGATAATAATTTCTTTACTACGTTTTCATGGAATACATTCTTTATTGTGCATGAGTAAATCTTATCCTAAAATACTGTACATAACCTATACATACGGTATTCACAACCAAATTAATTGAGAATGGTGCTAAAATATTATTTCCTCTTGGGGAAAGTAGCACATTAAATAAATTTTCTCTCCTTTCCCCAGCAAAAGGAGAAGTGTTCTAAAACAAACAACTTTTTCTTAGCGTACATAATTTAAACTTGTGCCCATCTCTCACGTCTACAGAAAATTCGTGTCGTATTCTATGAAACACAACTTATGAATTTTCTTGTAGGAAAAGTATTGAAATTTCATAATTTTATTATATTAAACAACGACCGAAAATGTTATTATAATTATTTTTATTTTAATTGC